>QJOB01000804.1:0-151413 GCA_004155035.1 Monosporascus sp. 5C6A | reverse complement strand
CCGATCTCTGCGGGACCCCTGTTTCGTGTCTCCTTAGGGTAGGTGCGTGAGTGCGTGTATGAGCATGACCAACAAACCACGTGAACTAGAAACAGCGAACTTCTGGTTATTAAGTGCACACGTACATGTCGTCGTAGAAAAGTCCATCGCAATTGCGATCTACGTATATGTACAGAGCCCTTTTAGTGAGAACCTCATATCGTGTGGTATAAACATGTTCATCTCGGTAGAGCTGTGTATGTGCATAGCTAGCCCCTTCCTAGATTGATGCGTATGTAGACATGTTGCTAGAGAGCTTGATCTCCATGCATGAGTTGAGTTGCGGAGGTGCGTACGTGCGCATGTGCGTAGACGGGGAGCGGGATATGGACGGCGCTGGTGGTCTGTCGATGCGGATGTTCATGCCGACGATGACGCAGCAACTCTTGCTACTGCGTAGCCTCCCTTACGTGTGCGGGTTCGATCAACGCTTTGCCGACTGCCGATAATAAATATAGTTGTACATAGGCAAGTAGGTACCAGCATGTAGCTGGGCTGGCATTATGCGTAGGTTGAGTTCTGTCAGTCGGTCGGTCAGTCAGCCTATCTGTCAATAACTGCGGCATCTGTGCCCGTTGTTGGTGTGTATGTGCCTGCGTGCGATGTATCTCGCCATGTGTTCGATGATTTCTTCTTACCAACAAGCCCCTCTGGTGATCGAGTGGGAAGAGGTCTTTGCAGGGGTTCTTCTGTTTGGATTCGGTCAACGTCTCTCGCCTCTCTCATTTGGCGGGCGGAGCCAGGCGGGTGACGGACGAGAAGACGGACAGACAGAGAGGCAGACTGACTGGCTGGCTGACTGGCTAGCTGGGTGACTGACTGGCTGGCTGGCTGGCTGGCTGACTGACTAGCTAGCTGACTGACTAGCTAGCTAGCTGACAGGTAGCCAGACACTGGGATGCGATGCCCCAGCCCAGCGGCGGAGATACATTGCTTGGATGAAATGCTCCCAGATATTCTTACTTAGCTCAACCTCATTGATAGGGTATATTCATGTAGGCACTTAGTCAATCAACCCTCGCTAGTTTGCCAGCTTCTCCCTATAGTCCAAAAGTTCGTGACATATACCATGTCGCATTCTCGCCTCCTTGACATTGCCGGCCAATCGACCAACCATATAATTAATTGTATGCATACACAATACCACCTCTGCTATACATAAGCCTTATTCTCCGAGTCCAGGCGGGATAGATGGATCATTGAACATACGACGGCGACAACGGCCCCCTTCAAAGCGCGTTGCTTCAGTGGTTCTCTCCGGCCCGGGAGCCTCTAACCATCCCTCGACATCGCCTTAACACGACTCTCCCACCAGCGCCGTCCTCGGCAAAGCTTCCTGTCACTATACCGCCGAGCCCCTCGGGGCGACCCATCTCGCCGGACTTCCTCTCGATCAGCCCGGGTGGTGTCCCAGATCTGGGACAGCTCCGTCGTGAAACACTTGTTTCACATGGCGTCTCGTCATTCGTATCTGGTAACTGCTCTAGCGCCGTGAGTGAGGAGGCCCTCACGTCGTTACCATCCCCACCCTCGACCTGCCGAAGGGGAGCTGCTTCAGCAATCCTCGACGGCTGACGTCCGGAAGTAAAGTGGGTGAGAAGGCGAGGCTCGATGTTGACTTTCGTGGCCAGGGCAGCCCAGGCCGAGACGCAGGTAGAGGTCGACCGCCGTGAGCGAGCTACCGGTTGCCTGGGCAGTTCTGCGCGCTCTGCCGCGCCGCCAGCGCGTTCGGACTCGGACACCTGGGTGAGTGTACACTTTAAGCTTTCGGGAAGAATTCCTCATTAATCCTTGCCCGTAGGCACACCGTTATCGCCCGCTCCGCGTAGAACTGTGTTGGTGCTAGTACGCTTCATCAAATCCACGTCCACCGCGACCGGTCAAGCTGGAGAGGGAAGAAAAAAAACAAGCTCACTCCTCTCTTCGGAAGGTTTGAAAGGCGTCGAAGAAAATGCGGATGCTTGAGTGTTGCTAGTATTCCCAGTTTATCACGGCCTGTTTTGCATACGCTATCGAGTCATTTGAAGTCGTCGTAGGCATCGCGGCAGAGACGGAATATCGTGATATATTGTGCCGTGTTGCTTCAAGGGCAACGGAGATGCCGTGTAGGGTCTAGGGGAGTCATCCGCTATAGAACCCTTAGGACAACCTCAGATGGGACCAGGACCAGGGCCCGGTATATCTACAGTGATAACTTGGTATCATGTGGAAAGTAGGGTTAATCCCACGAGAAGGGCGTCTTCGGGCGCCTCAATGGGGGGGGGATATTTTCAATTCGCCAGCTTGGTGGTCGGTATTCCTCACGGCGACGTATTTTGGGAGCTGATCCGTGCAAGAGAAACAGTCTGCCTAATCACTCAGCTTACCTTGCCGAGTGGTGCCAGATACAGACAGTATGACGGGATTTAGTGACTTGAGGATCGATCATGCCAGAGACGAACACCAACAGCGGCAAGCCCTGCCAACCAGCGTACTTCAAGGAGAGCGGCGGCATCCTGATTTTCATGTGAATGAGGAAGGACTTCGCTCGGCTATCTCATGGTTTGGTTCAGCTGCTGAAGGCAGATATGTCGATTGCAAGCAAACAAAGGACTGCATTAGAAATCAATCGTCCATGGTTCCCTCGACTACGCGTGGTGTCTAGCCTAGGGCATAAGTAAAGCATAGGATTTATGGAATGGTCCGCAGTTGGACCAAATGTGGCTCTTTCGAAGGTACCCTATTTGTTTTTGTGAAATATCCAATTGTTGTCCGATTTCCGGGGGATTCCTTCAAAGTAGTGAGATTTCGCTTCGCGTCTATCGTAAGGGTAAGCACGAGGATTTAAAGGCCGAGGGGTGAATGGTCCCCCCCGTACTGCGTAATGAGCCCTAAGTAGCATCTCTGTACCACGTGCTAGAAAGCAAGGGTAGTGCTTTACCTACGTCACCATCTGGTCCATACGGACAGCAGGTGCTGCGAAGAATACCAGACTATGATGTCTTCAAAGTTGTTTGTTTTATTTACAATCGAATTCAACTTGGTCTTCCTGGGAATCTCTGACACCTTTAACTTTAGAACTAATACTGCGAATTACTGTTGGTCTTGTTCCTACAGCAGAACGAGCTAAATCTTTTCAAGCCCAAGCACACAGTCTACAACCTCACAAGATGGCATCGACAAGTCAATTTGACGTCGCTAAACTTTTCGGCGCCAAGGATATCGTAGCAGTGGTCACAGGCGGTACGTATGACGGATCGTCTTACCAAGTCTCCCAGGTATTATGTACTTTCCTGTTCCGTACGCTAACAACTTCCCAGTACGTCTCTTCCCTACTTATCCACTCCCTGAAAAGGGAGAAAGAGAGAAATGCCCTTGGTTCTTCTAAACTAGCATCTACAGATGCGAAAAGCTAGAGGAACAGACCGTTACCTC
Source organism: Monosporascus sp. 5C6A (assembly GCA_004155035.1). Lineage (NCBI taxonomy): Eukaryota > Fungi > Ascomycota > Sordariomycetes > Xylariales > Monosporascus > Monosporascus sp. 5C6A. The sequence continues at coordinate 147,960 of QJOB01000804.1, read as the reverse complement.
TCTCCCTGCTTTAGAGATGCTAACGTATCGTAGGGAGGAACAGGCATCGGACTCATGGCGACACAGGCCCTGTCGGCCAACGGTGCGCGCGTCTACATCACGGGACGGCGGGTCGAGGCCCTCGAGAACGCGGCGAAGACGCACCAGCCGTCGAGTGGCGGGGGCCAGATCATCCCCTTGGGGCCGTGCGACGTGACCAAGAAGGAGGACCTCGAGAAGCTGGTGGCCGAGATCGGCGAGAAGGAGAAGTGCATCAACCTGCTGATCTGCAACGCGGGCGTATCGGGCCCCAAGGCGGAGCCCGACGCCGGCGACGCCGAGGACCTCAAGGCAAAGCTCTGGGACAACGAGAGCGTCGATGAGTGGGACGATACGTTCCGCGGCGACGTAACTTCCGTCTACTTCACAACGGTGGCCTTCCTGCCGCTTCTGCAGGCCGCCGTGAGGCCTAAGGGCGACCAAGAGCCCTTCGCGGCCTCGGTCATCACCATCTCCTCCATGTCGGGTCTCATGCGCCACGCGCAGGGCCACTTCAGTTACAACGCAGCAAAGGGTGCAACCGTCCACCTCACAAAGCTCATGTCGTCCGAGTTCCAGAAGGCCGGGATCCGAGTCAACTCGATCGCGCCCGGCTACTTCCCCAGCGAGATGACGGCCAAGAGCAGCGACGACAACCAGAAGAGCCACGTGCCGCCCGAGAAGATCCAGGAGAAGGGCCACGTGCCGCTCCAGCGGGCGGGGCGCGAGGAGGAGATGGGGATGACGGTGCTGTACCTCGCCAAGAACCAGTACGTCAACGGCCAGATTATCGCCGTTGACGGTGGCGTTCTGAACGTGATCGCCGGGTCATGAGCGGAGCAGGCTTGCGGCGCGGCGCCGGTACTGACTGTATCAAGGTGGGGTTGATGGATTGCTGCAAGTGAGCCTATCCGTCGCTCAGACGAAAGAGTGATCGGTGAACCTCGAGTATGAGGAGAAAAGGGGTGCTGAAGCGTGACTAGGTCTGGTTGCGGAGATGCTGTGGACTTCGTCCAGGAGGGCTTGCTTCAATGTGGATAGAGGAAGCCGATGGTCTCCGCCCTTCTGGAACGTGTTATGAAATATACGAAGTAGTAATATGACGGCCCAAGAAAATCTCCCAGACAGAAGGCATAGACATTCTGATTAGATCGTAATAGCGGCAGTAACGGAGGGACTGTTGGGTCTAGCCTGGTAGATGCGGCAGTTACGCACACGGTTCCACAACCGTCCAGCGGAATTTATGCCTAGAAACAGCAACGTAATTCAATATGTGGCCAGAACATTCTCTCGATAAGCATGCTGCCTTTGTCGACCCTCTTCACACTAGTAGGTGTCGTCATGGTAGGCACACGTACCTTTTCAGTCCTGGCTAACACAGGAACTAGATGCATAGCTAAGCACCGGGAATGATTTGGTAGGTTCAAAGCAAGCAAACGGCTAGGGCCGTTAGGGATAACTACTGAAGTGAGGGAGGGTTACCCAATTCTTCGCTGTCCTCTCTCCAAGCCGAAACAAATAGATATTATATCTCCGCTAACTTGCCGTAAGTACTGCTCAAGAGCCTCAGCCGGGGGCCAGAAGAGCCGGACGCAGGACCCAGAATAGTTTTGGAGGAATATCGCGAGTAATATGGAGACGACAGGTAAATTTTCCTGGTTGTGATTGGGCGGCTCTTGACAAGCTAGGCATAACAAGGACGTGTACGAGGATATTAGGGACGGCGCGATAACGCGCATGGCGAAGATCTCGAATCGGTAATCAGGTCGAGACGGGACCTAGTTAGGAGATCTATGGCGGCCCGTCGATGGTGTTATAGCCGCCCACAGAGCCTCGACGGCGCCACACCAAACTGAACATCTCGAAGCCTAAAAGGGGACACGTCGTCATGGACTGCCGCGGACTACGTCAGAGGGGAAAGTGCACGTCTCGATGCCACTGACGACTGGTAACAATGGTGAGGCTGCCCGCTCGTGATAAATGTGTCTGCTCAGGCACATCCGGATGGGGTCCAGCTGAATCATTTCCAAATTCGCGTCTTCTACCCCGTGCGTTGCAGTAATACTCAGAAATCCGGCAAGTGACAAGTTGCGGGCGATCATATACGGAGCTTCTCACAAGATGCCCCGACAGAAACGCGAAAACCGTGACCAGGACGGTTACCGACGGCATGAGGAGTCGCCGCGAATGTCTCAGTTAACCGACATGCAGTCCCATCCCGCCGCGGCGACGGGCGAGTTCGTAAGCACCTCATGTTCTTGTTCTTCGGCTACTCAGCACAACTCATGATAATCAAAGTAGCCCTGCGACTGGTGCGATGCAAACAAGCTATGTCGGTCCTGGGTACGGAGTCTCGTTACTGGTGACCGTATGGGCTTTCTACAGGATCAGCGGTGGGTTGGTACACCCGGCTGTACGCATGCCCCGTTTTCCTCATGACCTGGCGAGTATGTTTACTAAGGAAGCGATGATCGGGTTCCGCTCGGCCTATGTCTCGGATGTCACTACCATGGACGCGTGCTGCTTGATACTCTCATAGATAATCGCCTGTATGTGCGCAGGAGATGAGGTGAAGGCCATATTCTCGAGTAGCATGGCGTCCTTGAAAACAATCCTGGCACCAGGGATGAACATAGCCTTTCCGGTCTGTTCGCTGGGATGTTCTTCACATCCTATCTCGTATTCGTGAACCTAATGCTCGTGGCTGAGAAATCGCGCGATACTTTTATGGCGCCCATGAGCATTGGGCTCTCGCTCTTCGTGGCCGGAATATCTGCTAAGTTTTATTGCCCATTGTACTCGACTACTAGCCAAAAGGGAACGGCAAACTGATCTGTGAACAGGCGTCCATTTCACCAGAGGTTCCTTGAATCCGGCACAAAGCTTCGGTTGCGCTGTTACTGCCCCCGAGCTTTCCTAACCGCCGCTGGATATACTGGCTTGAGCCAGTCTTAGGTGCCCGCTCCGGCGCCGGCTACTTCCGCTTTGTGAAGATATGTCATTACGACGAAGGGAAGGGAACCGTGGAAAAGAGGATCCGAGACGACAATGATCATGTTCAGGGATTTAGAGATGAGATAATGACTCATGTTTCATACGAGGGAAGATACCGAATAGAGTCTATAACGACTTCTACTCACTTCCTCTTGTCGCAGATATATTTAGGACGTTGGAGAAGTCCCGCTCGAATCTGTCATGTCTGCCTGCGCCAACTTCCCCTGATTTCACGCCTGGGAATGGAGGATGAATTTATTAGCTCCGTAATTCCAAGTCGATAAGTAGTACTGAGGATGTTGAGGACATGGTCAACCAGAAGAAGAGAGAAAACAACTAGCAGACAAATAAGCAGCGTCGAGCTTGGCTGGATTCCGGTACATTGATAATGACCTTGGGATAGCATCAACTGAGTCATCAGGACCCCACATAAATGGAATAAGATGACACGGTTGATTGGGCCGAAGGGTCCTTAATGAAAGACAGTAGGAGTTGGATCATCTGTAGATGATTCCGTGGATGAAATACGAAGTAGAGTTACTCATAGGCTGACAGGTGTTGAGTCAAAGTCAGCTGGTATTTCGCTTGGCGCCTTCTAAGTACAGCTAGAACTTCAATACTTGAATCTTACATCTTACGTACAAAACCCGTCCGGCCGCTTCCGTCATCAAGTCCCATCTCCCTCTCTCTCTCGCTCGTGACAGTACGAGCGTTTCGCCCAACCCAAACTGTCTGTCATGCCGAAGAAAAGACACCAAGCAAAATATTCGAAACCGCCATCCGTCGCGCCGCCTTCGTTGAGCATCTCATCTTCCTCTCGGACGAACTCTGGTAAGTACATAATCTTGACGCCTCCCCCACATATGAATGACGCCACGGAATCATGTCCTCTAACTAGTCCCCGCGCGATTAGAAAACCATGATCGCTCGGTGAATGACATCCTCGCGGACCTGCGCCGGAGCAGCATCAAGAATAATCACGGCTCAGGTGCAGTCCTCGCCCACACCGCCCCGAGCGTCCCGCCCGAGCTTCGTCAGATTCCAGATACCCGAGATCCCCGCCCCCGCGCGTTGCAGACCGGCGCAGCGGAGAATAATCTATGGCCGACGGGCGCCGGTCCCCCTCCACCTCGCTCCTGGATATCCTTGTCGCAGTCACGACATGCTCCGCCCGCCTTCCAGGCCCGGGTCGCGGTGCGGATACAGCACCACCCGCTACCGGGCGCCTATCATCCGGACGAGCGCAGCCTCGTTGCGGTCGCTCTGCAGTGCATAGCTAAGGACTGGGCACGGCAAAGCGACTGGAACAGGTTTTACCTATATTCGCTTCCTAGCCGGATAAGGTCGGCTTTGCTAGCCTGCGTGTCGGAGCTCTACGAGCCTGGCGTATCTGCTGGTGACTTACGGCTTGTCCTTGCCGGCCCGCCTGAGGAGGATCTTCTGGAATATGGCCTGGAACGAGTCGATCACGGCAAGTGGAATGCAGATATATACCACTTAGACCTGACTGGCTCGTTGGGCAAGTCATTATCGTTGAAGGAGCTCGGTGATTTACTGTGTCCACCCAGAGTTGCACCAGAGAGCGGTGTGTTGGAATCGTGGGATTCGGCGGAAACGCCTTTAGAACCCCCAAGGCTTGTACCAAACTTGACGCACCTCTCTCTGGCAGTTGATCCTGTATCGAGCCCTTCCGTCTCGTGGAAACAGCTTTTATCCTTTGCTACGAAAATGCCGACATTAACACACCTGAACCTCTCTGGCTGGCCCGAGCCTTCCCTCACACCTAATGCTAAATTCGCCAAGGTGACCTCGTCCACGACCGGACGAAGCGTGCAATACGGCGGCACCGGGCCTTACAGCCATTCTCTCGATAACGATTGGTCCGAAGCGGCCATACTGCTGAGGAAGTTGAGCAAGGCGCTTTACAGGTTAGAGTACCTCGACCTGACCGGATGCGCCGACTGGTTTCCCGCCCTGAAAGGCGGGGAATCCGGTGCGACCAGTAGCAATTCGCTTGATTGGGTCGGAGACTGGGGCAAGATTACCACCCTAAGGCTCTGCTCCGGCTATGCCCTCCCCGAAGATGCGACGGTCGGGCAGATTTCACGATTTGCTGAGTGGATCGGCGTCGCGACCGAGGTGGAGAAGTATATCCGATCCCAGCGGTCGGGAAAGGGCCGCTTCATCACGGTGGAAAAGGATACTCTGTCTGAAGCAGAGAGTCTGGCATTAGAGAGGGAACGGCAGCAAATAAGATAGCACGACTGTAGAGGCAAGAGGCGAAATTGAATAGAATATGGGAGTTTGTATAAATATCGAATGGCTTCTATAATATCACTCGATCATTTGAGATTTACTCCCTGGCCGGGCATACTTGTTATTCCCATGGAGAACGGCTCGCCAGCGTGAGCCTACCTGTATCATCCGGGACAATTACAGCACAAATCGCCATGGCGCGACGGGAAGCGCCTAGCCGCGTCCAGATGCCGTGGTTGAAGGTGGTTCTTATAGAACAGAGAGGTTTCGGGTCATGATAAGGCAGTAGACCGAGACTGTATAGCAATGATGGTACATAGAGCTCTTCTGCAACTACCATTCGAGAAATGTTGCCTCAAACTTACAACCTAGCCTGAAATTAAATGAAGACAAATCGCATATATATATATATATATATTTCGAGAATCCTAAGACAGACAACGAACAAATGGATGGTACTATCCGGTAGGTGGCCTGTTTATTTTGGCTTGGTTGGCTACGATCTGCTCGCGCTTAAGTAGGCGGAACAAAAAGTGGTGGATAGGAGTCTTCCAACAAGTAACAGACCCAGAATTATTGTTCTGGCTACCTCATGAGAAAGGAATCGCATGGTATTTCTAGCAGTATCAAAAAAAAAGCCCACCTACGCGCGCGCTCTCAGTTCAAATAAGCATTTCTGGGCTTTGTTTCAGGCTCACCAAGCAATTGCCGACGTGTGGCTGCCGCCGTGCGATCCCTCTTGGGTCGTAGCGGTTATAGTGGATCCTGTAGTTGCAAGTGGGGGGGAGGGGGCGCTGGGGTCACCAGCGCGTCAACCTGATTATGCAGATGCAAATACAACAAACACCCTTGCACTGCTGTAGCTTGGAGGAGAGACTTGAAGTGGCGAAGCGCTGTTGAGTGTCGTCCTGTTGAATTGTCTTATCTAATAATCTCGAATCTTTAGGATGGCAAGGTGGTTGACAAAAATATTGATACGGCCACGACCCATAAAACGTCACTGACACTATCAATTTTTTTGTCAACCACCTTGGATGGGACCCTGAAAACGAAAACAAGGATCTTATTGTATTACCGATAGGTCATGTGTGGGGGTTGCTGGCACCCCTGATTCCAGGGACGCTTATGACGCACACCCCATTCCTCCCTCCAATCAGCACCGCGGAGCGCGGCCGAAAGTAGCCATGACGAAGCAAGACCCGGCGATAGATCGACCCCGACCATTACTTCACTGGCGGTTGATGGCGTCCTCAGTTCCAGAGAGGGTTGCTCTTCTTTATCTCGATTGGGCGACATGGCACATATACGTACGCCGAGGAGGGCAGGAAAAAAGATGGGCAGCGTGAGGTAACCCAAATGGGAGAATGCTGATGCATGGGTCCCCTGCATCTCTATTCGACTCCTGTGAATCAGGTTCAGAACCAGAACAATACAACACGCCCGCTATTCTTGGCGTAATGGGACTGATACTTAAAGAAGTGAATGGGCGACTGACTTGTCGCCTTCGTTGATTCCCCAGTCGGTCTGTGACACTCTATGAATACCAGGCTGGGCTCTTGGTTGTCTTACAACTAGTTATACAAGTCGGTTTTCTTTGTTCCCTAGCCGTCTTCTGCCATATACAAATATCTCCTCAAGCTCCGCTTACAGAGCTTTTAGTTGCTTTCCGCTCGTGATACATTTCTATAATTGCTCCCTTCCCCATACGAATTGACTTCCCTTGGACGATTTATAATCTTGTTAGCAATATGAAGGTGCTTGGAGCTGGGCGAGTTGCGCCCCTTCCGGTGGTGTTCCCCCTTCTTCTGTCGCTCGTCGCATTCGTCCTGGTGATGATAGCGCTCTTCGCCGGGACCGGTGGCCGGCAACAGGAGCTGGAGGAGTACCACATCATCGCGGTATGTTTCCGGAAGTATCCCGTCTCGACGATACGGTACTAATGCCTGGCTTGTAGATAAACATGTCATATTTCGGGAAAGGTCTGCTGCCGACAGAAACGTCAGAAGAGCCGGCCCCGGAGCCCACTCGCGACGGATTCCTAGGGTTTATTGATGACGTTGGCGACAGAGCAGACGACCTCAGAGATCAGGTTACTGACAAAATCGGTGATGCCCTCGACAGCGCGGCAGACAGGCTCGCAGATGCGCTGGGCATCTCGGAATGGTATTCGTTCCACATCATGAACGCCTGCGAAGGCAACTTCGCCCCGAACGCGACCGAGGTTGGCGCCTGGTACAATACCACTAACTGTACAGCCCGCGAGCCTGGAGGTCCGTAGCTTTCTTCTCACGGATTGCCTTGCGAAACACGCTGACTGGCTGTAGTGCAACTCAACCTCACGGAGGTCATTAACCATCAGATCGATATGGGGCCGCTAAACTTGAACACTGCCAGCATCAGGCTCCCCGACGCGGTGCAGCAAGCGGTGGACCTCCTCAACAGCGCCCTTTTCGCCGTCTTCATCTTATACGTGCTCGGCAGCGCATTCGCCGGCCTGGCGTTCCTGCTCAGCATCGCCACCCTCGCGCTCGCCTATCGGCAGCCGGGGAACCACAGGAAGACGGTCCTGCTGAACGCGCTCAACGCCTTCCTTGGCACCCTGACGCTCATGATCGGGAGCGCCATGACGACGGCCGTCGCGAGGAAGGGCGCGGCCCGGATCAACGACATGGGCGACGACGTGGGCATCTCCGCCGTCGTCGGCCACAAGATCATCACCATCTCCTGGGTGGCGTTCGGGCTTATGTGCGCGACGTTTCTGTTCTGGACCCTCACGTGCTGCTTCCCCCGGAAGGATCAGTGGGATCAGGGCCCTGCCTACGCCGAGAAATCTGCCAGGCCCAGCACCTCCAGCGACCGTGGCTTGCTGCGCGGCCTCTTTGCGCGAAATCGTTAAGCGCTGGAAACCAGGAGATAGGCAGGGCCGGATGCTGGATGTCCGGCCACCTGTGTTAAAACTTGTTTATAATTTTCTTTTGGCTCGACTGGGCACCAAAATGATATAGTGGATCCGGTGGAATGATACCCTTGAGGTTGAGGTTTATTGCCTACGACGCTTCGGTCGCTAATAGAGTAATTATCTAGATGATGAGCTCCAAAGCGATATTATGACGGAAGACAGACTTGATACAGTGTTCCGCACGAAGTAATCAATGCAAGGAATTTCTCGCTAGTCTGCATCTCAGTTACACCAGTAACGGCTAATGGATAAATGCTAGGGCAGTGAATTGCATCATCTACTGTCAAGTTTCGGATGCCTGTGCTTCTATAAGGAGGGATAACGGCCTAGGAAATCGGTAGGGCCGGGTGGTGCCTCGCATTCACACGACGAAATAAAGGAAACAAGTGTCTTGCACCTCTGTTTTTGTGATCCAGTTGGAGTTCTAAGGGGTTAGAGTCATTGCAGGCAAACACGATGGAGGAACGTCAGAGCGCTTGCGGTGTTGGAAAAACCAATGATAAGTACCAACGTTTATCAACTGCGAGGCACACCATTCCTTCGATGCCAAAATTCTTACGCCCGCTTACATACGACTTGACTATCCCTTCAATTCCCCATATGAGTATAGAAAGTGAAGTCGGCCCCTCCAAGATGCCTAACAATAAGTGGGAGGGTCTTCAAAACGTTAAAAATAATCAATTATAGTTAACTTATAACACCGTTTTACTATCCTTCCCAAAATTCGATTTAAAAACGATTCGTTTTCGAAATAAAGTTAATTTTATTATGCGATACTATAACTTCGAAGTACTAACCGCGATATTTAAAAACCCTTCTAAATAATAATAACTATAATCAAATAATTAAAATAAAGATATCTATTTTGTTATGGATAGATTTCTAACAAAAATCTGGTTAATTATCTTTAAAAGAAAACAATTATTTAAGAAATAAAAGAAAAACAAAATCTTTTAGGCCTTAAAGCGCTATATACAAAGCAAGGATAACTAAGTCTAATTATGTCAGATATAGGGGATGTCAGTTGCGTTGTTGTATTTAGCTAATTATGCCACTTCTCAGTACGCGTACAGCTTTTGTGTGGCCTAGCAACGGAACAATTATCCTCCGATCAGAACGTAGCCTTCTTCAGTTAGGACGCTCCAGCGCACCTGGCTAACTGACACACCCCCTTAACGCCTTGAAGAATTCGGGGCGTTAATCATCATACCTTATCACTTTCTAAAGCTACAGCCTTCCATTCAACTTCTCCTCCGGTAATTGTATCTTCCTAATCAGCCAATTCTTCATCAGAAATTGCTTTCAACGTCTTTCTCCGGTAATCCAAGGCCTTTGTAATGTCCATTAATTTTAATTGTTTTCTAAAGTACCTAAAGGCTTTGCATAATAAGGCTTTAATTAATCCATCAGTTAATATATCGCTTATAAGCGTATAATTTACTTTAATCAGTTTTTTTTGCTGCTTTTCGTAATTAGTGGTTATGTATATTTACGTACCGCAGCTTTATCTTTAATAGGGCGACGTCGGCGTTAATAAACCGTATAATCTGTTAATTGTCGCATTATATATTTAACGGTCCAGTATCCAAGTTAATTCCTAACTTTTTAATTAATCGAAAAACGAATAAGGTTTCTTTAATAACCTATATAAAAGACAATAATTCCGTTTCGGTTGTAAAAGTAATTACTATATTTTGCTTACTTGTACGCCATTTTATAATTCCTCCAAATAACTTTATAACGTAAACTTAGGAATTTTTTCGATTAAATGTATTATTTATAAAAAAGGCGTTATTTTAGATATTTAAGAAATTCTTATTATTTAACTGTAACGTTAGCGTTTTGGTACCAACTAGGTACTGTATAATGCGATTAGTTGCTTTATGATATACGTTATTAAGGTTTTGGTTAAATCGGGCAAGTTTGGATATTGTAAAGGATATATTAGATCGCGTATAGACCGTAATATAAAGAATAAAACCGATCTTTTTTTGGTATTTATTAATAAAGCTTAGATGGGTTAAATTAAAATTCGGCAATAATTCGGCGTTTGTTATAGGCGTTTTTAAAAGGTTATTTAGATTTTTTTAAAGATTAGATTAACCAGCTTATTTATAAAGTCGGATTGGGATAGCTAGATTTTTCGGTTAGGTTTGTTTTTAATTACTTAAATACCTAGTAATTACTGTAAGTTCCTATCCTTTATAAGGGTATACCGTTTTTATATTTATTAAATTAACCGATTGATAAAAGCTTGGTTTTTTTATTATACGTGGCGATAATATCGTCGACGTAAAAAAAAAATAGTACCCCTTAAAGAATAAAGCAATAGAGCTTATAAAGAACGGGGCTAAGTTCTAAATCTTTAAGCGTATTAATGAAATTTTTTTGCCAAAGTAATAGCGATTTTTTTAGGCCGTATAGGGCCTTCCTAATTAGAAGTATTTTGTTACATTAAGGGTATCTCGGGGATATCTTTATAAAGATTTTATAAAGTAGGTTCGCGTTAATAAAGGCGTTTATAACGTTATATTGCTTTAGTTTTAAATCGAATTTAATTATAATAGTTATTAAAGCTTTAAAGGATTTTTTAATTAAGGTAGATGCGTATATATCTGTAACGAACCTGTCATACATCTACCTGGAGGTATAAGCAGTATCCGAAAAGGGTCTTGATTTGCAGGTAACAATAAGGCAAGGAATGATTTAATGTATTCGTTAAAGAGATTTAAGGTACTTTTCCCTCAATCAGAGAACGGTGCAATTACCTCTGGTTAAGAGCTTAGATTGATAGCTAAGGAGCGAAACTATTCAGAGGCTATCTATATAAGAAACTGGTTTATATATATCCTTCTTATCTTTCCTAAGTCTCCGTAACGTCTCCTTGGGGTCTTTTAAGTATCTCTGGATAGTCTCTGTTAAGGTAACAGAGACTATTTAATCGAACCGAGGTTTACCCGTTCGGGTTTACATACTTGGGTCTCCCTTCCGGTCTTAAAGTCGTAACATTATCCCTCTTTTTCCAAGATCTTTATCCTTAAAGATAAATAAGTTAGTTTCCCCTTTTTTGGTTGGTTTTTTATTCCGTAAACTCCAATTAATTTCGTTATTATATCAAGTCTTCCACGAAAACGATTTAAACTTTTTACCGATAATAAAAAAGAATTTGCATTTTTTATTATTAACTTTGGTTACCTGGTTATACCTTACGAACGTTACGACGACCTGCACCTGGAATACAAAATAATTAAAAAAAAAGAAATATTAATATTATTACGAAACGAACGTTTTATATAAGGAAAATAACGTTTCCTTAAAATCGCTTCAAAATATTTAATCAGAAAAAATACGTATTAATAAGGAAAAAAAAGCAGCCGAGGAAACTTTGCTAAACTTGCAACGGTTACAATCGGAGGCTACAGCTAGGTTGATCCGGTTAAGTCGTTAGCAGGACTTCCTCCAGCGTCGTAGTATAAAAATAATTCGACAAGGGCTTCGTTCCATAAACGAATTAAAGGAAAAAAAAAGGTTAAATAAAGAAAAAAAGCGTCTGCAACAAAAACAGGCGCAATTAATCTCAAGTATTAGTTCTTTCGACTGGAATGCCGTTAAAGTTAATCCAAAATCTGGTTCCTTTTCGCCTTCGATTTTAACTATATTAAAAACGGTCGGTCAAGGTTTTGGCGATAAAACGTCTCAACCAGATCTATCATATTCGTCAGGTGGTTAAATGGTTCCTAAATGTTTTCTTCGTATAAGTAACCTTCCTATTTAACCAGGTAATAGATTTTATTCCTAACTATTCTGGAATCCAGTATCTTTTCGACTTTATACTTGTTAATATTATTTTTTAATTTTAGGTTTTTTTTAACGGGGCGTTTTTAGATGCTGGTTTTAATAAGAAAATATGGAAAACGGAATGTATCTTTATTGTTTTAAGTAATAATAATCGGTAATTAGTTTTGGAAATAACCTCGTTAATTTTAAAAAAGCCGAGTTTTTTAAATTCGAATTTATCGTTCGGCCTTTTCGTTTTAATTTGTGAAATATTTAAAGTTACATTAGGCCTTTGCCGTAGCAAGTAAACCTTATTTTTTCTCGATAAGATTAATCTCTTAATTCTTTTCTTATTGTAATATTAGGCCATTTATTATTGAAAGAATTATAACTTAATTTATAAACGGGCTTGGATCGTTTTAATTTCGATTACGATTATTTCTGCTCGTAATATAATTATGGTAATTATAAGAGCTTTACTTAGTAATTGTTTTAAACGTTATGTTTCTGCGTCGTATTCGTATACCGCTATATAAAACGACATGCCTATGTCCTCGTTAACGAAGGTATTATAAGCTATTTAAACAAATAATAAAAGTTTTACCCAGTTGTTTTGTTAATAATTAACATAACTTCTAAGATATTGTTCTAAGGTTTGGTTTAATTGTTCGGTTTATTTATTTGTCTGTAAGTAATAAGTTATGGAAAATTTAAGCTTAATACCGATCTACTTAAAAAAGTTGGTGCCAAATTTGGAGGTAAACAACTTATCTTTATTTAAAACGATCTTTTTTGGTATCCCGTATTTATCGAGGTAGTATCGTATAAAGACGTAAGCTAATTATTTTGCGGTTGTGTTTCCTTTAAAAGGTAAAAAGTACCCATACTTAGTAAGTCTGTTAATAATTACCCATATCCTATCGTACTCGACTTTAATAACTGGGTCTTTCGATAAGGGTAAACCAGTAATAAAATCTCAAACGATAGTGTTTTATGCCTTATCGGGGATGTCTATAGGTTGCAGTAAGCCGTAAAGCTTATGTCGGGCTGCTTTAACCTTATTGCAAATATTGCAGTTCTTAATTGTTTTCTTAACTATCCGGCATAGTTCTGGAAAGTTGTACTTCTCCTGTAATCGTTTGGTAGTTTTGAAAATTCCTTAATATCCGTATAAAGGGTTTTCGTGGAATTCCTTAACAAACTGTTTCTATCGTTTCTTTGGTATATAGATCTTGCCATGGTATAAAAGTTAATCTTTAGATTGCTCTTTTAATTGTTTTATTTCTTTCCGTTCGCTTAAATCGTAAGAATTTCTAAACTGTACCAAAAGTTTCGGCGTAAGTTATTTTAAGATTGCGCACAGTTATAAAATGCCATCTTCCGCAGCCTGTAACATCTGCATATAACGTTTTGGGATCTGGGAATCGTAATTACCTCTGCAACTTAAAATGTCCGCTTAGATATTTTCCTTACCCTTAATATAATAAATCTTGAAATTAAATTTCGACAAGAAGATTATCCAAGTCTTATGTCGTTTGTTCAGTTCTTGTATTTTCATAAATCGAATGAGATTTTTGTAATCAAAATAGATATCGAAAGGTTTTTTTATTCCGCTAAGAAAAGGTTCCCATTTTTTGAAAGCGTTAATAATTACCAGTAATTCCTTATTATAAATCGGATATCTAAGTTCTGCATCTCGAAATGCCTTGGAATAATACGTTACTAGATACCACTTATCGTTATCTTCCAGTTATTTTAAAACGGCACCTAGTATGTAATTTAAAACGTCCGTCCTTAGGCACTTCTTTTTATTTGAATTAGGCATCCTTATAACGGGTCCACTAGTAATCGCGTCCTTTAACATTCGAAATGCTTTCTTAGCTTTCTTTAAAAACTTAAACTCTTTTTCGACGTACTTCTTAATAGTAAGTTTCGTTAATAATCTGACTATATTTCTATATTCCTTAATTAAGTTACGTATATAACCCGTAAATCCTAAAATTTATCGGATATTTATAACAGTCGCTTTATCAAAGATAGGCCAATCTTTAACTACTTCCAACTTAGAACGTTAAATCTAAATTTGTCCGGAAATAAGTATAAATCCCAAAAAATCCAGCTTTTGTATATGCCATACACTTTTAGCTGGGTTAATTCGAATATTTGCTTTATCCAATGTTTTAAACACCTGAATAACGTGCTTTTTATACTTCTCCAACGTTTCGAAATAAATAAAAATGTCGTCGAGGTAAACAAACACGAACTTATTTAGGAACTGTTTAAAAATGATCATAACTAAACGTTAAAAACTTACAGAAACGTTAATAAATTCCATTAGCATAACTTTATATTCATAAAGTCCATGTATTATTCTAAACGCTATTTTCCATTTTTCGTTTTTGACCATTCTAATACGATAATAACCATCGCGGAAATTTAATGCAATAAACTATTTAGCTTTGCTGGCGTTCTTTTTTAAGGTATTCATAAAGGTTAAAAGGTAGCCGTTCTTAATTGTGATATCGTTCAATTGTCTGTAATCGATTACTTTTTTGAAAACCGGGTCTCCGTTTTCGTCAATTCTTTGCTTACCGTCCTTCGTTTTCGGAACCATAAGAACGGGGTAACCGGCGGGAAAGTTAAAAGGCTGAATATATCCTCTTTTCAAGTCAACTGTATGCTTTTCTATAAGGCTTTTAACTTCTTTAAATTTATGTAGTAAATTTTGTAAAACTTAGGATAATGTCCTTCCTTAATGGGTATCCGATGATCCCATTAACCATAAAGGGGTAGCTCGTAGTTCTTTCTGTCTTTGAACAGCTTTTTGAATCCTTTATATTCCTGAAGTACTGTAGCATCTTAATCTGGGATTCGTACTTCCTTGATAACATAGCAGATCCTTTGGTTGTTTTCCTCTGCTGGTTTTGCCTTGTCTTCCCAGGAAAGTGCTTGCTTCTTCCAGTTAACACGTAGGTTGCTAAAACGGAACCAAGGCATTCCCAGGATAAGGTCGTGTCCTGAAATGTCGGCTATATCGAAGACAATCCTTTCTAAATGTCTTTATATTTCAACTGGAAGTTCCTTTGTTTCCTTAAAAACTCGACCGTTTTTGTAAGTAAACAGGCTTCCATTAACGGTACGTAATTTATAAAACTATAATTTGTATCTCCAAAGGATCTGGTACTTTTCTACCATAGCGGGTAAAATGAATTACTTTCTACGCCTAAGTTAATTATGGCTTTAAATATTTTGTTTCCATAATATAATAGAATTTCGATTTAATTTCTAAGTCCTGTTCTGGCTTTATATAAGGTCTTGTATTAATAGGCTTTTCGATACCTTAATATCGAAAGCCTTTAAAGTTTTTTAATTTAATAGTTTTGTTAATTAAAAAACGTCTTTATTTACGGGCTTTTTTAACTGCATGTTTCGTTTATCTACCGTTTATATAAGTGTACTATTTTCGCTAACCAATTTAACACTTTTATCGGAAAACTTCTTTTTCCTCTAGTATTAAAGTGTAACGAACCTGTTATACATCCACCTGGAAGTATGAGCAGTATCCGAAAAGAGTGAGTGAGTGGGTGAGTGAGTAGTATTTAACGCCGGGGGAACCGGGCGACGTCCTTTCTAGGTGACGTCGCTGTTCCTAGCCTCTCTTGGGGCATAGGGGCGTGAGTAGCTACTATACTTCTAGGTACAGTATTACTCAACTCTAACCTCGCCGAGTCAAAAATCCCATATCGTCCAGCCAAAAACCTCTCACACAAACGTCGGTTCACCGTCTTAACAGTACCTCCAACCGTATCGCGAGCCCCTCTCGGTTACCCGATTCACCGGCGATTTAAACGATTTGCCGTATCGACAGCACCTCCCGTCCCCATAAGAGAGTAAAAACACCGGGCGTATATTAGGCAAAAATCGTCAACGGGTCGTGCGAATATCGCGTTTGCGCTGTTATCTCCCTACGGCCCATCGAGGGACGTATACAGCATAGTTCAATTGGCGTAGCCATAGTTGTAGCGATCGGTTGATCGTCGATGTTCAAGCGTGTTCTGTAATGCCTTCCCAGACGCCTAGACGCCCATTACCCTAGTACGCGTGTCGCCGTTATCGATGTAGAGTTGAATCCCGTGTCGAAGGTTTGAGCGATTTGGTCAGGATTTCGACCGTTGTTAGTGTCCCGATGGGTGGTTGCCGTGATTTGGGTGTTGCAATTGCCAATTTGACAGGGGCCAGCCCTGGGGTTCTTAACGCTGCACTAACAGTGGAACGCCAAGAAAAATAAAATGAGGGGAAGGTGTATCCGAAAAGAGTCTTGATTTGCAGGTAACAATAGGGCGAGGAATGATTCAATGTGTTCGTTAAAGAGATTTAAGGTACTCTTCCCTCAATCAGAGAACGGTGCAGTTGCCTCTGATTGAGAGCTTAGATTGATAGCTAAGGAGCGAAATTATTCAGAGGCTATCTACATAGGAAACTGGTCCATTATATATCCATCCCGTCTTTGGTGAGTGTGTCGTGGATCTATGTGATCTATGTGATCTGATCAATCCGTCAGATCACCTAGATCACCTTCGAGAGCCAAGCCTCCTCAGCCGGGGTTTAGCCGTTGGAGTGCTCGCGCTAGGCCTGTCAGGTTGGCCCTTTGGGCAAGAACCCTTGTTTGTAACATAAAGGGGGTATTATATTTGAATCTTGGACTTCCATAAAGCTTGCTTCCATATCCAGAAGTTCGTGCAACATACACAAAATAGGAACATAACATAGGCATCCTTAAGCTATGGCTCTCTGGCTCTGTTTTAATTCTGGGTATAAGTAACAAGACTTAGGGTATTCTGGCCATCGGGGAGTTTCAGTGCATCTGCACTTATCATCTGGCTTAATAAATATCTCCTTATCCCAACCGGGCCAACAATCGTTATCTTCTTTAACTTGCAAATAAGTTAAATAACCATAATCGTAACAGACAGAAAAATTAAGAAGGTTATGGTCGTTTGTCTGTTATGCTTTAGTGCTGTCGGGCTTTGGGTATACCGTACATTTAAGGAGCTTACAGAGCTCGGGGGACAACTGTCCGTAATTATTAGGGTCCAGCCGTAACTAACCGCCTTTTTCGTAAATCTTGCATTCCTGTTTATCCAAATAACAAACGTATTCTAGTTTTATAGCTATTCTGGAAGCTATTTATCCGGGATAATACCTGTAGGCTTTAGCAATTTAATTCTAGCAAGTTAGACAACGTTCGTATTCTGGGTTACCGTTTTAAACCTTGCTTGTTATGGCGATAGTGAATTTTTGCTGGAAGGAAACGGTACTAACTTTTTTCTCCTTTTCCTCCTCGCTATCTAATTCATATTCTGCCATTCGTACCTTCTTTTAAGGCTTTCCTTGGGATTTCCTCTAAAACTAGGGAATCCCTCCCTTTTTAGTATCTCTTTTGGCTGGGAAGCGACATTCGCTTTTGTAATAGCCTTTCTTGCTACAGTTAAAACACTTTATGTTGGACTTATCTATTTTGGGATCTCTCGAAATTAAGCTAGCTTCTTTTTGAAATCTGTCTTTTTTTTTCTAAGTTTGGTTACTCGAACTTTTTCGTCCTTACGTTTATTGGATCCTTTCTTTTCAAGATACCTATCGAAAATACGTCGATCGGCGATAATAGCCTGGTCTATGTATTTTTCAAAAAATCCTATTTTAGATACTTTGTATATTTCGTTTTTAACCTAAGACTTCAAGCCGTCGTAATATGGGTAAAATAATGCGCTTGTTAGCAGTTACGAAATAACAGCCAAACGATTAAATTCGGTTATATATTCTGTTATTAACTTAAGTTGTTATAACAAATGCAGTTGCTTTACTGCATATTATTCTTTATCGGTATTTCCGAATAAAGCTCGTATTTTATCTTCGAAATGCTTATAATCGCTAAAGATATAATTTGTAACATCCAATAAGTTTCTAGGGTAATTTTTTAAGTAATCTTTTAAAATTAGCTCAAACCATAAAAGGACTTTCCCTATAAATGCTTGGAAAATAGCCAATACCTTTTGATAGTTTTCTACTAGGGAACTCTGGTAGAATTTGAAATAAATCCGGGCCTGGATCAAAAATCCTTTTACGTTTATAAATCCATCATAAGGTTTAAAAGCAGCTGGCTTATACCCCTTAACTTCAGGTATCCCGTAATACCCGGAAGATAAGATAAGAGATTCGCGATATAAGTCAAAGTCGAACAAAGGTAAAGCAAAGGTTCTTTTCCTTCTTTCTTTGGGCAAATCTGGCACTTTCCTTCTTTAACGCTCGAAATTCTGCTGCTAAAAAATTCATCTTTTCTTCTGTAATAAGTTCCTTTTCCTTACCCTTAAGTTCTGGTTTTGCGGCCTTGGGCTGTTTTTCTTTATATTCCTTCTTACTTTTTAACTCGCTTCGTATTTCGATAATATCTTTAAAGGAAGGGGTAAATTGCCGTTAGGCGGAAGAAGGTTCGCTTTAGGCTTAAGTTGTAAAAGACGCCATGTTATCGATAAATTAAAGTACTTCTTTAATAAGGGGTAAATCGTTTAATTTTATTGCTAATCTTTCACCAGCCTATAATGGGGATCGGGTATGCTGTCTGTTCTTTAAATGTCGTTCTGTAATATCGTCTTTACTGAATTCAAAAAGGCTTATGCTTAACTGGGCCTTAAATTATTCGTTGCCTATTAATTAAGGAACTATCAAATTATAACGAACCTGTTATACATTTATCTAAAGATATAAGCAGTATTTGAAAAAGGTCTTGATTTGTAGATAACAATAAGGCAAGGAATAATTTAATATATTCGTTAAAAAGATTTAAGGTACTTTTCTTTTAATAAAAAAACGGTACAGTTACTTTTAGTTAAAAGCTTAGATTGATAGCTAAGGAGCGAAACTATTTAAAGGCTATCTACATAGGAAACTGGTTTATATATATCTTTTTTATCTTTCCTGAGTTTCCGTAACGTCTCTTTGGGATCTTTTAAGTGTTTCTGGATGGTCTCTGTTAAGGCAACAGAGACCATTTAGTCGAACCGAGGTTTACCCGTTCGGGTCCACACGCTTGGGTCTCCCTTCCGGTTTTAAAGTCGTAACAATATCGCTATAAACGTTTTTAAGCTGTTAATTACTTTGTATTACGAAACGGGTCTTGCATTTTTAAAACCAGCTATATTTATTAAATTTGTAAACGTATATTTATATACATTTTAGAACTTATTCCCTTTAACAGCGGATTAATCGACGATCTCCCAGGATTATATATCCCTGTAATTTTGCAAATAAGTTTTTTCGATTTTTAAGAATAACTTCCTTAACGGGTATATACTTAGTTTTTTATAACTTTTCGAAAGTAACGGTAGGTTTTGCTTATGTACCCGGCCTTACGACCTAAGTAGTACCTTTACTTTTAGCTTTATTTTTGGTATATTAAAGCCTTTCCGATTAAGGTAACGCGAATTTCGGGTTATTTTTTTCCTTAAATTTCCGTAATTTACCGGCCGATTATCGATCGTATTAATAAAGTAAGCTTTCCGTTCCACGTTAAACGCGGCTTTCCATACCCTGTAATTGTACCGATAATTATTTTTTCGATACGGAACGTACGGGAAGTTTACGTTTATAACCTGTAAAGGGCCTTCGTTTTTTATCGTTATTTTAGGTTAAATAAGATAATAGGAATTTAAGATTTTTTTTTATTTTTTCCGTTAGCGCAATAATTGTAGCAGTTATTAAAGCAGACGTTAGCGGCGGCGATGGTCCAGGAAACGGAAATAATTCGAATATAGCGGTCGTATAAAAATAATCAGTTTTTTACGAACAGGTTTATTTTTCTTTATTCCGTACGTTATTTTAAACGCTTATATTTTTCTAAAGTTATTTCTTTTATCTAGCCGGTAACTAAATTATTCCATTTAAGTTTTTATTTTTTATATATATAAAGTAACCATAAGCTTAATTAGGTACGTAATTTTGTTAAAATAAGTTTTGTAATTCGTTTTCGGTAACGTAAAAAAGTCGTCTTTTAAGTTTTTAATATTACTTAAAAAAGTAATCTTTTTGTTAAATTGTACATTTTAAATAACAATAACTTTATTCGTTAACGGGTTCCAAATCTTGTAGATATTAGTTAATCGGTAACCGACGAAGCAGCTTATTTACGTTTTAGGATTTAACTTTTGGAACTTTTATTTTTTTTATAGCAACAGTCGTTATAACGTAGGCTATATAGCCGTAAGTTCGCAAATGGGCTTGTTAAAACTTGCAATTAAGTACTGGAACGCCGTTTTTATATATTAAATAAATATAATAAACTTTGTATAGGGTTTGCTAAAAAAGAGCATATTTAAAGATACGGTTATATAGGTATACCGCAGCTTTAAAAATATGTATAATTAGAAACGTAGATAATTTAACGTTATTTCGTATAACGGTTATTTTTTCTTGATTACATCTTTTAAGCGTTCCGTACCCCCGTTTTAGGACTGGGTATATAATGCTAAAAGCTTAAACTTAATATTAAAAGGAAACGACTTGAAAATATTTCGAAACAGGTAATTTTTTAAAATTTTGTTATCGTATTCGATTATTTATGGGAAAACTTTATCTTGGTTTTTTAGGACGTTTAGTAAGTATCGAAACGCAGTAATTAATATATCTTGCTTTCGGTTTTTAAGATAAATATCCTAAATAAAGCCTAAATATCTGTCGGTAACGAACATAACGTATTTATACCTTTTAGAGTTTTTTTCGAAGTTAATAAAATTAATAGCTATTTTTTGCCTTAATCGGGAAACTTCTTTTTTAAGTTCGCGGCATATTTGCCTTTTAGCTTTCGCTTTGTTACATATTTAGCATTCGACAGTTATAAGATTTTTTAACTTGATTTCTTTAGTATAAAACTATAACTACGTTATTATTTTAAGATTTAAATACTTTAATTGCAAGTATTATAAGGTACCGTTACCGGTACGCGGCGGTTTTAACGTCGAAAAGTTAATATTTCGTCTATAAGTAATTAAGGTTACAGGAAACGTTATTGCGTTAATATCCTTAATAATAAATTAATCAAATTTATTTATTAAAGTAATTATAACTTAATTATACTTATTTCGAATAACGTACCACACCATTAAACGGTCCAAACCAGTGAGCGGACCAATTTTGCAAACATTCCAGTTACTTATCTTCAATTGCCTATTTCTCAACACCAACAATATAGAACGACTTATTAAACAAAGGAAAATAAACCTAACCATTTAGGTTAAGAAACGAAACCCGAAACTTAGTTATGCAAAACTTAGTTCTATATATAAAGTTGCTCTAACGACCTTAAAGGCCCGATATCACGGTAAATACGCGCGAACCGATATTATCCCTCCCTTGCAGAAATTAACGGCGACCGAAGAAAAATCGATTATCAACCGAATCTTCGACCTAGATACGCGAGCGTTTCCTGTCCGGCTTCAGCATGTTGAAGATATGGCAAATCTATTACTTGCCCAACGCGTTACAGAACGCGTTGGAGTTAACTGGGCGTCGAGATTTGTTAAACAGCAAAAAAAACTCCAGACGCGTCTAAATCGAAAGATCGATTATTAACGGGTCTTATCCGAAAATCCAGAAACATTTCGCAAGTAGTTCGAACTTATTCGGACTATTATCGCAAAATACGGCATCGCAGAAAAGGATATTTACAATTTCGACGAGACGGGATTTTTGATAGGGCTTTTTATAACAACGGGTATAGTAATTACAAATACCGAAAGACGTGGAAAACCTAGACAAACGCAACAAGGAAATAAAAAATGGGTTACAATTATCCAGGCTATTAATTCCCAAAATTAGGCTTTGCCGCCATTTATTATTATGGCGGGGAAAAATCATCTTAAGTCCTAATATCGTAATAGCAAATTACCGACCAATTAAAAGCTTGGTATAAGCCATAATAGCTGGACAACAAACGAATTAAGTTTAAAATGGATTCAACATTTCGACAAACATATTCGGACGCGTACGAAAGGTTCGAAACGTCTCCTTATCCTCGACGGCCACGAAAGCTACCATTCGATAAAATTCGAAAAATACTACGCTAACCACGACATTATTACTTTTTGCATACCCGCATATTCCTCTTATCGGTTTTAACCTTTTAACGTATCTTGTTTTTTTATTTTGAAACGCGCTTATTTGCGTTATATCGAAAACTTAATGCGACGTTATTATACCCATATTGCCAAAAAAGATTTTCTCGCCGGCTTCTACAACGCGTTCCAAGCTGCTATAACGTCCGATAATATCAAATCTGGATTTGCGAAAGCTGGTTTTGTTCCATTCGATCCTAATAACGTTTTTTCCGAATTGGAAGTTTCTCCAGTTGTGCCTACGCCGACCGTTTCCCCGTTAACCTCCGCCGGTTCCATTCGTTTTCCGCCCGTAAAAACCCTTAGGAATATTAAGGAAATAACGCGGCAATCGCGTTATTTGCAAAAGAAAATTGGAAACCAATAAGGTAGCTCGTTAACTAAAATAACTAAATCGATTTATTTTTTTAACTAAAAGTCATTTATTAATTCTGCACGAAAATCTTCTTTTTCGAAAAAAAGCTGCCCAATTACGCGAAACGAACCACATCTTAAGCAAACGTCACAAAACCAAAAATAAACGTCTTCAAAAAGGAGGAATATTTACTATACAAAAGAAACAAGCTTTTCTGGCTCAAAAAGAAAGGGGTAGTGAAAAAATACAACCAACAGCAACTGGAGGGGGTCGTCGTAAGAAGGTTAAGACCAAGGAACGGAAGTGTGGCGTTTACGGCAAGTCTGGATATAATG
Organism: Monosporascus sp. 5C6A; assembly: GCA_004155035.1. Lineage (NCBI taxonomy): Eukaryota > Fungi > Ascomycota > Sordariomycetes > Xylariales > Monosporascus > Monosporascus sp. 5C6A. The sequence continues at coordinate 125,103 of QJOB01000804.1, read as the reverse complement.
TGCGTACCTGTATAAAAGTTGTAGATATGTCTAGCGAAAAAGAATCCGATTAATTTAAATCAATGCGATATGTTGTTGTTGAGTTATTTGAATTTGTTGCTGCGAAGTGCTATGAAACGGTCCGCTCACTGGTTTGGACCGTTCAATGGTGTGGTACGTTACAGTTATTAATTTTTCGGTTATCTTACTAAAAACCTTTTTTTCGGAATTGTCGAAATAATATCAAATTGTAAGCGAATTACTTACAATAAGCCACGTTATATAACCATAACGTTTTCGTACCGTTAAAGTTTCAAAATAATATATTAACCTTTCCGTATCCTTTAATCGGAACAAAGTTATTACTTACGTACATTCCCTTTTTTATACGGTTAGTTTAAAATTTAGGAATTTGTTAATAAGGTTAAAAACGTATATTATAAACCTTAAATCTAGAATAGACGAATTCCGTAAGGGATAAAACGATAAGTTTATAATAACCCGTTAATCAGTAATTAAGAAATACGCCAGGATTCGTCTTACTCCCTTTAAAAGTTAATTTGTTTTTTATATAGTTATTTTATTTATAGATTTGGATATTCGGTTAATTTCTTTTTTTAAAAATTAATCGGAAACTATCCGATTTCGGATTAATTTTTCGGTTATCTTGTTAAGTATAAATTCTGCTAAAACCTTATTAAGGAACGCATAATAACATTAAGGCAATAAATAAAAAAGATTTAAACACGCTTTACAACGAATCCCTTAAACGTCCGATTTGTTACATTTTCGCTTACTAAAGCTTCGGTCCGTACGGGTACCTCTACGGCTACCTCGCTTCGGGCCTCGTCCAGGGGTTTTCCCTCGCGATTAAGGGTTAAAAGGTCTATTATCTTCCTAATTAAGATTATTCTAATCGGCAAGGTCTATAAAAGCCCCGTAGAAAATCGGAAACGATACCTTGAAATTTTTTAATAAAAAAAGATAAGTTATAGTTCAATAATCCAAAAAGTTAATTGCTACCTTTTAGTAACTAATCGTTCCGCTGTCAATTTCAGCCTTCTTTACTATCTGGAAAGTAATAATCCAGGTTTCGATAACGGGTGCTAAAGCTGTATATAAATCGTTAACCTATATAACTATTATTTTCGTTTCTAAGACGCTATATCGTTATTCCTAGGCTATTATTTCTTGCTATTTCACAATTTATTCGTTTAGCTTCTTGCTTAATTTCGCGGTTTGCTTTAATCTTTTTCGGTATTTTCGTTAGGTATTAATTAAGAGTTTGCTGTTATATACCCTGCCAAATTCGGCCATCTTAGCATATTATTTCCGTAAGTTTTTTCTTAAAAAAAAACTTATCTTTTTAATTGCTAGAAATACAAATTCCAAGATCTATTTAATAAAATCGTTAATATTTTTTCGAAAGGTATTATATTTGCGATTTTTGTAAGTATACGCTGTAAAGTCCTAATTATAAACTTATCTGCTTTTTATAATTATCTTAAAGGTATTTATTAAATACCTTATAAAGTCGATTTTTTCGGTAATTCTTCCTAAAAATAAAGAAAAAAATAAGGTATTAATTCGCGTTATATAACAAATTCGTCTTTTCGGATAAAAGGTTATATCGGGTTTTATAGGTTTAACAAGCTACGGAAATAACTAATCAGGGTCGATAAAACCCCATATATCAAGCGCGTACGTTTTAAATTAAAATTCGCCTTTAAAGCGGTCCTAGTCCTTAAGTCCCTTATAAATAATAAAAAATATAGACGGTATAGTCGCTATTATTGTTATTAAAATATATTAGGATAATTGCTACTGATATATAACCTATATCGTTTTAGCAACAGCTGATTAATTAATAATTAATTAAATTAAGCGAATAAGACTCTTAATTGTCAGATATAGAGGATGTCAGTTGCGTTGTTGTATTCAGCTAATTATGCCACTTCTCAGTACGCGTACAGCTTTTGTATGGCCTAGCAACGGAACAATTATCCTCCAATCAGAGCGTAGCCTTCTTCAGTTAGGACGCTCCAACGCACCTGGCTAGCTGACAAATTGGCACCATAACATGTATATACTTTTATTTTATTTCCTGCTTTTTTTAACTAGCGATAACTATACTATTTAAAATTCTTTTCTGCTATAGTCAGGTAGTATAAACAGGCGTTTTTGGTAATACCTTCTTTTTATTTTAAACCTTTTTATTAATTTCTTATTAGCTTTCTATATGGCGCTTTTTGGTGAAAATCTTTATTCATTGTTAGGATGATTCATTATGTGGGGTCCGAGGTTAGGCTGTGCGCAGTACTGCGGAAGGGTTCATGCAGCTGACAAACTCAGCCGTCAACGGTATCATACTCCCACCACTGTCCGCCCTCTTTCCCCTGAACCGGAGTCTGGGCGGGGGTTTCGCAGTGCTGACGCCTGGCCCAAACTACGACAGTGCCGCGGGCTACACCACGCTGAGACAAGCCATCGATGACGGGGCCGCCGTCATGGCCTACGGGTGAGGGAGCCGCGGGGTCGTTCCCGGGTCCAAGAATACTTTTGTAAGGGATTAACTGGAGTTACGGAGTATTCATCACCAGAGTTATCAACTTTGTCGGTATCGGAATAGCCCAATATGCCCTCGCGAGGGTTTATCAGCTCTTCTCCAAAGACCCAATTATTGAGGCAGCTGTCCAATGCAGATACTGCAAGAAGAGCGTCAAAGAAAAGGTCAGTCTCCCAGCTTATCCTCCTCGGCCCGTTATACGCCTGACCGGTCAAGTCGGTCCGCTGGCGTCAACTGCACAAGCTGGCAAGATGGACGCGAAGAACGCACGATGTAATGCAAATCCAGCTATTAGAGAGTTCATACGAATACATGTGAAGACGCCGACGGCTGAGGAGCCTACGGTGGTTCGAGAAACGGAGGGAAAGTCTGGCAATTAAAGGCGTTGACAGCACCTACAGGAGAAGTATTTTTTTACTGTTGCCCGAAAGAGACAGTGTTTCTAAACCAACACCCTATACTTTCCGGGTCAATTCGGCTTATAAGCTTTCAATCACTCCTCTTCCAGTTCCAGTTCGCGCTTCTTCATGCAAGGTCCCCAGAAGGGCTTACTGGTTGGAGCAGGCGGTTGAGGCATCCCCCCGGTTGGCATAGGGAACGGCGGTTTGACTTCAACGCCTCCTCCCTGGTAATAGTGTGCTCCAGCCATTACCCAATTGTTATAATCAGCGGCCCCGTTGATACCGATGGTCATCCACATCAACAGCCCGTCAGCGGGGTTCTCGCTCAGCATGACGTAGTCGAGGAACGGGTCGTACTCCCGGCTCGCCTGCTGCGCCGCCAGGAAGTCCTGCACGTTGATGGTGAGCTTCATGTCATTGCTGAGGTACGGGTTCATGGTCTCGACCATGTTGGTGAGCTCCTGGTCGAAGTAGATCTGCCCGATGTGGTTGACGGTACCGCCGATGTAGGTGCCGTTCTGCCGGATAGTGCCGCCGCGGTTGCTGAGGACGTGGATATGGTTCACGCGGCCCTCGTAGTGCCCCGGGTAGACCGTGTCGAATTCGGCCACGCCCTGGTCGTCGGTGACCTGCGCGCCGCGCAGGAAGGTCGTGTTCAGCCCCGCGCCCGCCGGCACGCCCGAGTAGACGCCCAGCGCATTGGCGTGCCAGATGTCGATGAGCATGTCCGGCACCGGCTGGCAGCTGGACACGTCGATGAACTGCAGGTCCAGGTGCACCGGGATGCCCGGCTCATCCTCCACGACGTCCTGCCGGATGTACTCCCCGGACACCCAGTACGGCCCGATGGTGGTCTCGGGCGCGAGGCCGAGAGTGGCGTTGGACGCGAAGATGGTCTCGAGAGGCGTGTTGAGGTCGAAGTCGGCATCCTCTCTGTGGTGGCACGTCTTCATCCAACTATCAAGAGCCGCCTGGTCACGTTTGGTCTTCATGCCGGCTATTTACCATGATTAGCTATGGGAGAGGCTATGGGTTTTAGTAGTCAAACATGGTTGACTCACCATACTCGAGCCCGCGCTTCTCGCGAAGCTCTTGGGCCTTGGCGGCGCGTCGCATAGCGGCCCTCTTCGCCATAGCCTGTCCGGTCTGGCTCCCGGCGCATTCGGCTACGACTCTCTTAGCATGCTGCCTCGCGATGTGACCCGCTTTGAGGTCGCGCTTCCTCTTCTCCGAGCTGTGAGTCTCGCCGGGATGGGCAAGCGCAGCCCCAAGGAGGCTGGCGAGAACTACCACACCGGTGGTTATCGACTTGACGGTGACCATTCTGAAAGTATAGCAGCTGTTGGTGCAGAAGAGACGATCCGATTTTCGCACTTGTGGCCTACGGCGGAAGTACTGCTGACTGAGGATCTTCCATGATCCTCTGGCGGGTCGGGTCGTATTTAATGGACCCTCGCCTCAAGTCAAGGTCTCCATCGCAATCCGGATTCTAAGAGGCCTGAAGAACAGCCGACCCTCGCGCAACCTCCCCGCTTTAGCCGGACGGCAGCAACAGGTGGACCCCCTTCCCCGAACGAGCTAAACCGATCAGGGCCGTCACATAGCGTCCGGAGAAAGTGTCGCGGATTCATCGTCCTGGGAGGCCTACTTCGACATAGCGCGCGGGCCCTTAACACGTCGGGGGAATGCGTGGTGCTCGACTGCCCGAGCGACGAACCCCCAGGCATTAAGAGACTTGGCCGCGCTATAGCAGCGGCGGCGATCTTGCACGTTCTTAGAAATGCGGACAGTGCGATTGGCCGACGGCGTCGTGCTTGGAACGGGGTGGCTCATTTGGATATACGGCACAGAGTGGCTGCCAAGGCTGCGGACGAGCACGGCTTCGCTTCGGCAAATGTGTTCCACATGCCACTTTTCCTTCCGTGCCGCTTTAAGTACCGGCTTCCCCCTTACTTACTCCCGGATTATAAGATATGATATGGTTTGTAGATGGTTGCCTGCAGGGGTCGATGGGTTTATGGTTCGGAAGACGCGGGGAATCTATAGCAGGATATAATAAGTAAAGATAGTAGTACCAAGACCACCACGGGTCCCCGGTGTGGCGGGCAATTCCCTGATTTGGCCGGCAGCGCTCCTGGCTCTTTTCAGATCGCAAACCCCCACCCCTATTTCTGACCACCTGAATGAAGAAGTCCGCAGAAAAGTGATCTACGGCATCAAACACATACCTTCTGTCCGAGGAACCGTTCGACAGGAATGGAATGGGGACGTTTATGACTGGAAAAGGCTAGGCAAGGCCGGGCTCGTCCAATGAGCCTTCCGGATCAGCACTTTATTCGATGCCCTCTGGGTAAATTAAGTTACGTACTATATTTAGCAATCTGTCGTAGGAACGCTATGCCTCCTACCCCGATCTGCTGCTACCCCAGTATGAGGGGTCGGCTGCAGCTCGACCTCGACTGCCGACCTCCTGGTCTCGCCAGTCAACCATTGTCGCGGTCCGAGATGCACACAAGGACTTGCTGGGTATTATCCTGCGGAAAATCTTTAATTCTAGGTGCGCCTCTCATTCTGTACGGATTAGTGGGAGGATAAAGGAGCGGGCTTGTACTTTCGCCGTCGTGTGACGCAGCCGGTAAAACAATGGAGAATATCTCCAGTGTCCGCCCCAAGGAGATGGCGAAGGCTATGCTCGAGCTCAGGTCCCTGCAATCGGATACTGGCCCTCCAAGCCATTGCTCTCATCGGATATATATAGCGGTAGGCTGCTTTGACCCTAATGTAGTGAGGAGATTAGGCAACTCATGTCTCTATATCACCAAACCCTGGAGGTAAGTGACTGCCAAGACCACCTGAAAGACATAGGGGGATATTGGAGGCCCCTTGCAAACTAGTCGTTGACGAAATATGACACGATTCGAACGGGTGCGTCGCTGCTACTTGACATTTGAAAGCGGGGAGGGGTATTGACTCTGCAGGGGGCCCTTTCGCTGTCGGTTGGACGCCACGCAGAGATTGTACCGGATTCGTCTTGACACATCAGGCAGCCGAATTCTCCCTCCTGCAAATGCAGCCTTGCTTCTCGCGGAGTTAGGTAGTAAGACGAGGCCCGAAAACCACAAAAAATCATAAGGACATCGACAACGCACCAAAATCTCTTTTCGCCTGGCCTTGTCAAAGCGATATATATCTACGGAGTCTCAACCCTGGGACCGTATCGGGCTCTACTTGCATATATACCACGGCAGCAACAACAACGCCGTTAGAAAGAGTACGGATCGAAAATGTTTATGCTGCTAAAGACACCGGACCCGCATAGGGCCTTCGACATGTGGCGGGTGGCTGCTCTACTCGGGAATGACGGGGCTCGACGGCAACATTGAGTGACCTTCGACGATCATCAGCTCTACGGGCCTATATAGGACCAATGGTAACAAGAAGCTATGGAGTCGACCTACTTCGTTAATAAGAGCTAGGGTTGGCTCCAGAGGAGTAGGACTGGCCCATCTCACGCAATTGGTCAGTCTCCATACCCTCGCTCACGTTGTGAATTCATCTAGAGGGCTATATGTGAATGCTGGGCCTCATATTTATCTCCTAAATAGGAGCTGATGATAGGCTGTAGGAAGATGTTGGGTGCACGCGGGGAAATGTTCGGAGAAGGTCTATCTATATACAGGGAACTTTGCCACCCATTCCCCTGATATGTGGAAAGTCAGAAAAAGGATCCAATCCTTGAGCCCAATATCCTCTCTATCTCGTCGAGCCCCCCCGCTCCTGTGTAGTGGCTAGCCTAGCACTCCTGGCCCTGAGATATTGTTTCTGACAACAGGGGTGCGTGCCGTCTCACCCCCCATTTAACCCCTATTCCAATACTAGGCTGAAGAAGACCACATGCTGCGGCATATATACCCGCATCCTGTAGGTGTAATAGATGGCCTCCTTGACGGCGTGTAGGAGGTAAGCGGCGGCCTGCGGAAATCGCAAGCACAAGCGGCTGACTATCGAGGTAAGTGAGCGAGCCTCGGGTCGCCTGCGCTGTTTTAATTTCTCGAAACACGTCCGTCCCCATCTAGTCCGCGGTCAAGCATCTCACGGGTACGAGCGATGTCTCTCCTGTGCAAACTTCGTGCTTATTTGAGCGGCGTGACGGTTAGGTCGGCATGGGAACGGATATATCGTAGTAGCTTAAAGGATAATGTAGGGAGGCGAAAATGAAAAAACATTTAGACTGGCCCTTACCTCTGATAGATAGTTGACGCGCGGTTTTCAGGCTATGGTAGTAGTAGCAACCCCGTACTGTGCAAGCCATGCATGCATGTAGTTACCTAAGCAGGCAGCAAGAACACTCGCCGGCCTCGGTTCCTCATAATCTTCTAAGAGCTGAAGTTTCCCACAACCAAATTGTTCTTGCAGCGGAAGGTTCTTACAGTGGAAGTGCAAAAGTCTCGGTAGATGCCGTTTTTTCATACGAACTCATACATTTCCATTTTAAATCTTTCTATAACTTTATAAGCTAATAATAAAATAAAAATTACAATTTTATTAATATTTACATAATATATCCTTTAGCGTATTTAATTTTCAAAAAGAATACGCTAACCTAATCTAATAATATTCCAAACGTAAAATAAAAATCGAGAAAATTTTAAAACTTACATAATTCACGTAACATCATATATATAATTTAAGTGTATAACTTATTTTCGATTTAAAACGTCGAGAGTAATATTTATCAAAATTTGTTTATTTTTTATATAAACGTTAAAAAGCTTATTTTCAATACTTAAAAACTAAATAAATTCGATTTAATATTTGATTTTATATAACTAAACAAATATATTACCAATTATCATTATTTCAAATATATTAAAAAGCGTTAATATCTTTATAAAAAGTATATTTCTTAAATTTTGTTCCATTAAAAATGAAAGGTATAATTCTATTTTAAATTATTTTTTAAAAATTGAAAATTTCGCTAATTTAATTAATATTGCTTATATACTATGCGAATTAAGTACATTTTTACTTATAAAAATATAATTATATTTAAAAGTAAATAAAGATTTTAATTCTTAAGTTATCGTTAAACCTAGATAAAAACCGTGAGGTTATTCATAATCAAAGCTAAAAGGTGCTGGTAGAGAACACGCGATTTGGAGTCTAAACCGAGACTTTTGCACCCGGATTGTAAGTCCCCCACTTGTCTGCATTGGCCAGTGAGGGGGGTCTTCACTCTATGAACTTGTTTTCCAATGGGTGGGGAACCCAAGCACCGGCTGGTAACCCCTTATGCTTCCTCTTCCATTTTCTCTCTTGAGGTAAGCCCCTGCTTGCTTCAGCGTGGAATTGCAAATGGCTAACCAAGCGTCTTAGACTGACAGACGGCAGCAGACATCTTAGTCTAGACGGCCTGTGGTGGGCATGCAAGTAGATGGATTAAGGAAGTAGGTACCTAGCCAGTGTAGGGACGAACGCTGGGGTAAAAGGGAGAGTAGAGAATAACGTTAAAAGAAAAGTTGCAGAAGTCTTGATGTCGGCGACGAAAAGGAGAAGATCTACGCGAGAGAGAGAGAGAGACAAAGGTCAGCAACGGTGCCCCGATCAGATTGCGCCCCTCCGCTATGAAGGTTCCGAATTCCCATCGTGCGCCTACTTACTTCGGCGACGTTCTGAGCTGCGGTCATATCCGCAGAATGTGCTTATCATGGTCCAACTCGGGGGGTACGAAGGGCCGGTGCGCACGCACAAGGCGTAGAAAGTATCGATGTATATTATAATCGTAACTACGCCAGCGCACCGTTATACCAGAATCATAGGCTGATGCGGTTCCGTTTTTATGAGATCCGTCCCCCCTCTATCAACGTTCACATCGTAATGTTTTTGCGCGTGCCCGCCACACTTCCTTATTAGACAATCCCATGCCCGCCCCTCGTTTCAGAAGCAAGTAGCGTCATATGAATAAGTCCAAGGAACACCTGACCTACCACTCCGGAGAAACAGCTTAACTTTTGCTACAAAGTCATGTCTAGTAGTATCTAGCCGTTGAGGTAGTTCCGGATTGCGCCTTGCAACCTGCTGGCTCCCTCTCCCAGTGCGCTCGTCAGGTTATCCAGATCATCGCCAGCGGTAATTCCGAACTTGCGGATGAAGTCCTTCGCGGCGGTCTCAAGATCGCCGTAATCGTCAGTGGGCTCTTCATCCTCGGGCCGGCCGAAGTAAGCATTGGACGAGATAGCCGTGGCACCCTCGAAGCCCTGGAGGCGTGTCTTGGCCTCAGCCTGGGCATTCGGATCGAAAGCTCCCTTTCCGAAATACTCGTCCGAAGAAATACCCTTCTGGTTGCCAAACTTGCTCCGCGCATAGCGTTCGCTGTCATCTGCACTGAGTCAGCACGTGATCTCGAAAACAGTGATTGAAGATGGCGAGGAGCTCACCTTCAACGGTTGCTTTGACCGGACCAACGGAGCCGAATCCGCCGGCGTTCTTCTTCGTCGCCGCACTAGCAGCAGGTTTGCTACCTCCAACCTGGCCGAATCCTAACCGGCCCATGCCCATGCCCAACCGCTCAACTTCGGCAGCGGACTTTTCGCGAGTGTGGCCCGACCCGTAGCTTCTAGGACTGGCGGGCGAAGGGGAGATGACATTGGTAGCCTCAGTTTTAGCCGACGTCGCTGCTTTCTTCACCTCTGCCTCCTCGGCTTCAGGATCATAGCCTAACTTTTGGATGCGTTCCGCTTCCTCCTTAGCCTTCCTTTCGGCCTCGTCGAAGTCAATGATATCAGCTGTGACCTTCTTGGCGCCCAGTTTGGTGGTCGTCTTCTTCGCGCCGAGTACATTTGCCTTGCGAGGTCCAGCGCCTGTAGTCTTGCGCAGAGCTGCCGAGTGGGTGATCCGACTCGCGGCAGGCTTGGACTCAGCGTCGGCGGAATCGGACTTGGAGAGGGGTGACGCAGATCTGGAGATGTCCTTGCCCGCGTTCAGGAACGGAGAGTTGGTTCGGCCGACGACGGGGGGTGTACTAGTACGTGAGACGGGAGGTGTCGGTTTCTTGATAGAGGGCTTGTCCCAGGAAGAGAAGAAATCGTCGTTGGAATCACTAGCAGGCGTCGCCGAGCCCTCGGCCCAATCACCGGGCACGTCAGTAATCACAACCTCCTCAGGATACCTCACGAGGGTGTTAGCGACTACGAACTCCCGTTTCATCACGAAAGACTGGCAACCTACTCGATGGCATCCCGTGCAGCGCGTTTTTTGAGTTCCTCCTTGTACTTAGTGGCGGCGGCCGACTGGTATTTCGTCTTTGGGTCTTTGCTGGCGAGGGCAGAGCTGCCTCCATTTGCGCGGAAGAACTTGGTGGCGGACTCGTTGCCCCCGACCTTCATAATACGTAGCTGATCCCATTGCCATTCTATTCACAGGCAGTTAGAGGGAAAGAGAGCTCGGAAGGTCTTAAACAAGGTTGACATACGATCAAGGTTGGTAGACCGCACAAAGGAGATATGGACACCTAGGTTGCGGTGGTTGGAGGAGCAGTCAAGACACAGGTAGATGCCGAAAGGTACCGAAGTCCATGTCGGGTTCTTCTGGTTGCAGTCGAAGCAAACCTTCGCAGCAAATCAGGTCAGGTCAGTCGACGTTATTTTTATATACATCGTATCAGTCGGTGCGCGTACCCTGTTGGCTTGCTTGGTCTTCAGTTTCTCGAAGATCTTTTGCGACTGCTGCTTAGTCGCAAGCCCACTCATCTTGGCGGTGTCGGTATATTCTCAAAAGGTTGCTAGGTAGTATAACTGTACGAATATGACGGGCAGTTTCCTATGGCGTATGTTGGACTCTCTCAGTCAAGGGATTAGTCGGTGTTAATAAGGAGGAAGTGGACTTGGGACGTATGTAGGGGCAAGTTTAGGAGGTTCGGCCAGATTTCGTTAATTGGGATAGATGAATGCCAAATAGCGCAGGCCTGGTAAGGGGAGACTCCACTCACCAAGATTCAAAGTTAAATCGATAACCGACAATTAAACCTAAACCTGGTATGGCCTAATAGCTTATCTAAGCACCGGGGACATGCACTTACAAAGTAGGTACGTAGGTACTTGTACGTAGACTAGTCTAGCAAACGGACCCCCCCACAATGCTACAGGCTGCTCTAGGAAAGCTTCAACCGACTCCATCCAACTTGCGACAGCGAAGGTGACAACTGCGATAAAAGTAACTTCACGGCTCCCCTTTCGTTGCCATATTTTGAGCACGAGCCTAGGCCAGATGGCCTCCATTCCGCCATAATGAAGCTCATCCTGCGGCCCTTTAGCCCTATCCTTCTTCCCCAACTGCGGCCAGCTGTCGTCGGCATTCGAGGCTATGCTACCCACCATAACACAGCGTCATCTTCCTCTGCCGCCCCGAAGCGAAGGGCTGTTACGCCTTTCAACGACAATGGTTTTGTGCCGTGGCGTGAACTGTCCGCCGCTGAGAAAGCGTCACGGGCAACCCAGCAGTCCTTCAATTTCGCTCTCGTGGTACTTGGCATGGCGCTGACGGTACGCATGGAACACCCGCGCCCGTTTGTAACATGTCGGACAATATACTGAGAAATCCCAGGGGGGTGTGGCTTACTTCCTTTACCAAGATGTCTTCTCCCCCGACAGCAAGACTGCCTATTTTAACCGAGCCGTTGATCGAATCAAGAAGGACCCCCAGTGTCTGGCCCTACTGGGAGAGAGCAACAAGATCACCGCCCACGGCGAGGAGACGGCCAACAAATGGCGTCGCGCTCGTCCAATTGCGTATGAAGAAATTCCTACGGGTTAGTTTAAGACGCGCAGTGCTGACTACGTCAGATCTACGTCGCAGAACGATGCGCAGGGCAACCAGCATTTGGTAATGCATTTTTATGTAGGTGCTCCTTGAAGTGACGGCGCTGCGGCTATCTGACCGCTAGTCACTAGGTAGAGGGACCTTTGAACACTGGCGTTGTCAACGTGCACCTGGTCAAGCACGTAGGACGTAATGAGTTCGAGTATAAATACTTCTTCGTGGACGTCAAGGGTCATCAGAGGATCTATCTGGAAAACGCCGATAGCCAACCCTTCGGCAGCGATCCGAAGAAGTTCAAGCTCTTTGGTATCAGTTGGAAATAACTGCCGGTACCGTATGTGGCCACTCGTTCGAAGACTGGGGAGAGTCGCGCCCTAACACTTGCGAGACCGCTCCATCGTACGGTAGTGCACCACACCCAACTCGGCATGGGCTTTAGGAGATTTCTCTTCTACTGCTGCAAGGCCGTCTTTAACTTCCAAGTGCTCGGCCTGGCTATTAGAGGCTAGTCCCTCAAGATAAGTCTTGCGGACAGTCGTGTATGAGGTATGCGTTTTGAGAAGATGGCGCGATCCTGCTATCGAAGACTGCAAGAGATGGTCTGTTCTTCTCGCTGTAGTCTGCCATGCTGGATTCAGACCCGTGCGGCCTTTGTGTTGACTCGGTTGGGGATACAATATGGATGTATCCTTGGGTCAGGCGGCAGAATGCTCTGGCAGCCCACCAGGTGGATGAATCCGAGACGATTCGTCCCGCCACAGTCGATGTAGCGAGTGGCTTTCATAGCATGAGGTGAATGCTCGAAAGTAACGCCAGTAAGAAGGTAGCCCAGTATAACCTACTCTGTACATCAAGTATAAAGAGACGTTATCTCAACTGTGACACCGCCGCCGGAACCAAATAAAATGCCCACTGTAGACATAGACCTAGGCGCGTAGTGGGTAGGTATATCTCTTCCTCCTTTTAGACCCTCCATTCGACCACTTCCCAACCAGGCCGCCGGAGGGCGCTGCTGCTGGGCAAGCTAGGGACCGCATTTTATCTAGATCTTGCCCGGCAGCACCCTTCAGCAGCTGAGCACCCTACTCAACACTCGTAGGCTAACATAGACCCGTCTCATCATATGTGCATCTACGAATCGCGTGGAAGAAATAACTAACTACGGATATGTCCTATTGGATTGCACTGCACCGTATCACACGACACGAATCAATCGATGTATCGGGGAGGAGTCTATGGATTCTAATGCTCAGTACGGACCTGTCTGCCGACGATAACAAGCAGATATCTGTCCCCCCGAACGTATGAGACGTGCCAGCGCAGTAGCTAGCTGGAACTGCCGATATATGCATGACGGTCCATACCATATGCTCGTTATTCACGTTTTGTTGCTACATACATACATGCATACATACGTACAGATAGACAGACAGACAGACAGACAGACGGGCCCCTTAACCTACAGTAGGCGAGCGTAGAATGGGCTGCCTGCCCGCCGCCTCTTCGACCGAAATCAAAGCTGCTCCCCATGTCGTTGGCGAGACGCCCTTCTAAGCTACTGCTGGCGTTTCGCCGGGTCTTCAAAATGCCCAGGGGAGGCCCGAAGGGTCTTGCAGAAGCTGGACTCGTACGCGCCAGGCCTTCTCAAAGGCGAGAGATAACAACCCCCAAGCCAGTGCCATCTTGAGAACTTCTCACAACGGCGGCAGCTTGCGGGCGTCATCCATGATGAACCTCCTCACTATCAGAAGGAGGTTGCGTGTTCTACAGCTGGTGATGCGGCCACGGCCGGTTTAGATGCGGGGACACCGAAGGCTCCAGTGCTCATAGGGGAATTTTCGCTTGCGTCGGTTGCGGACGGCCTAGGTACGTGCGCAGCCATGATTGATACGATACCTCAGAGTAGTGGTGGCGATAAGGAGGTTCGTGACCATGGGCTCAACTAGGTTCCGGTGCCATTGCTAGAACGCGGGCTCGATGATTGCGTCGTCATCGCCTTCGCATTCCACAGATAGTGGGAGACTGGTCATGTTAAGTTAGCCTTTCGAACCGGTCTTGCTCTGAGATAACCCCCTCCCTTAGTGGCTCTACACCTACATATATCCATATAAACAATGTCACCGAACTCAGACAACCTGGCTGGGTACGAACCGAGATACTGATGCAGCGCCGACGGCGAAGATAACACGCAACGGGTCCGGATGATACGCTAAGCAAGAGGTCAAAATAATCGTTGCTTTGCGTTGAATGGCACGAGATGCCCTTCGGTGACAGGAACGGGAAGAGGACCGACTCCTAAGAGGGGAGTGGTCTGCTACAATAGACCTATATTGGAAAGTAGGCAGCAGGCTAACTGGATTCCCAATCCCCGAACCTCTGGGTGGGAAACGCACAATGGTCATCCCCCTCACAGACATGAGCACGCAAGATACACCTAGTAAAGTAAGAAATTACAAATCGGGTCTTCATAAGAAGTAAGTTGCTATGAGCAGTCGCCATGTTTAGAATCGCCCATCATCTTTATCCTCAGAACCAGCGATAGTCACTCTGTCCTAGCAATCCTAGCTGCTCTACGCCTACTCTAGGGAGTCCCTTTGGGTAACGAAGAGGGCAGCCGTGGGTATCAGGGAAGGGGTTTCCAAATCAACACGGAAAGACGTATTTGCCAAAACATTCGAGTCCTATCGACTGCCTGGACTACATACATAGCTATTGTGGGGGTAGGTAACACGTCGCGTTCCTGGCCACGGTATTCCCGCACGCGTTTTTCGTAAACACTTCGTTCATTATATCGTGAAATAGCACGGGGATTCTCCGTCCGCGACGGGGCCCCAAAGAGAGTTGTGTAACTCGATGTGAGGGGGTTTAGCACATGATACACGATGGGCAGGGAGAGAACCCCCTATCCACATCTTAATGCATCGCACCCGGAATTCTGAGGCTGACCACCCGGGGAAAGAAAGTGTGGCCGTTTCTCTACGAAAACTATTGGGTACCCATGCAGGAAAGCTCTCCCTTCTGTTTACTCCGCCCGGTGCCCAATTACCGTTCATTGTATTCACCCTCGGTCTCCCTATTGGGGGTTCGAGACGGGTTTAATTTCCATCGTGGAAGGGTGGGAGCGGTTGGCCCCGGAAGACGAGGAGGCGAGCGGGCTTGACGAAATGAGGGCTGTCTGGCATACCCGAAGGCCATGTTTTCCATCGCCTCCCATGAAGGGGGCTGGTCAGTTTTCGAAGCTGGTGATTCGTCAAGGGGGCTGTCCCATTCGTCGAGCCGTAGACATCGTATCCGTTTGGGAGCCCCATCTTGCGAAGTGGAAAAGATGGAAGCCCGCCTCGCTCGCGTTCTGATTGGCATTTCACATGTTAGCACGCGCGACCTCGCCGGCTTCGATGCCTTACCGCACTATTCGCGGGGCCTCCACGGGCAGTGATAACAAGGTTAGATTGGGGTCGCCCCCCTGGTCTCACTTCTTTTCTGCCTAGGTGTACGTACAGCACGACAGTGACAAGTTACCTAGCTGGGCTGTCTCATACCGGGCGACATCCGGTATGCCGCCAACATGCCATATTCAAGTCATAGGACTTTCCAGGGGTTAGCGGGTCTTGCAGAGGTCAGGCAGAGCCAGGCTCGTTTCGATGAAGCGCGATAATTTCGGCGAGTGCCCAAAAGTAATGCCTGCCCGAGCAACTGCAAGGGGGACTAGGCGTAGGAAGGAGACCATCCCGTCATGACAACGTCAGAAACGCTACTATGGTGCCCAACAAGACCACACCGCGCATAAGGCGCCTGGCTCTGGCCCTCGTAAGCAAACTACGACTCATGGTTGTTTGCTCCCATTTAGCTGCATATTAGGTACCTGGCAAACTTGGCACTGGGACGCATGGCCGTGACTAAGTGAGCCCTAAATCGCCCACTTAGCCGAGCGCACGTAGACCAGGTCTCGGCGAGCGGAGGCATCATAGGGGAGGTGGTGGTCAGAGATCTAACTAGATATCTGCCCGGGATCGGGATGATGGCTTCGTTCGATGGAATGGGTGCCTTGCGTGCACCGCTGCGGGGGAAAGTCTGTATAGGCATTCTATTGATGACGCTGAATTCAGATTGGTACGGAGAGCTACCCTACTGCCTGTGTCATGGAAACTTCCAGGAAGCCTGATCGTGGCGATCCAGCGATGTTCGGGACCGACACCGAAGACATCGCAGAACTTCCGGGGTGACGAAAGGATTCGCTCAATCATGATCATAGCGCTTCGGCATAGAGATGAATTAATGCCAGCGGTTCCATAGGCACTCGACGGGACCTCCTCTACCCTCTTGAGACATCTCTCTTCTTGCCCCTTTTGAGCAAGTACGCCCCCGCTCTGCGCAGATAATATAGGCCTAGAGGCTCTGACTAGGATACCAGCGATACCTTTCTTACATAGACTGTTCGGGAAAGTGAGGCTAATGGACGGTATTGTAATGGGATGACTGTCAAGATGATTCCGATGCAAGGCAGGTCCGGAGCGCGGCGCTACAGGCCGCCCTGTGGTTTGCAGTAGGCGCCAGTTCTTTCGCCAGTATCGGATATTGCCTTGTCGAAAAACAGGTTTCAACTCTCGGAACTGTGCGTCTTCTTCGTTGCATGCAATGGCATATCAGATGGAAGAGCGCGGGCCGAATAGGCTGGTCAGGCCCTTTCTACGGGAAGCTTGCCACCGGTCACGAAACAGAGCCTCAAGGTAAAGCTGCGCCCCTCGCGGCGGACTAGATGGAACTCCCCAGGATCAGGGCGAAACATCCCTGCAGAACTGCTCTTCATGACACTGGGAGACACTTTTAGGGGAGTGGACTAGTATTGATGACACAGAGCTTCGTCCCACGTTACAGAGCACTAAGGCGTGGTCGTGCTGGATACCTTTCCCCTCCGCTCCACCCCTGAATTAAAGCATCGACTTTCTAAGCGCTTCTGTCAGAGCCTAGCATGTGTACATCAAGATCTATGCCACTAGATCCGTGTCATGGCACCGGGGAGTTCTCGTCTGAAGCTGTTCCTGAGCAGTCCACGTATGATATGCACGTCACCTGCGTGTAGGGGTCGCTCCCGTTATACGACACCACCAAGGGGGGCGTGGCCACTCCCTTTGGGTTCCCGCCGGACACACATACGACTAGTCAAACCCAGGAGATCCAACGCGTCCACGACAGGACACTAGAGACAACCCAGAGCGGAGGGATTCTAGACCACTATCGAGCGAGGGCTCCCGAAGGCATGGAGAGAACGGGCGTGACAAATGGACGGAGGACCGGCCGGCCTATTTGGGAAATAGGAAGCGAATGTTCTCGGAAACTAGAAATTCTATGACTGTGCTAGATTAGATGAGATGCAAGTGAAGAATCCACGAAAAGTCAGAGGGGAGACTAGCTTTGCTTCAAATTGACAATTGCACAGTCGTACTGGGGACGAACAGGCGACGAACAGGCAAATTGCGAAGGGGAATCGACAGCGACTTGCAGAGGTGAAATAAGGACTATACCGACGTCTTGGTTCGGAGGAAACGCGTCTTTATCTTCTTGAAACGTAGAAGATATACTGGGAAGAGCAACATCAAGTGGATAAGGGTGAAGAATCATGTGATAGCAGCTCCCCCTGAGCGGAGGGTAGTTAATGACTCCGGCCGGTGGGATGTGCCATCCCTGTCGTCGATCGCGAACCCGACGAGGCGACAAGCCGCCTCTTGGTTCGTCAGTGACGGATGTCATGGAAGGACTCCGCGCCCATTGGAGATTCCTGAGCTCCCTCGGTACTTGTTTTGCATTTTCGGCCAATCATAGCAGGGATGGCTGTACAATGTATGGGGTATGGGAGTGCCTTGTCATGGTACGGAACTGGTAGACTGATAGATCTTCCGGGTAGGGTCCCCTTGATGAAACGGTCTGGTTGCGGAAACACACCACTTCACTATCAGTAGGCTGGGACGATGAGGTTCCCTGGCCTAGGCAGAAGACAGTAGGCGCTCGGAGCTCGAAAATGGGGCTGGGGACTCAATCTTCCTGGCGCCTGAGATGTGAAGATCAGAGGTGGGATTCCAACCGGTGTCAAATGAGCGGTTAATCCCGCCAAATTCGACCCGGCATATCATGTCCGGTCACCTCTTAGAGGTCAGCACTGCCCAGGGCAGTTTGTCTTCCTGTCCCCTGAGGAGTTCCGGGGAGACCAATAGCCCGACTGGCCTTCCCTCATTCACCGCCTGAGATCAATATCGAGCATTGATAAGCCCCGGGCATCCATCCCTGATTAGAACACCAGCAGAAGTGGATGGTTGGTATCTAGCATTCCACGGGGCTGCTACCTCTATGGAGCCTACTACCCTACCTAAGATGAATGAAGAATATCTTGGCGGCTAGGTCTTTAACACAACTGCGCTGCATATACTGGACACTCGGTTGAATACCCGGAGGATTCGAAAGGAAGGAAGGGATTATTCGGTCTTCAGGAACACGGTGGTCTCAGAGGAATGGCAATGCCAACGAAGGCCGGGACTGCTGCATGGAATGCAGTATGTCTGATAAGGAGGGGAGTATTATTGTATGGGTAACATGGATAGCTGCATTCGACCGACCAACCCCTTCAATAAAGACCTTGGGGCTCGAGCCATACAATACGGCCCCAAGCTAAGAACACATAGGGGCAGTGTTGGTACTCCTACATGTACGTACCTAAACAGACCAGAGAGAGCTCAAAATAGCCTGGACGGTACAGATACCTGGTCATGATAAACGCAAATACTCCTCAGGACCCGAGTTCTTAATGTTTCCGAAAGGATTAAATTCGCTTTACCTACGCATAGTTTTGTTGAACCGCGCCATACGTCCAAACCTTGAAGGAAGAAGCAAGGCAGAGAACATACGCCGTTATTAGTTTCGCTTCGACATACCTTGGAAACACTATAATCGCCTGGGAAGTCGAACATGAGGTTCATGTAGCTACGCAGGTAACCCCCTGCTGAGCGAGTACATTGATTCGCGGGCGGCCCGTTGTTTCGAAGGGCGGGCAAGTGATTTGCTGGCCGAAGAGACCCAATACAGTGCGATCGAGGAAGAAACACCCGTGGTACCTTCGTGTACACCAGGTGGACATTCTCAAAATACCCTCTGGCTCCTTCACCCGCGACCAATTTCACAGCCCCAAAGCCGGTTCATCGTCACCACCTGTCTGCAGGCAAAGGTCAACATGCCCTGGAAATTTCCGTATCCCATCTGAGCCCATTGGCCCACTATCCACGCATGTCTAGTCCCGGATCAGAGCGGCAACAGCCTACGGTGGCAGCCTTGCTCGCTTCAAGACCGGCAACGCAGCAAATTGATTGGGGAGGGTGAGCGTCCCGGGGTGCATGGAAGCTCTTCGTACGCGAAAATCAGCGAATAATTCGCCTAGAGTAGCCCGCAGTCCTGTTGGACGATAGTGCCAACCCCTTTCAATAGTTGTGTACCACGTGAAAAAGACGTGGGTTGCCCCGCCGTTTCGTCTGAATTCTAGATGACCGTCGTCCACCTCGTGCTTGTTTCAAAATCATTCAGAGACCCGAATTGCCGCTATCTACTCTAGGATAGCCTTAGGAGATTTGACCCTATGGAAGCCGGATGGATACGTTCAGTATTCTACACTATGTCATGTTATTGTGCCGACGGGTTCTGAAGATATCCTCGGATTATATTAGCTCGCTAGGATGCGCGCGGGCGGTTTCCAACCTCTTGATCGGTCTCCAAAAAGTGTGTTGTCAGTTCGTTGTGACATTCGCTCTATCGAAATGGAGTCGTGGATGATGATGATTCCTAAAGCAAGCAATCCAGACTCCTAGGTTATGGTACGAGGTAGGGTAGGAGGCGTGCAATTGTCGACGTTGGTTCTAAGGGACGTTGGAAATTTAGTGCCCGGAAGCCGCCCCACAGCCTGATTTACGTACACTCCTACTACCAGGTACATCATTTATGGTGGAGTATGCAGCTCCATATGTAGGTACCGACCCCAGCATGCCTAACAAATTCTAATATACGCTCCCCGTCCTCGACTATTTGCGCTTCGAGAGAGCCATTACCTAACATGTCAAAATTTTCGTATAAATACACGATCAACGCAGCCAAGGTTGTAAGCTTATGTGTAGAGTGTATATGTTATTTTGGTACATATCCTAGTACATGTAGAGACCTTTGCAACCGGCATATTCAATGTCGTAGGATAACCTCATGGACGATCCCGATCAGGTTAGGTGGAGTGGAGCTGACAGTGGGGATACCCAGCCTTTTGACTCCGTGCGGATAGACTCCACCTCACATTTAGCGCGTCTTGGCACGACATCGTGGGTGCATTTACCAAATCAACCGCTTTAATAAAGTTACCGTTAATACTTTCAACGTAAGAACTACAGTATTTCGCTCTCTTGCTCCCTTGTTGTCAGCTCTGGATTGGCCATCGCAGAATCTACCAGTCCCGGCCATGGGAACGAAGGCAAATTTCGATCCCTAGAATCATCGGCTAAGTATTCACCGGTCCGTCCGACCAATCTGTTTTTCCCCGCTGTTGTCTTTCAGCTGGGCTCGTCTCGTTCATTCATCAGTAGCCACTTCGAGGATCTCCTGTAGGATACTTGCCGTTGCGTCCGTGGAGAAGCCTTCATTCCTACTTACTACGTAAGGTTGCGGACCCTCTAACCGCCACACATACATCCATCTAGCTTATTCGCTTGTCGCCATGTGTTACTCCGGCCGCCACTGATGACATGCATACTACGGCTGATATGCTGACTGATGGGAGGGGGCTTGTGGGATCTGAGTCCAACATCCCTTGTCCACACCCCTTTCTGGAAACCAGCCCAAATCTATGCGTATCTCCAAGAGGAGAACCCCTGCGATGGTAGAAGTCCTGCGAACTGTTGATCTGTCACCTCGCACAAGATCTAGAAATGCTGCGCGGAGAAGATGGGGTGCGCAACCGTCTAACGCCTATTTCGCTCGAGGCGATATGCTTTGGGCAGGAGGGCTTGTTGTTTGTGAACATGCCGAACGTGCCACTGCTGCTATGCGTCGTGGATCATAATGTGCATGGACATATTAGGAGGACGGGAGAGACTGCACTGCATCGCCTAAACTAGATAGACGAAGGCGCTCAAAAGTAGCGGCCCGTCCCGACGACACATTGCCCAGGAGATGCCCAAAGACGCACTTGAACCGGGAACTACTGTCGAATTTTAAGCAAATAATAGCATCTTGGGGGTGTCCTAGTCACGCTCATCCACGGTGACGGGTCTCTGCCGCCAAGCTGACTTGGATTAACAAGGCCTAATAGCATAGGGCACAAGAATATCTTTGATTACGCGGGAACCCTAACACCTTCCAGATGCTCTACTTGCAAGCAGTTCGTCTCACGGCCTCGGCACAGCTAAGTCTCGTCCGTCGCATTTGCTACTGGTGAACCCGTCAGTGGTTTAAGAGACCTAAAATTTGAAACATCTCGAGGCCGTCCATTTTGGACCAGTGTAGATGAATGCTGGCGGGGCATATTTGGTCTCTCTATTGAGCGGCAGACCGCGCAGATTATTGTGCTATCAACAGTCCATGTGTGGCCGTGCGCTACGCGGCCTTCTAGGTCTCTGTTGCCATTATTGACTTAACCAGGCGAGACATGAGAAGATATCCCTACTTATTATCGTTCCTCCCGACGACGGGATCGCTTTGGCTTGTTCCCCTCGAGAATGTGCAGCGCCGACATGCCGGATCCCAACTTCAGAGCTCGGGTATTGGAGATCATCATTGGCTAGAGATTGGAGATGCGCGGCCTTAGCCATCGACTAAAACATTAGTTTCCCCACTCACTTTCTGTCGGTGCCGTCGCTGGGGGTCAGATACTCCGCGGGCTTGAGCCTCATGTGAGGTCTCCATAACATGCCGGCTTTCCAGTTGATAATGACGAGTGATAAAGTCGGCAGAATCGCGTGTTAAGCATGAACCCATTTAAACACCGTCGTCAGTGCCCTTAGCGGCAAGACCCGAAGGCGAGAGGTGGGTTAAAAGGCGATCATCGGTCATGCTCACAGAAGTTCTAAGCACGTGGACACTAGAAATCGTCAAGCAATGTTCTTGGGTGAAACACTGGGATCGATGGCCTCGGACGATCTACTATTACGTCCGTAGCTCGAAACCCACCCACTCATAATACTCGGACTGGCCTACCAGAAGGCGAAACCTCTCACGCCCGCCGGCCGTTACCGAATAATATTCAGTCTCGTGGGCGGAATACCTTATTCCAGTAGATTAGAAACCGTCCCAACTTACATATACCTGTATACACTAGGACAATAACTCACCCACTGGTGCCGATGTTACCCGGTTTGCAAGGCTCAGCCAGACATCACCTCACGAGCGAGCCCACCGAGAAGCAGAATAACCTATCAGTGCTGCTCATTTGAGACTTGACTGTAATCAGAATGCCTATTCCCTCTAGGATCAGGAACTAATAACCCCCATATCCCCTTAAGAGAATATCGTACCAAATTGGCTGCTCCCTGACCATATCTTGGATGAGCAAGTGTAGTGGCAATGACATACTATCCCAGACGCATATTCGATCGAAGTGGTCGGCACTAGCTTCAAATCGAACGGCAACTCGTAAGCCTGCCATGCAGGCTCCCGTGTACTGGAGCACCCCTCGGCCAGACATCTTCTTTCGCCATTACCAGAGGTGTTTGTGTGGCGTCTCGTAGAGGCCTTGACGGCAGGATACCTGCAGATCTGTTGTATGGAAGACGGGTCTCTCAGGAGCCCATTTGACCTCATCCACCATGTTCCTGCTAGTCCTTGAGAACTCGGTGTACTCGAATCTCCAGTGTTAAAAGGAGACGCAGGGTGAAAAAGGGGTCATCTCTAAGCGCGTCTCTATGTAGACGCCTGAGCGGAGGAGTCCCAATGTGGTACCAGATCCCCAAGGAGGAAAGTGACTCTTATCATTTCAGGAGTACTAATTAGGTACTGTAGCGAGCAGATTGGGGGCCCGGGGCAACACATTAGCATTTGTTTGGCTCCTGAGGCTGGGTCAACTAAAACAACTTGGAGCATGGACCCTGTAAGTCGAACGGGTTCTTACCTTGATTGTCAAAAAGGGGGAGGGAACTAGATTGCCCAGATACCTACGCCTATTGAAGCTAGGAGCTTTACTTCACATTACTTGACTCATTCCAACTGGATGCTAGCAACTTATGACAGGCAACCTCCGCGCCGCTCAAGAGGTTCTTCCTCATACCCTGAAATACAGACATAATTACATCCATATACCTCAGCATTCTTGCCAGACATAATCTCCTGTAATAGTCTATCCATTACCGTGTGAGCTAGAAGTCATAAAAGATTGAGCGCGCCTCCGAATTGCCTACACCTTCCCCGCATGTCTCGATAGCCGCCGCTGTCTCGAACTCCCCAGATTGCGCAACCGCTATCGTACTGCTCACGACTTGTGAGGTAGAGGATTACCACTTCGTCAGTTCTAACAAAGCCTTCATCACTTCGCCTGAAGCTTCATACTCCGCAGCCAGACCGAGCTTTAGGACGCCTTGCTGTGAGCTACGCCTACCACAGCTTCGCCCCTACACGTCAGCCCGTCCCATGAGGATTGCGTGTCTTTCAGTCTAAGGCTTTCTCAACGTATTGCCCCGTGCGAATCGATGCCACTACGTCGTCAGGGGTAATCAGCGCATCTCTCAGGTATATAGACTACCCTTCATCCAGCAACTTGTCGCTGATGCGACTATCAAATCTTACTCGGGCACTTGGAACATACTTCATTAGGGGTGAAACAATCCGACAGCTGACTTATAACCACCCGACACCGCCGACGCAGCCAACGCAGCCAGACCTCATTCTATAGGAGCTATCAGGCACCGAACTTGGACTTTTCAACCGGCACAAAACTTGCAGACGGGAGTTCGGCGGCATCCATACGAACCCCAGTGAAGATATAGACAAAGTACGTATTGGCCTTTTTATCCTGCAAGCTCCTTTATTGCCTACCACAGTCCAACGAAGTCGGTATTCACGCTGACATTAATCACTACTCGCTAGGTAGACCCGGCGGATTGGTAGACCAATAGTATGAGTTTCAGTGCACGGATCGATTGTAATTCGCCAAATTAAAAGTGCGGTTGAGGCGCCGTGCTGATCTTTTCTCAGGAACACTCGGTACTATATCTTGTGTATGCTATTAGTGCTCCTCATCCATATCCGACCAGGTCTAAGTGGCTTTTTCTTCTTGTGCTGGGATATCGTGCAGGCGCCACAGAGAACGTCCAAACAGGGACGGAGCACTAAACTGGCGAGGCAGATCGGAGCAGAGAGTGCACAACGGCCTTCCCCAAATGAGTGGAGGTCACTGAAGAGGAATCGTCGTTCTTCCTAGTTGAAGAATAGCACGAAAAAGAAGACAGGGCTCAGTCTGACAAGATCCGACTCAGTTTCCCAAACGCATGATCCTTCGGCTCTCTCTGCCGGTTTACTTAAGACCCTGCACATCTGCTAGTCAATCGCCACCCTGCGCATCTCTCGGCCTCCCTGCACGAGTCACCTTGTACTTGTCGCCGATCGAAACATTCGGGCCCGAAAACCAGGCCTTCGGATGAGGAAACTTAAAGCTGACGGAACTGGACTCACTAGGTATGCAACTATAGAATTAGAGGCTCCATTCGGCCGATCCATAAGCGGTGTCATTGGGAGCCGGGTCGTCTGGGGTGTAGTTGGCATGACAGGGGACTATTCAAAAGGTCGGTCTGCAGAAAACCCCAGACGAAACAACCCATGCGCCCTCCTTACAGCCCCCACTCCCCAAGCCAAGCAAGCCAAGCCCTACGAAGTTCCCATGTCCCTCCATCGCCTGAAGTAGGCCTAGCTAGGCTATGGGAGAGCGACCGCGCGGAAACACTTAAAAAGAAGCTTGTTTTTAAGGCTAACGGCTCGAGATCTTACGCAACGAAAGATACGGATTCGAGAACCGTTTCAACCCCCCCGCGGCACCTTCGAACGATCCACTAGCCCTAGCAGTACTTCGCCGGAGTAAGCCACGCCTCTCTCTTGAACGAGAGGCCCCTCTTATGAATCAACCACTCAACCCGAAGGTACCGTATTTTATCTATATCCATCTACACATCCTCGACTTTTTGTTTATATAATCCCTTCCGCCCCCCTTGGGTTTCCCCCCGCCCCCTTTTTTATACTATTTTCTCTACGGGCAAGAAGAAGGAGCGGAGCAACTGTTGGGAAGAAAGCCGGCAACTCGATTTTTATTTATGGCGCATGGTTATGTCACGGCGCGCTTCAATTAAATCGAAACCACCTGTTCCAATTGTAGGGGCTGTTCACCACTGAGACTGCCTCTGTTGAGAGAGGGGAGGAGACGAGCGAACAACGCATAGGCGTGGGAGCTGGTGCAGGGCAAACCGCGAGAATAGGAATGAAGAACGAAGCAGGTTGAGGTGAGCAAAACTTTCCATATTGATCTCTTTTTCTCCCTCTCCCCTTTTGCCCTTTTCTCTCTCCTAGCTTTCCTCCCGAGGCATTCCACTTCTGCAGACACTCTCTCCGTCCTTTTTCATGATCGGCAACGCATTTCCGCCAAGCCTCTCCCAAGAAATGAGAGAGGAGGCTGAGCTCGAAATTTCGGGATCAGTTGTAGGCTTTAAATGCTTGTAAATCATAAGCTCCGTTTCTCTCGGCAGGCTGCGTGTCATCCAAACGGGGTCGCGATCAATCAGCCAGCCTCCACTATCTGTGTGACGTGGGAGCAACCACCAATCGTCCTATTTTCTATTGCCTTTCAGACACCCCCGACATTTGTTCCCTAGAAAACCCCTGCTCTGCGTGCATATTACGTACCCGATACTCGAAAAGGTACCGCAGTGTACCAGCACGGCACTATCGAGGTACCCGGCAAACATTAACTATGAAAATTAAAGCAACGCTGTCGAGCAAACACTACCTCACCTGGCCATTCATTTTCGTTCAATCCTGCTAATTTCGTTTTATTTCCACGTCCCTCGAGCTGTTATTGACATGTTTAATACCGAGAACCCCTGCTAACTTCTCGCCGATGCAGGGCCCTTTTTACGCGCACTCGGCTTTGTTGATCCTAGCTTGAGAGAAGCAAGGAGATGTCCAAAGCTTGGCAGCTCATGATTAACAGCGGTTTACCTAGGGGATATCTCTTTTGACTGCATGTTCGCAAAGAATTTACGCTCAGCCACTACCACACCAAGACCATTATACTGATGGCTCCCGTGTTCTAGCAGGACTTCGAGTCTTCGACGCCCACCTGTAACGGGCTGGAAACATATCTCGATATCCCAGCAGCAGCTGATATGCGGTAAGTTACCTATATTGCCCTGACATCTGTCCATTCGAAAAACAGCATAGAAAGCCATGTTGTCATATACCTGCAACCCGGTTGCCACATGTCTTCTTTCATTCCCCAGAAACTCCGCCCCGTTCCTATCGCAATACCCTTCTTCGGGGCTTTTCCTAGGTCCCGTCCTGGAACTCATTATTTCGGCACGCACACGGCATTGATCTTGTCGATATTATTTTGATTGCTGGGTTGGTGCGTTATGGAGACTGCTGGCCACGGTCACAATCTAGTCCACGCTTTCTTGCTATAGGCGCGGAGGGAGATGCGCAAGGGTAGCTGCCGTAGTTGTGGAGGTGCTACACGAATGCTTGTGGCCCTTCGGTCATTTTCCGCCGGGCGTGTGGCTACCAGCTCCCGACCCTGTACCCGGCTACCCCTGTGGCACGCAGCGTTGGCAGTATCACCGCCCTAGTCACACTTACACGCTCCAGTAGTGCCTTGCACAAGAACACGATACCACATCTCCGTGGTGCCTATGCATCTTGAGGTCCTCGCGCGATGGGCTTTCGTTAGGCAAAGGCGTTGCTGATGCACCTTAGATACAACCAAGACTCCTCCCTGACGATAGAAACCCCTCCCCAGCCGTCCTCTCTGCTGGGCGGTTTTCCAGCACAACTTCTTAACACGACCACAGGGTACTCCGCGGACGCCGGATCTTATTACTCCCCCGCCTCACAGATATTTCCGGGCATAGACGTCAGGTCTCGCCTGGGTTCCAAGTAGGTTACGCGCCAGTCCTTTGAACACTTTCCTCCTATGCGACGGCACGTCCCCCATCTAGCTCTCATCCCGCTCACCACGGTAGCAGTAGTACCTCTTCCCCGGGCATGCACCGCTCCACTGCGTTACCAAACCCTGGATACAGCACGAGACAGCTCTACTCCAGGGCAACACCATCCTACGGAAGAGAACCAGAACACACGACGAGGTCTCCATCCTTCACAAACCCGCTGAGGCGCCATCCGCTGTCACCAACTCCTAGCCCTAGCATCGGTTTCACAGCCCCCGTCGGCAGGATGGACAGCAACCACTTTGGTAAGAGCCAAGCGGCAAATATTCCTCCACTCATGACCATTACCACGAATGGCCAATTGGTGTACGGAGACACAGCCCAGACTCCAATCAAGATAGACATCCAGGGCACCATAGACAAGGGCTTCTTCCTATCCGAGGGAGAATGGACGTGCTATCGGAGAAACTACTTCTCCTGCATCTGCTCTTACAGCCTTACGCCATATTATCCCACCGCCAGTATTCAGTACATACCCAATGGGAGTTCGCAAACCTATCATGTCCTTGGATTTGCGATGTGTATCGCCGCCGTAGTAGCCGAGAGCGATTCTCATCAAATCGAGCTTGTGCAGCACACGCCCAAAAGAGACAAAGGGCCGGTACAGAGACCCGATAAAGTGAAACTCAGCCCCAGGCCGCTCCAACAAGTGACCCACCCCCTGGGTCTGTACGCCAGCCCCCATGATATGACCAGCGGGTCGAGAAGCATGTACGAGGGCACTTCTTATGGTCAGAGCGGGCAGAACTCCTTTCCGACCGAACACACGTTCGAGAGAATCCAGTTCAAGCAGGCGACTGCCAATAATGGCAAGCGCCGGGCGGCTCAACAATATTACCATCTTCTCGTGGAGCTATACGCCGACGTAGGAAGCCAGGCTGCAGACGGGTATATCAAGATTGCGCAGAGGAAGTCGGCCAAGATGATTGTTCGTGGTCGATCCCCGGGCCACTATCAAACGGACCGACGAGGTAGTGCCGGCAGCGGTCCGGGTAGCTCCAGCGGGATGGGCGGCTACGGCGCTTCGCAAGTATTGGGAACCGACTACGGATCCGGCGGATCTTCCTTGCTACCGAGCGGGTATGGGGTCGGTAGCAGCTACGATCCTCGCTCGGGTCACTACGGCACTACCCGCAACCACGATCTACCCGCAGACCCCGTCATGTCGGCCGACGATGCCAAAGAAATCGATACTGTCAAAGGATACCAATACTATCCCGGGACCATCTACGAGGGATCAAATCCAAGACACGGGATTGCTATGTTTTCCGACCGCGGTGAGCAGGAAAATATGATGACGTCGTCGTCGACCACGGCTGAGTCGAGCGCCTCGAGAGTGAAGCACGAATACGAAGGGCCCCTCCCAAGCATCATATATCAGCCTGGATCGGCCTACTATCCCGGTGGTTGCAGTCGGTTCGAAGGAAAGCCGACCTCCGCGGGGTATTATCCTATTTCCCAGTCGGGATGAACCGTGGGCGACACAGAGACGCGGGAATTCCTGACGGGCAGGCCGGTATATGTACCTCTGTCATATATATCGCTTTCAGTATGGCATATGGATTTGGTGATTTGCGCAAAGCGACTTGACATTTGCATTCGGGACCGGCATCGGGTATGAAAAGCATAGTGAGTTCATTCGAATTCGGGTGTCATCCCGCCTGCGGGCTAGGGGACGGGAATCACGGCGTACGGAACTGGGAAGACAAAGGGAACATGGAATATCATGAGCATTGCAACGGAAGTTTACGGATGTATACGAAGAATAAATGATGGGACTTGAAGGACCTGGGGGGCTTGGCAAGACATACGTGCGGATGGCTAAGATATCACGGGGGCCTGCTGGAAGTATACCCGAGCATGATGATCCATCAACAGATTTGCGGGGAGAGGAGGGCGGCGGGCGATGGTAGACATGGTAGGGGTCGTTCGTTCCAATCCCGTATTGAGACTGGTGAGGAGGACACGACGAAACCCAAGGGCGGGCATTGGGAAAGGCAGGAAGGCGGCATCATTTTCCTCGACGGCGGCGATTGCCTTTCAGTTATTGCCTGGAAACCTCCTGGTGAGATCAAAAACAACCCCCGCAAGCGTCTCTTCTATTCTCGTTGTGCTCTGGGGAATGCTTGGGGCGGATTTGTGTTTCCGACTTTACCCGGGACAGCACAGCGCAGCGGCAGCCTCTTCTCTCCAGGACGGACAGGGGGATGGCGTTCCGGGGAGTTCCAATTCCATTTTCTAGAACAGTCGGGCCAACACCGGATTACCTGTCTCCCGAATTTTGTTGCCGCCGCTGCTTGCTTGCTTTTGGGGGAGCTGATATTTCCTTCCCATAGCTTTCTTGATGCGAGAGATTAATGATACCTTCACTTCACAAAGTCCTCCTCACTCTCGCTCCATTGCTCGTCGCGCAGGAGGGAGAGTTCGCCGAAATATTTGACTTAGAGATGATGCTATCGTTGACAACGAATCTTCTTTCTCACCTTCTTGTCGGACTGCATGAAATACCTATCTCGCGATCGGCCTAGTTAAAAGACGAGTGTTTTGTGTAAAAACGGATTAAAAATGCGTTATTAATGCCCCGCCAAACCGTAACTGCTCTCTTCGAACCGTTTTGGGGAGGGCGTAACGGTAGGGAACCGCCCTTCCCAAAAAAGAAGGCAAGCAAGGCAACCGCGTGCCCTGTTCGCTAGTCTAGTTCCTGACAGTAATCCCCACCTACTACGGTCGATTGGAACCCCCTGTGCCACTAGCGTCCGCAGCGGGCACTAAAGCTAAACCGGATGGGAAGGCTAACGTATCCAGTAATGTAGCTTATTTGGATAGATGCGATACTCGCAGGTTTTCGCCTACATACATAGCACCGAACTAGTGGGATTGAGCGCGAGTGAATTAAATGACAGAGAGAATGGTTGATGGGAATCTCGTGACGTTCTTTTATCACTTCAGAATTAGAATGATTGGCGTGGTAATAAGGTCTGAGAACTCCACATGATATTTGGCTTCGCGCCGGCGTACGGACTAATAACTGTAGGCCGACTACGGCAGGGCCCGAACCGGGCCTTGCGGGAAGAGCAAATCTAAGTAAGTCTAACAGAACCCACCTAACTTAGATATAACTTCATACGAAGAAATGCAGCATGGTCATGATCGATGGAAATGGTTATAAGCCATGAGGAACCGCGCTTATGCGTACCTAGTACTAAGTAAGTCCTAACACTTCATACACACATATCTCATTACTTACATCACTCTTATGTGGGTAGTTACACTAGGGGTACAGAGCCAGAGACTAAGCAACATCGAGATGTTCTTCTCTATGTGTATTCCTGCAGAACCCTTCTGCCACCCTTTACAGCCGACGAAGAAGGCCTATTTCTTTTTCTTCACCCCGCGCCCCCGTCTCTTCTTGATAGGTCGCCGAGTCGAAAAGAATACCGAGTGGAGCGGGGACCAGTATCCGCGCCGGACGTGGCTGGCAGCCCACTCCAGAGATAACTGTAAATGCGCATTTGCGACGACCTGCTGCCTTGGTAGTGTAGAGCTAAGCACGTAGGCGCAAGACGAAAACCTTGCATGGAAGCGAATGATGTGTGCGGCGGCTGACTCCCGGGCTGCAGTTCTATGTATATATACACACACACATACATACACGCTACATGCAAGGGATCCTGCGTAGAGGTGTGTGGGTCCAGCTGATGACGCGCAGCCGCAAATCTGATAGAGACCTAGTCAGGAGTATTGCATTCAAAGTCAGCGAAATTAGGTGCGCATGTATATATGTATGCATGGGCAGATGTCAGCAAAGAGATGCTTCCGCTAGTTTGACCCCTTTTGCGGCGTTCTACGGGACTGTAAGGTATGTTTAACTGACATTTTTGTCTTCTCTTGTATGGGAGTTGGAGAGATCGCGGATGATGCTCCCGCGCCCACGGCAGATCGAGCTGAGCGCTAACCCGGATCCCGGGTAGCTTACTATTTGTGCGCTTCGTAAAACGTTGGGGGGCCGAGATTTCGAGACTGCTAAGTACTCGTTGGTTAGCACGGGGCTCGACACTAACTTACGTGCTTGAGGATATGGCGTGCATCTTGGTTACTCTGTAATAAGTAGCCTGATATTAGGTACCTAGGTAAGTATGTATGTCTTACACCACTCTCACCTAACGTAATATTAGACCTCTGGGCTATACCTACCCCGGTTCCAGTTTTTTGCTCACTATTTACTTCTGGTTAGTGACGACCTAAGTACTTCAATAAGCTTTTGTGGAGCATCTGTCGATCTCCTATCCAAAAAGGCGCCGGGGGGTGGTGAGGCGGTCTTGCCGATGTAGTGCTAAGTACCTGGTGTTGCAACTTTCTTTGGTGTTTCACTGCCGCCGTCCTGCTCCCCGAATATGGCGCCATGAAGTTCGGCCTTTACTAGTATGTAGTTAGAATCTGCAATAATATACACTGCTATGCATTTTGTTTGCCTGGTAGCCTCCAGTCTATTTACTGCCCGGCATCATCTGATTATTCATTTCTATGCAGATGCCTGGGATGGTGGGCCCAATCGGAGACACACCGAGCTCGGCCGAAGAGTTGGGCCGGAATTTTCTGCGGTTGACGATGTTTACTCTACAACTTGATGCGAACCTGACGAGGTGGCTGTAACATGGAGAGCCGTGTCCTTGCCGCCTTGCTCGGAGTAAAGCCCATTCGTTTGTAAGCCCGATACACCGTCCCAACATAATATTGGCACCCATGTTTTGCATTCTCTACGTGATCGCCTAAAGAGGGTCGTATTGGGTCGAGTTAATACTCCTGTAGACAAGGCTCGTTGACACGGTTCTTCTCACGGCTAATAGAAGGGCGTTCCAGATCTCTCTTGCATCGCTCGTACGAGATTGTGCAACATTCCGTAAGCTGAGCCTCAAGCAATTGCTCCGCAGAAATCAGCAGGATAATTCTGAAGGGGGGGAGGAAACTGAGGGTGGGGGTATGATCACTGCTCCGCAGTCAACCTCCCCGCCCGCTCCAAGCCCGCTCTTAATAGACAAATGCAGGCTACTTGCGCGCCGCGCTCTCGAGAGACCTTGTCTCGGCCAAGTATCACCTATTTCTTCGAGGAGCAGCGGCTTGGCATCTCTCCCCGGCGTGAGAATGCCCGCTCAGAATATGAAATCACGCGGCCAGCACGATTACTAGCTCCGTGATATGTTCGTCTAAAACCGGCTGGCGGACTGCCGAAAGAGACAACATCGGTCATCTGGCATTCTCACCAGCCAGGATGGATGATGCCACATACGCATTTAAATGCGTATGTGGGCAGATGGGTGCAGATGAGTGCCGACAAAGTAGTAACGAGGGAGCCATCAGCAGAAGGCAGCCAGTCGGGCATGGTGCCACTAGCCTGGGCTCCTTCCCCCCTTTACTATTGATAGAATTTTCTAATTGAAGGGAGTCTCTACTATTTCCGTCGAGTTTACAGAAGAGCCTGATCAAAATTTCGGGCGGAGCGAATGTTTTCGAAGACTCGGGGGCAGTCCGCCCCCTGAGCACTAATACAGAGAACGTGTAAAGGCGAGTGTTCTCCTTTGACCCCCGTGCTAATTATTCAGACCCTTCGACTCCCCCTTTGATCATGTATGACGTACGTATAGTTTTATCGCTGACATTTTGTTTCCCCTTCTTCCCCTTACACGTGTGTCAGACGTGCATCGAAGACCAAGGAATTGTTACACCGCTTCCGGTGCGGTTCAGCCCTACAGAAGAGACGAAAGGGATGCGCCGCGGCACACACCCAAAACCCACATATAGAGGCACACAATCACAAACCACCAAAGAGGCTAGATGGAGGAGTGGCTGGGGGAGGATCTCCCTGTCGCTCCTCCTCACCTTACTCAGCCGGTGCGAGCTTACCGAGGTTTCTGGCTGCTAGGGAAACCTGCGGGAGTGGCCCTCGGCCGCCACGACGAGGCGAGCAAGCATCTCGAAGTGGACCGCCCTGCTATGGTTGGGATACACTGTAAATCTTGACACTTGCTCCCTGCCGTACCATAGTTAATCCCCCTTGGACTGGTACCCACTACCCACTCTCTTTTACCACCTGTTAAAGTCGTACGACAGTTACACAAGACTGGTCGTTCGTCACAAAGCGAGGGCCCTAAGCGCTTATCATAAATCTTGTGTAAGCTAAATTAGCGGCGCCAAGTACGTAAGCCGCCTGTACCACCATCTTGTAGCGTAGCGCAGCCAAGTCTCGAGGTGCCCGGGATAGTAAGGAGAACCCTCAAGGAAAGTAGCCTTATTAGTCTCGTAAAAGACTATCTTCCTATCCACTGGGGAGTTCCTACGTATGCACCGTCGTATGTTGCCCTCAAGGTTCCGGTCATCGACTGCAGAGAAGTGGTTGAATGTCACCTCCTCCTTTTTCTGGCTTAGCGGCAACGGGACAAGTCCTCTAATTTATACGAGCTGTGTAACCCAACAAGCGCCTGTATCACGCCAGACCGACACGGAACTCTTGCCGCGCGTATTGATGGGGACGTCGCTTTACCGGAACGGGCATATGGCATAGTTGGGGTAAGGGGCTGACGGAGGGTGGACGATCTGTCCTCTGCGCCCCAGAGGATAGGAATGTGGTAAGTGGTAGGTAAGGGAAGATCAGTGTTTTCAGGGGCTGTACCCCTCCTAGGTTGCTGTGAGCGAATCTCGA
Organism: Monosporascus sp. 5C6A; assembly: GCA_004155035.1. Lineage (NCBI taxonomy): Eukaryota > Fungi > Ascomycota > Sordariomycetes > Xylariales > Monosporascus > Monosporascus sp. 5C6A. Next base: position 91,425 of record QJOB01000804.1, on the reverse strand, counting down.
CACACGTTTTGCGCCCATTGTATCATGTTCCCGCACAACCTTTGCCCCTTATCATAAGCAGTATGTATAGCCTCTTTAGGAAGTCTCCTTTTCTATGTCATTTCCGACTGGCACGTAGCGACGCCCCCGCGCCGCAGTATATACACTCTCCGTGTTGTGGCATACATAGTCGACCAAGTGCCTCACCTACATGCAACCCAATGCGGTCATCATCCTGCCATCGAGACTTGTCCCAATGAGTGATGAAGCCAATAAAAGGACCCTCTTTGATTGATACCCTCATCGTTGTCGTCATCATCGTCGTCATCATCATCATCGTCCAGCCCACGTGTGGCCCCCAACCCCCTATCCGAGGGGCCATGTTCATCTTGAATTCATCCGCCTGGAGCACTAAAAACACGACTCCGCGATCCACGATGAGACGACCAATGAGCCCATTCCTACATACGTAATGCGACACCCCTGGCGGCGGAGCGGTGGAGAAGCACTCGAAGACTACCGCACGAAACACGTCTTTACGCGCTCGAGGAATGAGGTGCCGTTTTAGGACTGGAGTGGGACTGGCCTTGTGACGGTCGTGCTATGGATGTATCCAGATCCACCGTCCGCAAAGATCGCGTACTTAGTTGGTAAGCCCTCATATTGCTTCTATTCGTGCGTATTCGGAACGTATTGGTTCTTTTCTGTATAGGGGGGTGTTGCAGAGCGAACAATAGTCTTTGGAGAGACAGATACCCCATATCATGGAGACAGATGATGCTACCGTAAATATAGGTGTAAGTACATATAGTGTTGGAATATTCTAACCCACGCAAGGAGTCGTCAGACGAAGAGCGTACATATCGTTTGCCACCTCTTCCTTAGAACGCGAAGTGGACAGATGAAGCTAGCTCCCATAAGGTTCGCAGCGTGCTACTATGCTATACCCCAAAAGCGAAAATAGGGGCAACGTTATGTTCGCCCGTAACACCTTACCCCGCCTCAGGACAACTCCGTACACGGGAAACAGGCCTCGTGTGCTCGTCGTATAATCCTACAGTGGTGAGGTATTGGCGCTTGGAGGTCTCTTACCAACTCTTCGTCTAGCAGTTAGCCTTCCTTTCCGAATCCGCCTAATAGGGGCTGCTGCTGCTACTGGAAGCTATTGCTGCACTCAGTTCGCAGCTTGCTTTGCTCAGATCTCAAAGTCGATTGACTTGCATTACCACGGTATAGGCTGTCGTGCGACTTTGCCATTGAATGGGATACAAGCAGCTAATCGGGTTATCAAAATCAGGTCTGGTTATACGGGAACAAGCCCTTCCGTAGGCTTCGGTTGCTGAGCATTATTTTCTTCAACGGCATATGCATCAAGGGAACATAGATAACGTGGAGTGGCACCGGAAATCTGTATCTTGTACGCGATATTTGCCTGTAGAACACTAATCACATGCCCTCGCAAACGAAGAGAATCTCGTGGGAGAACAAACTATGTACAGTAAACAAGTAAAGGATGAAGAAGGCTGAGTGTCTGCTCAAGAAAAGATATGTGCTTCTGCTTGTCGCTCGCTGAAGGTTTTGTAGTTTGCGGATCGTAACTAGACATCCCCGCGTAAGCAAGCACACACTCCTAGTACCGCCAGATGGCGTCGGCCATCTTGACGACCTGTGTCATCTCGGCGACGTCGTGGACGCGGACGATGTCGGCGCCGCCCTGCACGGCGGCCGCGACGGTGGCGGCGGTGCCGAAGACGCGGTCCATGGGCCGCGGTACCCCGGTGACCTTGCCGATGAAGCTCTTGCGGCTCGAGCCGAGCAGCCACGGCAGGCCCTCCAGTCCGGGCCAGGCGCGCAGCTCGGCGAGGTGCCGCAGGACCTCGAGGTTCTGCTCGCCGACCTTGGCGAAGCCGAGACCGGGGTCCAGCACGATGCGCCAGCGCCGCACGCCGGCGGCCTCGGCGGCCGCCACGCGGGCCAGCAGCTCGCGCGCGATGGCGCCCACGATGCCCCCCTCCTCCGGCGGCGGATACGTGTTGAGTCTGCTCATGGTGCCCGGCGTCCCCCGCATGTGCATCAAGCAGACGGTGGTGCCGAGACGCGCCATGGTCGGCAGCATGGCCGGGTCCAGCGCTCCCGCCGACACGTCGTTGATAATGTCAGCGCCGGCAGCGACGGCCGCCTCGGCCACCGACGCCCGGTACGTGTCCACGCTGACGGCGATGCCGCGCGCCTCGGGCAGGCTGCGGATGAGCTCGATGGCGGGCACCACGCGGGCGACCTCCTCCTCGGCGCTGACCTCGGGCCGGCCGGGGGCCGTCGACTGCCCGCCCACGTCGATCATGGTGGCGCCGCCGCGCACGAACGCGAGCACCGTGTCCCGCAGTGAGTGCCTCGTGTGCGCGCCGCCGTCGGAGAACGAGTCCGGCGTGACGTTCAGGATCGCCATGACATGGGTCTTGCGGCCGGGCCGGAGCGCGTTCAGGGGCGGCACCGAGCCGCAGATCGGCGTCAGAGTCGACAGCGGCTCGGGCGCCGGCGGCAGCTCGTTGAGGTGGTCCTGGACGAGCTTCCACGGCCTGGCGGCGTCGAGGGCCTTGTGTGGTATGAGCTCCGCGAGCGGCCGGAGCACGAACTCGCGCTCTGGGATGCCGACGTGGGGCAGCTGGAGCCGCTCGTGATCGATCTTCTCGTCCCCGTAGAGGAGGATGTCCAGATCGATGTTGCGCGGCCCCTTATCGATGAGCTTCCGGCGGCCCATCGACCTCTCGATGTCCTGTAGCTGGTCCAGGAGAGGCAAGGGCTCGAGATCCGTCTCTACCTGGTGGCGACTCTTCAGCGGAAGATTTCGCAGCCGCAGTAGCGGAAGGCGGATAACAGGACACGCACCTCACAGGCCCCATTCACAAATCTATCCTGGTCTAGAACGTACATGGGCTCCGTCTCCCAGAGACTGCTAGTCCTCTTGACGCGGATCCCTCTCGCATCCATCTCCCTGCACGCCTGTTCGATCATGGCCACCCGGTCTCCGAGGTTGCTGCCCAAAGCGATATACGCGGTCCGCTTGGGGCTGCGGGAGCCGGCGCACCCGCATGCAGCTCGGGACGGACTAGTCGAGAAACTGCGTTGATCCATGATCGGAATCCCGGAGACGTCACGCGGGTGTATGTGTGGTAGAGGACTGGCGGCTCGAGCGCGGCGGCATAAAAGGCTCCATGCTCGAGATGACAAATGCAAACTCATCGAGTCTCACTGGTAAGAAGAAATTGGCAGGACCCTTATGTGCATCATCATGAACATGATATAAACAGCATCAACCGACTGAGGTCAAGTCAGAAAATTCCCGCCGAGTAAGGCAAGGCATATGTCACTAAACTCTAAGGGGCTTAGACCTTTTCTATTAGTTCCTCTATTACTTCGTAGTTCCCTGGCGTTCAGTAGTATGTGTCAAAGTAAAAGTTGCTATCCTACCAGGAGTATACGTAAGATGTACGAAGGATGATTATACAGTATAGTATAACCCGACTAGGTAATGGGATCATTTGCGTTAATTGACCATAACGTGATTGACAACCAGGTTTGGTCATTGTCTAAGTTACATAATCAACCGATAACGAAGCATCCATCCTACTTCACTGTATGTATACCTACTATGTAACCTCGGCATCGTGTTTGCGGCAGTGCTATTCCTATACAAGTCTAGCCTCAGATGCACAACCACATGCCTCGGCTCACCGATCTCCAGCTTTCCCCAGGTTTTCCTAACAGGCCGTCGTTATCCATCCCAACGACCACTAGACAGCATCAGGTGATTTTTTGCTCCTGCCGTTCATAGCTGCCGAAACCCGGATATCTATCCTCCTACTCCTTATATACGTCTCTTCCGATATTTCAGCCATTTCTTCTTTTTTACCATTTACGCCGTTGGTTTTCATACGACATTCGCTGTCTGTCCGTTCCCCGAATTCGTGACTGGCCTTCAAGCGCATCACACATAACAAGCCGCAAACATGGCGTCTCCACGTATGTAACTATGCTTCGACTCCGGTAGTAGGCATGCGAGAGGCTATCCGGAAGGGCACCTGACTAACAACAATCAATCTACAGAGAAGATCCGAACACCCATTACCGATCTATTCAAGATCAACCATCCGATCTTGCTAGCCGGCATGAACGTAGCAGCCGGTCCTAAGTTAGCTGCCGCCGTGACGAACGCCGGGGGTCTCGGTGTTATTGGTGGCATGTCGTATAGCCCAGAGATGTTGAAGGATCAAATAGCCGAGATGAAGTCCCACATGCACGATAAAAATGCACCTTTTGGTATCGATTTACTGCTGCCTCAAATCGGTGGAAATGCCAGGAAGACCAAGTATGTCATTCTTCTCATTATGGTAGCTCCGTGCTTCCAAAGCGCAGTGCGCATGTCGGAAACAGATCGCTGACGTATATCGACTGGTAGCTACGACTACACGAAAGGCAAGCTTAATGAATTGATCGACGTCATTATCGAATCCGGCTGCAAGCTCTTCGTTTCTGCCGTCGGTGTACCTCCCAAGGCCGTGGTCGACAAGCTGCACAAGCATGGCATACTCTACATGAACATGATCGGACATCCGAAGCACGTGCAGAAGTGCATCGACATCGGCTGTGACATCATCTGCGCCCAGGGCGGCGAGGGCGGAGGCCACACGGGAGACATCGCTACCACCGTGCTGATCCCGGCCTGCGTGCAGATCTGCAAGGGCAAGAAGAGTCCCCTGACCGGCAAGCAGATCCCCGTCATCGCCGCCGGCGGCATCCACAACGGCCAGATGCTGGCGGCGGCGCTGATGATGGGCGCCGATGCCGTGTGGGTCGGCACGCGGTTCATCCTGGTGCACGAGGCCGGCGCCCCCGAGTCGCACAAGGAGTCGGTCCGGACGGCCAGCTTCGACGACACCATCCGCACGCTCATCTTCACGGGGCGGCCCCTGCGCGTGCGCAAGAACTCCTACATCGAGAACTGGGAGAACGAGCGGCGGGACGAGATCAAGGAGCTCACTGCCAAGGGCGTCCTGCCATACGAGCACGACCTCGAGAACGCCATGAACAAGACCACGGGCTCCGGGGAGGGCTCGAGCTCCGACGGCGCCGCCAGCGAGGACGACATTGACGACATGATGGACCAGTTCCGCCCGCACCTGATGGGCCAGTGTGCCGCGCTGGTCAATGAGCAGAAGAGCGCCAAGGAGGTGGTCGACGAGTTTGTCAATGATGCGTCGGCGGCGCTGGCGAATGGCGGAAAGATGATTTCGAAATTGTAAGAGTGAGCGCATGATACGATGCCAGGCGTTTGGGGGCTTGACAGCAAGCTGTGGTTTTGAGCTTTCATGTAGTGTATCATAGCCGAAGTCTTAGCACGTTTATATATATATAGCAATAGGGCTTGGACCTATATCAACCTTGCATATATAACAATAGAATCCCCAGGTCGAATGATCCCTTCCGGTTATTTGTTTCTTTAGACGCGTTATTACCGCCAGCGAATTCCAGCTCCGATCTTTTTGGTCCCTTGCTGTGAACTTCGACGGGTGAAGATGTCTCGGCTTCCACCTTGCTGTAAGCTCCGGACCCCTAGTTCGGCACCACGCCGATGATGACGCTGAGGGATGGCGTTGGCGTGCAGTGTGAACTAAGGAAGAGAATATTCATCTGGGCTCTGCGTCCTTGACCACCTGGCGGCTAGTCCAAATAAAATAGGGGCATATCCCCTATCTGAGCATCATTTGACTAGGGGCCTATCCACTTCGTAAGCCGAGAGATTATGTGCATTCGACTAGCACAGGTTAGAAGAGAGTTTACTTTCATGGGAGACGTCCACGAAGTCCGGTGTTTTGCTATTATGCCTAGAGGGCCATTCATTACACGCATGAGATCCAGGGGGTAACGAATGTAGGATTACATAAGCTGTATCCTAGTTTTCAAACGACAGTCGTTCTTTGGCGACTACAACGATATCCTAAACTCCATGTGGAAGGGCATGCTACAAAGGCTTTGAGACGGTGGTAAGAACTAGAAATGGTGAGCGCCGCGTCTGTTTCCCATCGAGCCACGAGTTTCAGGACAAGAAAACAACCGACGGCAGACAAAGGAGGAACAATGTCTTTTTCCAACTTTCTTCAGGTTTTTAATGCATAAACGATGAATGGCGTCTTCGGCAACAATGGGGCTGTTTGGGACGGGAAAGGGCATCAATGGCTGCTAAGGCTCCGCCAGGCTGCATTGCCTGCACAAAGCATGCTTGCGAATGACTTACCCCTATAAAGCCGGGAATTCCAATCTCTCTCAAATACTTTACCGGGGTGTCACTGTGAGCCGGCGTCAAGTGTATCAGGTATACGCATATCTATAGCCAACCAGAAGTCCTAGCCATCCGTATTTAACAGCGAGACCACGACAAGTCCGTCAACATGGCGCACTCCCCTCTGTTCCGCACCATCGTGCGCATCCGCCTGGACGCCCGCGCAGTGGAGCTGACCCGGTACGAGCGCGAGATGGAGGACATATGCACGGAGCGGCACGGACTGAAGCACGCGGCGGCGTTCGACGCCGAGGCGTGGCACGACTACCGGAAGAGGCACGAGCTCAAGGGGCCGCGGGAGGCGCGGGCGGCGCAGAGCCAGAAGGATCTCGGGCGCCGCGTCGACCGCGAGGACAGGCGCATCCAGAAGCCCCTCGCCCGCGTGCTGCGCTACAGCAAGTGGGACTACCCCCGGGAGAAGGGCCTCGACCAGCGCGCCAAGAGAGAGCTCCCCCCGGCGCGCTCCGTGCGCCGCCTCAAGATGCTCAAGATGATGAAGCTGCTCGAGGCCGAGGCGCCAGACACTACTACCGCGCCGGGGCTCATGGGGTATTGTAACTGGCGCCCGACGCCCCTGCGCGAGATCCTGAGGGCCGAGGACGTCGTAGTCGCGCTGTCGTCGCTGCCCTGCCGCGGGACGCCCGGCTCGTTCCGGTCCCAGGAGGATCGCGAGGGCAGGGCCGCCCCGACGGGCTCCTTGGACCCCCGGGTGCTCCGCGCGAAGCTGACACCGGACTACGTCCCAAAGCCGCATCTCCGGCGCGCGCGCCAGCGGCTTCTAGAGAAGAGCGCCGAGTTCGCCGAGCTCGTCGACCGGGGTAACAAGCTGCTGGTGGCGGGCGGCGACCTCTCGGACGACAGCTCGGACGCGGACGATGACGCGGACGACGACGCCAAGCCGCTGCTGGGCAAGCGGAAGCGGAAGGCGAAGGGCGGCGACAGCGGCAGTACGGGGACGGGCTCGAAGAAACAGCGGAAGGGGATCAACAAGGCAACGGTACGGCAGGCAACCCAGAAGAGGCCACCGAGGGCCGTCGCCAAGACGTTTGACAGCCGTGTCCACGACGCGCTGCAGCTGCGCGCCGAGGCGCGGAGCCGGTTCTGCCTCGTGCAGCAGAGCCTGCCGCGGGTCGAGCAGCCGCTATTGGGTTCGGCGAAGTCCGCGAGGGAACAGACGGGCGAGGAAAGGGAGGACGCCGCCGCCACCGCTAGGAAGGCGAAGACCGGCCCTGATGGCGCAGCGGACCCGGATGCCGCCCCCGAGGAGACAGCAAAGGTGGGCCCGACCGCCGACGAGAAAGCCCTGGAGAGGCTAAATGCCATCGGCGGCATCAAGCTCCCGACGCGGATACCGGATCTCGAGGGCAGGCCGGAAGGTGAGGTGGAAACCCAAGGCGTGCCCGAACTCACGGGCGAAATTGGGCTCGAGGAGGCCGGGAGATACCGTAAGTGGAGGCGGACTACCGCAAAGGCGCTCTTCACAGCGCGGGACCGCTACATGCGGTGCAGGGTCTACAGGGAGAGGGCGCAGGAGAAGGAGTTGGCGCGCGCGGTTAAGGACCTGCTCGAATACTGGAAGAGGGCCTGATGGACTGGGATTTCCGGCGCACGGTATAGAGTTGTCTTGAGGGAGGCGGGTTGTTTACAGAAGTTAAACTATAGGAATGTCTGATAGGAGGTTATCCTGTTGGTCCTTACGCATTGGAAATTTAACACTGTTTGCTCGGGTAAATCTTGCCTGTCGTCTTTTTCTGTGCATGGCTCGCGGGCATCGGTTTTCGATATCTCCACGAAGGACCTAAAGCCTGTACCGTAGTGCCTATCCGTACAGCGCTCACTACTATGAGCAACCAGAAGTGATACATCAGAGAATAATGTAATGAAGTGAAAGCAAGAGTACGTATCTGCAAACAAGTCCACGATATCCCCGTCGAATAACATATCACTAGCGAGGCGTTGATGCCGTTCTCCTATGCTGTCCCCCGCGAGGGTTGCGTCCCGGACTTTGAATTCCCTGGATAGCGTCCACGGCGTACGTATCTAATTACCGAAGTTTCTCCCACCGAGGATTTGATGGGAACCTCTATGGAATTGTCACCGTCTCTTCGAGGTTTGCTGATCTCTTAATGAGAACACGGCTTGAAGGGCATATTCCGCTGTACTTGGGCGGAGAAGGCCACGACACTGACGAGGTGTGCGACGTAGAAGGAGGCGTTGGTGGTCATTTGCTTTCCCCTGTTAAGCAGTGGCGGAGCACGGGCCGCATCTCAGAACTAGAGTGCCTGCTCGAAGCCCAGATTCAGTTCTCGTATTTATTCAGAGATAGAGATTGAGGTAGCTAATACTTCCTACATCGGATGGGCATATCAAAATACGCGTACTTGCACTGTTTACGCGACCGAATTATTCAGAACATTATAATTTGACCATAATACAGTTTCGAGGCTCGATCTGTCTCCGTACGGGTGTCGCTCTTTATTCCTTCTTCGGGTCGTCTTGTTAACATTGATAACCAGGAGGGTCTCTGGGCGGCAGTAAACTGGAGGGAGTGGAGGCAGCCCAAAGTCCCTTATGAGACCCTCCGGGTGAGTTTAAACCCCTCCCCCTCCATTAGCCCGGACCCGATCACAAGCTCATCGAGGATATTGTCGCTCGCTGGAAACACTATGGATCGTGTATAATCGTCCAGTCATCATATCCGCACTTTTCGGGGTGGTAGACCAAGAGCTTCGGATTCCAGCAATTAACCATATTTCTCGGCCATCTGTTCTCGCGGTCTCGTGAGCTTTGGATACGAATGGGTTCCAGGCCAGCGAGTTACGATAGAATTTCTATCATGCCCCAACAGCTTAGGCGCTTCAGAGCCATTCATGCAACCGGCTCGTGTTTCCGGGGGTAGTAGCTCGATGATGAGGGCGCTCATGCGGCGGGGAGAATCGACCTAGAGACGGCCCCGCGCTTGCTAGCAGAAGGGGCAATGGTTTGTGCCTCCGAGGGTGATGCTTCATCGAGGTTTATATGTTTCCCAGGATTGTGTTCAACGATAGAGCATTACAATTCCGCTCGATAACATGGTTGCTCTCAAAGACATGGAGAAGCGCTTGTTTTATTCGTAGCAAACTGTATCGCCGTTCGAGTCCTTCCGGTGATCTTCTTAAAAGGATGCAATGGCCGTGGTGTCTCGCGGTCATCTGCTAATGTAAGCAACTTTAGACTCCTTGCATGTCTGAAGTCAATGGCGTTCAACGGCAGCTACACTTCTTGGACGCAAGGCATGTTGCTGTAAGGTAGTCGAGCGATACAGTATCTCTTAGAAGGATTAGCCGTGGGATATAGACGGAACGATGAAGCTTGTTAGAATAGAAGACATGGTAGATGAGAGGGTGTTGAACCATGAAGTTACAGAGATGAAAATGAGATGGGTACTCGAGTGCACGGTCCACTAGCCTAATACAATGGCAACCAATAATGCAGTTGTGTACACTGGCAACAGCGCTCCTTCACGTTTAGCTCGCTACATGTTCAGTCCTCCAGGTATTTCGTGCCCTTCAGCAAAACTCATTCATCCAGCAGCTCCACAAAACAATTCTCATCATCAAAAATGCAAAAGCATTGACACCTTGCAACGAGATCTTTGGCGAATTGGACTTTGCCTGGCAAATAAGTAACACTCATCAAAACTCTTGCGACGGTGAGCTGCCCAGTCCCAGCGCTGGAAATGCGGAGTCTTGGCAACCGTCATCTCATTGCTAAGATCGTGAGCTGAGCTTAGCGCCGCTGTTAGGTGAGCCTCCTTGTTCTTTAACGTTGACCCCCTATATCCCCATTCCCATTATACGTGACTGCCATATTTCTCGATGATATCTCATGTTTTTGTCGAATGAATTCCCAGTTACATACTGACTAACCTTCTTCTCACAAAGAAATTACTGGATTACGCACTTTGTTTTCCAGCCACAGCGTTCCGTCAAGCCCCCTACCCCTATACCTGACACTTCGATATCAGCATAAGCATTGAGATCTCCTTGCCCAAGGAGGACAAGCGAATAGCCGCACCAACGGATCACTGAATGGTTTTTCTCTTACTAGGGACTGAACTATTTGCAATCCGTGCATCTTGTCTTGCATATATCCTCGACTTCGAAGCCGCAGCAATAAACACCGCTAGACTTCTTGCCAATTCATCACGGCGAGAGTGTAGGCAAGAGCGCCTACACGTAGGTCCCCAATTACCATACGGATAAATTTTCGGCTGTTGTTTGCACAGGCTTAGCTTCACCATTTCGCCATCGGTCAGGACGAATTCCGTCCTCTGCTAGATCCTGGGATTTCTCCTAGTAAGTTGATCTGATATTCCTCCCTGTACATTTGTGCACGGTTCAGTACTTCCACCTACACTTGTGTCGTCATCCCACCATATCAAACGGGTATCTTCCTTTCATTCCATGCAGAGAAACTTCCGCCTGAATCTCAGTCACAGCGTGATATTTGCGGCCAGTAACGACCAGATTTGAGAGCTGAGAATAACCTGGACTCTTGTAGCTAGGCCTCCTGAGCAGTAAGTTCACTCCCCTTGATCCTGAAGTCTCTAAAGAACTACTTCAACCAAGATCGAATCAATTATCTGGGACTGTCTTCCGACAGAAGAAGCATTCCCCTGCCATTCCAAGTCGAGTGACTGCCCCTTTTCCCCGATGTCGACATTATTTCCCCATTCATTGATGTTACCACTGCAGCCTATGTCAAAGGTCCTTCCCCTTTATGATATTCGCAGTCCTCTTTCCTTCCTTGCTATTAGCTCTATAGCTTTTCATATGGTTAGCAACTGTACTCCGCTTCCTTCGTTACCAGCAAAAACATCCCTTCTTGATGGTCATTGATTCTGCCTTTCTCTAATAACGCAGCATCTTTCGATTATTATATCTATATTTTCGTCTCCTTCTTTTGACATCGCCCACCCTGCCCGTTCCACATTAGCCTCATGTCCCCTCTCCCCTTCTTGCTGGAAGTTAGCCCTCATGTAACGGTTCACTATTGCCGCTCCTCCCTCCCCTCAATCACCCCCCACCCCCAGTCTTCAACAGACCGCTCTTCCTACCCCAGCGCTGACCGGACTACCCTTTCCCTGGGATTGGATATTTCTCCAATATTAACGGTGCTACTACCCCCTCCTCCCCTATCGTCTCTCCGTCCTAGCATTCATTATCTTGTCCTCTTCCGTTAACTTTGAAGACGATTCCCCAGTCCCATCAATTTCTTGCCTTTCCAGTAACACAGCCTCTATTCTAAGACGATGTCAATCCCCCCTTGCTCAACCTTCTCGGTCCTGTCCTTTCCTTTAACTTCTATCATGCACTTGTTCTATTCATCCGGTATGAGCAACTGTTCCACTCTACCCACACTAGCGTCATTCTAGTTCTTATACCTAGCAATCTTGTCTCCCTTTTACACCATCAGCGAAGTACCGCATTTTTCCTAGAGGACGATAGCTTAGACCCTCTGTCTAATAGTGGTGACTGCCTCTCTTCCTCGAATCGATGACGCCCTACCCTGTTCTTGTAATGCTGACAGTGACCTTACCCCTTTTCCTCCAGTGTTAACAGGTACCTTCCTATGTCAGCGACAATGCCCCTGAGCCCCCCTTTCTCAAAACCTCTGTCACTATACATTTTCCGGTGTGAATGTCGGCCGTCCTGACTCCCCTTTCTTTAACATTAACAGGCCTACCCCAGTTCACTAGCAACATCATGCTTTCTCCTCTCCCTGTATTGCTGTTCTAGTCCCTTTATTTTGAGGCTGTTGTTGGCCGCTCCTCTCACTCGATGTCGCAATATTTACTCTTCCTCTTTGACTTGGCACTTTGCTGCGCGTTCCTCTTAATATGACCGGCGGTCTAACACACTGATAATGGTATATTTGCTCCCAACTAAACATTTACTGATGATTAAGTTTTCAGTCACCTTTTGGACAATCCCGAGAGCACGCAACCTTCAGATATCCGAGCAATGGGTAGCTAGCCTAGAGAGACTTGTCTTAAGGTAAGCTTAACTTTCCTATTCATGCGAACCTTGTAGGTTGGAACAGCTCTATATTCGAGGCGGTAGTGAATTACTTTAACAGCTCCATGAACAAGGGGACCTTCCTTATTCGACGATCGCTTGCGTTTCATGGGGCTCCATGCATTACCATAGCTCTTAGATAACAATCTGACTCCATGTCTAAGGATGCCTTGCTAAGTCGATACTGCTTACATCTAGCGAATCAATTGTATCATCACAGTCTCCGTTACCAATCTGATAGAAAAGGGTGACTTCCTTAATCGGCGATAGCATACATTTCACGCCACCCTTCTACGCCGGCACACATTGTCGATGCCAATCTTAACCTCTTCGCTAACACCTTTACCTGAACATCGGCATCTCTTATTTATAAATGCTGCCTGCCATTTCAGGTCCTTAACACCTCACCCTCCGGTATTGCACCTATGCAACATTGGGCTGGTGAGTCGCTGCCTCTCATTCTCTCCTTTTAGCGGCGACTTCCTTCATTTGACTGCAGCTCCACCAATATTCTTCTGCATTCCACTATCCTCGCTGTTACCTACGAGCACCCATTACATTTCAACGTTGGAAGTTCACGACCGGGTCTATCCACCCCTGTCCTTAATTGGAACCATATTCTATCAACAAGGCTTACTTATATAGCAGCGACTGTGAACATCCTTGTTCACTAATTCCTAATCTATATACCTAAGAGCAAGGTCTTCGAGCCACAGCAAGGGACAGCACGTAATTTATAAGAAGCATTTGGCCGCTTCGTAACTTAAGCACGGGTCCATCCGTCGCCTCCTCGAATATCCTGCAAAGACAATCCCAGACGTTGGCACTTCCAGCCCTAAAATTGGGAACACATTACTGTCGCCGAGTACGCACAAAGATAAGGAGCATAGCGGTTAGTTTCACCATCACGCATTGATCCCACTTTACCGCTGTATTATTCATACCTGTTCTGGCTGACTCCAGCATAGTTCATAGCCACCTATCGTCTAAAGCATTGCTAAGTGACCAAAGTTGCATAGTAAACTAGCGAATTCTTGGGTCATCCTCTTTTTCTTCCTCGCACTGGAATAACGGCAAATTGAACCATTTCGTTCCTTCCGGCGACATCTTTTCCGGCGGCGTGGCTACCCACTACGCTCCTTCCGGCGATAAAACTAATAGAGCCCAGTCAACATGGCGACGCAGTCAGGGGACGACCAGCAGCATCTTGCTAGCTTTTCATGGCGGTAAGCTACCATCTGGCCTATCTACGTAGTCGATATTAACAATCTAAAAGCAAACCACACGCAGTTTTCGCCATCATTTGTGTTGGACCAGAGGGGAAGCCTTTTGCGATACAAAAGAACTTCCTCTGTGCGCACTCATCATACTTCAGAAGCTATTTCGCCAAGGTCCCGGATGATACTCTCGAACATATTGTCGAGTTCTCCGAGTGGTCTGTTGAGGAATTCGGACTAGTACAGAATTTCTTGTACACGGGCCGGCTTGTCTCTGGGGACGAACCACTTCCCGGCTATGATCTGCTCATTGCAGTTTGGAAAATTGCGAGCAAACTTGGGATTCCAGGCCTTTGTGAGAAGTCACTGGAAGCCATGACTGAGTATAGACGGATCACTCAACGAATACCAGCGACACCATTACTGGTACAAGCGTGGAAGGACACTCCCGAGGGTTCTGAAATTCGCAAACTGCTTCTGGAATGGTCAGCGGAATACATAAGATCATCTGAATCCCGTGCAGAATTCAGCAAATCTCTTCCCCAGGAGGTACTTAGCGAACTAGTCGTCGCCATGAGCCACATGGATTCTGCACCTGTCGTTCAAGTTGACTCTGTTCCATCGCCCGGTGGCCAATCAAGACACAAGAACATCCATTACCTTGAAGCTGACGAGAACCAAAGTGGCACCAAGCCAAAAATGTCTAAGCGGCACCATTCAGATGTGAGCGATCAACAGGATGGTACTAGGAAGTCTTCTACAAGGCCTGCGCGCCTTGCCACCAAGTCGACGAAGACTAAGAGATCCAGTATCACTGTGGCTGGCGACCATGAATTCTCTACAAAACAGAAATTAGAGTACTGTTCAGATTTATTGAACCGAATGCTATCTGGTCCTGGTGAGTCCCCGTAAATGAGCGGGACTGCTTATGTACAACAATGATTTTATACTAACTAATCCTTTACAGGGTTTTGGACCAGATTAGTCGGGCCATTTCGCAACCCAGTCAACCCGATCGAGGACGGTGTACCGGATTACCTCGAGAAGATATCGAAACCAATGGACCTAGGGACCATCAAAGCAAAGATGGACCACAACGAGTACACCAGCCACGAAGATTTCGTCGCAGATGTCCGCCAAATATTTACGAATTGCTACTCATATTGGGGCAAGGGTTCGGATATGTCGAATGCGTGCGAAAAGTTTGAGAAGTCATTCGAGGAGAAGTATTCCAATATGACAAAGTGGCTGGCAAAAGTGAGCGGCGAGGAAGCTGCGTAGAAAGTAAGAGTTGCTGCTAAGTACCATTCTTCGTCTTCTGGCCAAAAGGTAGGGGCGTCGACATCTTTAGGGAATGTCCCACTGCGATGGATGGAAGCTCCCGATCGGTCTACATCTACGAATGACAAATAAAGGGGGCAGTGTCGAAGGAGGTATCCGCATTTACTCTCAGACAAACACGGCCCATTCTTGGAGGTATATGTGCGACAGACCGTATGATTTAGGAATCGGGTCTCTCTGACCTATCTCCCCCTTTCCCGGTACTGGAATCATTAGATGCACTCGATGGGCATCATCGCCAGCGGAACTTTAACACACCCTCCCACCAAACACCAGCGCACGCACCCGAGCCGAAGAAAAGCGGTATTTATTACCGCCAGCGTACTCCTCGGGGCATACATATGCCCGCGCATACCTGCCGACTATACCGCCACCCCGTCCACCACCTTAACGGCACATAATTATAGACACCTAGGCAAATCCGATACTCTGTTCTGATCCTCGAGCTTGTAGCGCTTCTGCCATGTCCCTGAACCAGCGTTAGTTTGACTTTCACCGTCGCAAGTACGTTCAGGGCCACAGCTGGAAATGTCAGCGCGGAAAGTGGAATAGAAGTACCATATCCTAGTCCGATTGATAATAGTGGTGGTAACGGTAGTGGCTATTGAATGGGGCGACCGGATGCTGACATATTCTTCCTCAATTCCTCGAGCAAAACCTTTGTATATTAATTCTTAGATAGACGTCGACTTCAGGCCTATGTAAGGTCTCCGGGCGTCCGGGCGCAGCGTGGCATTAGTTTCGGTTTCATGGTCTTTCATAATCAGAATGCTTCTCTCCTACCCGTCTGTTGTCCTCCTCCGGAATTGTGCCACGTTATGTTTTATATCCGGCTTGCCTTCTCCTCCCCTTACAGAATCCTCGCTTGGTGGCTTAAGGTCTTTGGTCAGTGAGCGGAGCTAGGGAGATTGTGCTGTACAGGTGTGATTGCTAGGTTTCCAGGAGGTCTTCCAAGTCACCGTAAATACCCGCGCGATGCCGACGATGAATAATATAATTATAACGGTGCCTTCACGTCTGGTGCTGGCACATGGTGTCTCATGCATCACGATATCGTGTAGTGTCGTTCCTCCCATCGCAACGTTGAATTGGCCTCTTCTGAGGCCCTAGGGGCGGATAGGAGATTTGATCAGCGGCTCATAGTTTCGAAAACGTGCGTAAGACAATATCTTGAGCGTAAGGCGCTGGAATAAGTTATGGCACGAACTCAATAATATAGACATAGTCGCGGTTTCTAGACAGACTGGCTGACTGCTGCCATCTCGGACCAAGATGGTTGGCCGTCGCACACTGGCCCTAAGAATAAATCTCCCGACATCAAGGCACATGCGTAGTCGCTTATTGCTGGAGATCCTAAGAGCGCCTTTCAATTCATTACAATCTTGGATATTACACGAATGCCATTTCTCTCAGATTCTGGCACTGCTTGAACGACTTCCAAATCGGTATAGAAGGCCAAGACAGTGGCCGCCCACGAGATTACCCATTTTCCAAGATGCACCTCCTAACGATCCCGCCCGGTCGCCAACGAACAGTCAATTACCCCCAATAGAGCCGTTTGTGGCAGGCCGGCCTACCAAGTGTAGATGCGAGAAGTCTATCACTCCTTAGATTCATCATCTGAGTCGAAAATGGCCTTAACCTCTGCTCTGCGGTCAGCCCTGCCACAGTCACTGACGGACGCATCACGGCGGAGGGCGGGCGATACTCACTTGTCTTCTGGATAGCGGCCTGCAGATGGGGACGGATGGAATCGTTAATGAGGGAGGCAACGTCAAAGCGGCCGACGTCGGAGAAGAGGCCGAGGTCGAGGGGCTTGATTTTGATGATGGCGAGGTCAAAGTCGTCGAAGAGGCCGGCGACGGCGAGCTGCTGCAGCAGGACGACCTGCTGCAGCTGCAGGAGGGCGTTGATGTCGAGCTCGTCCCGGACGAACACCGGCTTGAAGTCGGAGATGTCGAGGTCGTTGAGGACCGCCAGCTTCACGAAGACCTGCAGGTCGAGCTCGTTGATGGCGTTCAAGTACTGCAGCTCCTCGTTTTTGAAGGCGAAGTTGTTGTACTCGCCCCGGTCCATCTTACCGTCCATCTTGTCGCCCATCTTGTCGTCCATCTTGATGCCCATCCTGTTGCCCATCTTGTCGTCCGTCTTACCGTCCATCTCGCCGTCCATCTTGCCTCGCCTTCCCTGGCTCTCGGTGGCGGCCGGGGCGGCGCTGGCCACGGCCACGAGGGTGCTGATGAGCATGGTGACGAGCTTCATATTGTGTGTAGGTAGTGATAATATTAGGAATATTAATCGTATTCTGAGCACAGCTACATATGCGGTTAGTCATCCATCCGACCTAGGTCACATATCATTCTCGGTTGGAGTACCTCTATCCGTTTAGCGAGTGTAAGAAGAGGAGTGAAATGAATGACGAGCACAGCTATCCAATCCGTTAGCTCAGACTATTCCGAGGTAAAGAGGGATATATAAGGGAGAATGACTCGCCTCTGAAGGAATGAATGAATGGAGTGAGTTGGTTTCGACTTGGTGAATGGTGAAGAAGAAAAGGCTTCTGTCGAGGTTACTGAACATCATTTTATATACTTTGATCGGCTCACACGGTAACTCGATTGGATGGCATGAGACAGAAATACTGCCAAGCCGCCGGGACTGGCGGGCAATATCTTGGAAACGCGGTCGAAGCAGCCGTCCGACGCGTGCCCAGGCAAGACATGCCTGTTCGATGGTTTCGGAAATGGTCTATTCTCAAAGAACAGGACTGTATTAGCAGACATGAATGGGTCGCCCGGTCAGTCACCATGAGAGGGTGTTGCGGAACTGATCGGGTACCGTATATACGCGCCAAACGAAATGATATATCAGCGAAGTCACTTAGTTGAGGGAGGGTAACCCGTGCCGGTTTGGTTTCATGACATTTGACCTCTCCGGTTGAGACCCTCGTACATAATAGGAGACCAGCATGACCCGGCAACGGAGAGTAAAGATAGTGACGGGAGCTATCAGGTCTAATAGACAAGGTCATTATGAATGATCTCGCCAACAACTGTAGGCCAAATAGCTACCATAGATAGACATCCCAGATGGGTCCCACGGGCTTGGCAGGGGGTCTGTAACCGTATTCCACTAGGTCGTAGGTGCAAGTTTAACATCATAGTCAGGTATTTTCCATCAACTAACCCTTTTCGAGCTGTATAAATCATGCACTTCAGTATAGCAATAGCGCTAGAAGTGGACCCTTAGACGATCTGGCAAGGATGTTCATGTTTGGTTTGATAGTCAGTATCTTGAAATGCTACCCCGGGCTTCCGTCCCATATCCCCCCACAACAGGGCTGGATCGATCGGCCCCAAGCCTACGGTATGCAAGGCAGGGGGCTGACAATAAATTCTTGGTGTCCCAAATGAGCTAAAGACTTCATAGGCGATTCTGATACCGAAACAGATTACATAAAAATAGGAAAAATGCCATCTACATAAAGAGATGATTGGAGATAGCCTGGAAGTTCCCGTCTATGCCTATCTGTTAAAACCAATAGGCTATTGTCGAAGGAGTCGCTGGGCGGTTATTTGAAAGTGCACGATTTACTTTTGCCATGTGCGAGGGCGCATAAGTACGATAAGCTAGGGATCCCTGCAATGCTACATTGATCGACAACACTCGCATTGGCGCAATCATGTCATCCCATGATTTTTTCGATTTCATCTTATCTCGGAACTGTCGCAGACGTCCAGATCGACGCACAGGAGTTCCTGGGCGCTTTGTAATTGCATTGTCGCTCATGTCCTGTCCTCCGGCCTACTTGAGTATGCGATAGGTAAGCTTTCTTTAGAATATTCCCCCTGCTCCGGGGTGTTAACTAGTGGTGTAATATAGCAACCTTGGATCTCAATCCACTCCTGGCAAAATCTCCGGCTTCTGATATCTGGACTTAACACCTAATGCAAAATTTGAATTCGCTAGTTAAGGAGAGAGTATGTGACGAGTAATGGTAGTAGTGAGGAAAACTTCCTTGAAGAAATATAGTATGGGAGCAAAGTGCATCGAGCGCAATTGGAACTAGTCCGGTGTATTCAGAGAGTATCGGCCAGTTGGGAGTCGTTGTCGGGAAAGCTAAGAAAGCTGGCTTCTCCGGCTCATCCGGTGACTATCTATGAATGTATTCGACTACTTCAATCACAATACAATTCGTTTCCGTCAGCATAGTCCGCAACTGAGTATAAACACACAGGTTCATTCGAATGCAACTCCCAACCTTCAGCAGTAACCTATCAAATTTGTCTGGCAGGTTAAACCGGAATAAGTTCGTGGGCACATCGCTTATTATGTAGCATTGGCGTTGGCGTCCTCTTCGCCTTGGACAACCTCTACTTCGGCAAGCTTCCCGTCTGATTCAGCTTCCTCGTCAGCTGCAGCCGCTTCATCTTCTGCAGCCTTTTCCTGTGCGGCTTGCCCTTCGTCCGCAGCCTTTCCTCCACAGCTTTCCTCCGCAGCCTCAACTTCCCTTGCGGCGACGTCTTCTTCCGGCAGCCTTTTCATTTGAGCGGCCTCCTCACCCTCTTGAACTACATCTTCCTCGCTCTTCACACCCTCGTCAATGCCATTTTCAGTGACTGGGTCATCAGTGTTGGCATTCTCGCAGAGTATCTTTCGCACGACGACGCGCTTATTCCCGCGGTAGGCCCGCTTAAAAGTAGCATTGATGGTGCGCTTAATGATGTCTAAGAGAACCAGCTCCCTTAGTACCGATTCCAAAAACTATTTACGAAAGGTACAGTCTACACTGAGGTTGAAGTTGCTCAGGAAGGTCTCCTTCTGAACGAGCTGATCCACGGCGAAGGCGTCGACGAGGCCGAGGGCCTGGAGCTGGAGGACCAGCTGTATCTGGTGGTCGAGGACGAGCCCAACCAAGCTGTCCTGTTGAAGCTGCAGAGGCCCAGGCCGAACATGAGGCCCTCAACCTCCTTGCTAAGGCTGCCGGCGATGTCGTTCTCGTTCAGCTTGGAGCCGCCGACATATTTTCGCAAGCTCGGCCGCCGCGTCGGTCCCGTTGCCTACGTACGTACCGTTCGCGACGGCCGTGGCGTTCCCTGCTTCCAAGGCGAGCGTGGTGGGGGAAGGAGGAGGCTAACGCCAGCGCGGCGAAGAGGGACGCTCAGGTGAACCTCATTGTTGGTATAGAGGCACCTCCGATTAAATACTACTAGTGAATAGTAACGCCGCTAGAGGCCATGTTACCCGGGAGACTCCTAATATCCATTAATCTTGCAGCGCAGGTTTGCTCACTTCCGAACGGAATCGTAGAATTATATGAAGCCGAAATGAGAGCACAACTGTTCGGTATCAGTCGTAGGTCAGACTTGTAGACGAGGATCCTTACCTCTGTAATAAATGTAAAGATTTCACAACCGGACGAGTAAGGTATAAAAGGACTTCAAGGGCTTTCACCGATTCGAAACCCAGGGTCATGTAGTTCGGGGCACCGCACGGTAAACACGAATTCAGCTTGAAAGACCACAAGATAGCTCCTCATATGAGACGAGGAGGCAATGCCAATCAAGGACAGCATGAAAATCCTACCACCACATTGAGGTTCTTGAAGCTTGGCGAGTCGCGTTTCCTTCATGCGGGCGGGAAGTGCGATTACCAGACGGTACCAATACCAAAGGGACCCCGATGCCATTGGACGAGTCATATAACGATGGGGCCCCCTGGTCTGCCGAAACATGTTTGAGGCCATTCAAATGGCCGTCGGAAGGTAGAAGAAGGCCTATTATTTAAGATTAAAGGGGTCTTCAACCTTCGGTCGCATCTTCGAATATCTTGCATGGCAGAAGCTCCGTACCTACACGACGTCCGCATTTAACCCGGATGGGAACCACAGGCGACGTGTTTTCCATGGATACTGTTCCGTTCGCTTTACAGTAGCTTCTTTAACCGTAACATTTCTCTTGTCTCCTGCGCTAGAATATCTTATTGCAGTCGACCGGGGTCGGTACTGCCCTTTGAACACTCGTGAGTATGACCATGGTCTCTGGCTTCTCGGCACGGACCCAGGTTATGCTTTGTCACGCTTTGTCACTTCCCCTCGAAGCTTTCGTCAAGTAATGCTATGTTACGTGAATGTAGCCGGTTCGCACTTGGTAACGTATGTTTGCAAGTTTCGTACGGCTCTCTACTCCATTAGAAAAAATGACGCATGGAAGCGTCTTCAGCCTTTTGCGAAAGACAAGAGCACCATCGTGCCTGTACCTCAGCGGGCTTTCTTCTCCCTTCCATCTCGAGGTTGACTATCCATGCCTGAAGCACCATCTCGTTCCATTTCAACGGAGCCCCAACTCCATAAGCTGCGGCATCAAAGCTCGGCTAGATAACCACGGACATCGAGGGGGAATCCTGACCATCAGAGCGGATACCTGCCTCGACATAGCCGATCTAACGGCTATCGAGGTGCCACAGACGGTTCGGGTACCTGAGTACTACATAAGAAGCCGTCCATGCAACCGTCTACCGAGCGCTCGTGACATCTGTAGCGAAAACAACCAAGTCTTAACTACTACGTCATAAGAGGGACAGACCTTGTAGTCCTGGGTTTCCGTTTTGAATCAACCAATAAGCCGGACTCAATTCACCACCGGAATAAGAGGTGTCCCGACAAACCAAACTACAGCTCTCGGTCCTGCTGCAAGTAGGTTAGAACGGCCTGCTTCATCTCGCCTAATAAACAGCGTGTCGCACAGTTCCCCTGACGGCGCTACATCGACCGGGTAAGACATGTGCGAGACAGGGCAGTCCAGGGCCGAAGTCGACGACCGGGTCTCACAATGAATCGCTTTAAGCATCCACAGGTACTCCAACTAGAAGGCGGGTTAGCTGCGAGCCGGCCAACTGTATTGTACCTTAGATAGTAGTTAGGGCTGTACCTAACATAGTTAATGGTTAATTAAGGCGTGGTGCCGCCGGGGTATGTGGTCTCGGTGGACAATGGGGAGGGTGGAAAGAAGGTTTGGGCGCGCAGTCAAGTCAAAGACAATGCAAGGTAATGTAAAGTTAGTAAGGTGGCGTGCTTTTGTCTCTGCCCTCGCCCTTTGACGATACATACATACCCCCTCAAAGCTCGCAAGCTACCTACATACCTACCGTACGGCGACCGTCCGTCCCGCGAAAGGGGAAAGCAAGCCTGGGTGCGCCCTCTACAGCCCTTTTCATAACCGCGGAGCCGCCCTGAGAAAAGAAGAAGCTATGCCCCCCTCATCACCAAAGACGAGAAGAGCCTACACGCCGTCGGTACCCTCGCCCCTTAACCCTAACCCGGAATCCAAGTCCCCGAGCCGCCGCGCCGGCTGGGGTAGTAACCGGAGCGAGCTCATCGCTCTCGCGGCACGGAAACCGAGCGGACCGACGAGCCCGACGCAGCGACTAATGCGGCAGAAAGCGGCCGCCGCGTGGCGGTCGATGGCTCTACAGCAGCAGCAGCAGCAGCAAGAGGCCGGGTTTTGGTGGTCGCTATACCGTGACCGCGACGCCGACGTCGATGCCGGCGGGGGCTACGCGGGTTCCAGCTACGAGATCTTCGTGATGGACGACGAGGCCGCTTCGTCGGTCGACGTGACGGACGCGTGTCTAGGGAGGCTCGACGTGAAGTCGACCGGGAATGACGCACTGCCGACACCGATCCCGATACCAATTCCGCTACCGCGTGACTGCGACGTCGAATGGGCGGGCCTCGATGTTGAGAAGCTATCTCTTGTAGTTGATCAGAATGGCTTCTCGAAGAGGAACAGTGAACCGGCATTTGCGAGGGACGTGCTGCCGGAGCAGGCGTGGTATTCGAGAGCCGTGCCGAAGTGGCGCGTACTGGTGGTGATAGGACTCCTACTTCTCATCGGGGCCTGGTCCGCGATCCACACGGGGAGTCACTCTGGAGACTCATGAAGCCATGAAACGCCAGGTAGAGCTGTCAAGGTGGACGGACGGAGGAGCGACTTGAGATAAGGGATATCGTTTATACATCCCAGATCCCGCTCAGGTATATTAACCTGTTTTCATAAGAGGGGCATTTTGTTACTCCAACAACAACCCCTACCGAACCCCTTAGTCCATCATTCATATGTTGGTACAGTTACCGCCAATCGTACATCGTCACCCCGTATCATAACGCGGCACCTTCACCGGGGTCAGCCGGTCCCCAGCGAACCTATCGTAACCTCATCATAAAATCAAACCAAATCTAATAGTCGCGGGTCCTTGGTGGGCTAATTTTCGAAATTCCAAACCAGAATTGTTATTGTCGTTTTTGCTTGGCTGATTGTTCTTCCCTCGACTTCCTGATCGCCTCCTCTACCTGCCAGATGGCTCTTTCGAGCTCGACCTCGAGTTCTGGAACATCTAATGCTTTGACAAGCTGTTTCCTATTTTCTTGCGACAGCAGCATCTTGTCCTCTTCCTCTTGCATCTTTCCGTCGCCGCTCGGTTGTTGTGTTTCTGGCTTATTTGGTTTGGTCGCCAGTGAGGTTGGAGAGGAGGGTAGTAGCGATGGATATATGGAGTCCAAGACGGGGGATGGTGCCAAGGAGAGGATGTTGTTGGACACGAGGAACTGGATGTGTCTGCCACCGGCTAGTGCGCGCCAATGGGACCAAGCCCTATAAGCCAAGTAGAAGAAAGGGATATTTGGTATTCTGCGTAACGGTGGTTAGTAACTTGTGCAAGATTGATGACCCTATGCAACTGGCGACTTACACGGGAACAAGGGCAAACGGGGCGCTGATTGGCATGCCGATAAGGCACCATATTAATCGCGTTTTGTGGAATGATTGCCTTTCCGTACCGAGTGCCTTCAGGACATCGAGGGCCTTCGTCTCAGGAATTACGGTCCGTGGAAAGATGAGAACGTTCTTGTCTTTCCCTAATATCTCCTCCTCTCTCCGTCGAGTCGATAACGGCGGCACCGACTTTAGACCCCATTCCTCGTAAGGCATCCTCCGCAATGCGTAGTTCCCATACTCGACTATTTTCTTCTGCCAACCGCTGTCCTTTCTCTCCCACTCGGCCCAGAGCTTAGCGGCTCTCACTGTTGTCTTCTCTATCAGCGTCTGCCTGTTCGCCGGCAACACGTGTGGTTTCTGGCAGTACAACAGCGTGCGCCGGGTCGAAATTGGGAGGAGGAACAGTCGCATGTTTGTGACGGTCGGGAAGAGAATGCGGGAGGATGCGCCGAAGGGAGACAGCCAAAGCTCGAGGGACGCAAAGACCCGAAGCTATGAAAAATAACAGGGAACGCTTTACAATGCAGTATCAACGGCGACACCAGCAGTAGTAGCTTACTGTCGTCCCTTCAACAACCCATAGAAACGCTGTTCAGATAGGCCATTTTGAGGTTTGAGAGACTTCTTATTTAGTGAATAGTGGCGTCAAAGAGGGACCGCGGTGGGAAAAGAGTGACGTCTAGCCGTTAACTATTTCGCATCCTCTTTTAGGAAAGCTTGGAGGCCTGTCTTCTTTTAGTCCAATTCCGTTTGAGCCCTGGACCCATGCGGATGCGGCATCACAAGCCTCCAATCGTAGACAAGGCTTCAAACTATCGTCAATCACATACATGAATGACGCAGTCGATTAGTGGAGTGTCTGAATTTCGCGGGATTAGCGCCATGGCCCCAGCCCTGCCTACTTCAGTAATTCGACGGTTGGGGTGGATAATGTGGTTGTTAGTGACGCTCAAGCCACAAATATTACGTAGGTAGCGGCTCAGTCGCTGGATCCGACGTTGCCAAATCTCCATGCATAGGTATGTATATATGTCGTACCCTGTATTTTTGCTGTATTTAGGTACCAGGGAGTCGGTTGATGATTGTCGTCTATTCTTGATTCTTACTTAATTCTTAATTATACGCTTGTTTTCTCTCAAGCTCATTGTCCCCATGGACAACGAATATCTACATATGCCCATTGTATGGATATAATAATAAAGATTCGTATCTGAAGAAACACCTTCCATTGCAAGGCTGGTTTGGGTTGCACCTTGAAGAAGTCAGACAAATATGCAGCCGCAGCCTAACCAAGGCCCGGAAACCCCAGCTAATGTAGTCAGCTACGACAACATCCTGGTCACCCCAGAAAACCACTCCGTCGTCCAGCCTTTTATTTTGTTTACGCCGTAAGCGCCCAGTCCAATCCTTTTTGACTTCCTAGGACTTCACCTTACACCTGCCGTCACCTCCGATTATTGCTCAAGGTCAGGTTTGCCTCGACGATGCTTTCACTTTCATTCTTGGTGCTTTCGCCCGACTTCTCATGAGATACCTATCGGTTTCGCCCTTACAATTCGGATACTTCCTAATAGAAGCAGGCAGCCCTGTCATTGATTGAACGCCGGCTCCGCTGATTCTTAATCTACGCCCAGTATATCTACTACGCTCCGCGACCGCTAAATCATCGGCTACCTGGGGCGCATTTTGTCGTATCCCTCCGCATGACTGTAATTATTCGCTCCGAGAGACGGGAGCTTGATCGAAGGCTCGCTCTCTGATCTCCACATTCGAGGGCCCTAGTCGCGCGCTTATCGCCTTCCCCATCGTCTCTCTGGCCCATGACTTTGGAAGCTAGGCCGCAATGACGCGTCCTGGCTTCAATCCTCTCAGAGAGACCGTACCGCCATGGGTCGAAATTTACGATCCCGATGTTCATGGAGAAGAGCAAGTAAAGGGCCGGCCAGAAGGGCAGGAGGAGCTTAGGACGCCGCGGCCAATTGCCCGATCCGACACGAACAAGAGCACCCATAAACTCAAGCGGCGGGTTTCGAAGGACGGGTATGTGGAATGGGTAGATGAGAAACATGATCAAGTGCCTAGGCTCCCCGTGTTCTTGAGAAAGCGCGCGGACAAGCCTGGGAGAAGATGGGACCATTTGCGAACTGCGGACCCGGTTATTATGGGATTGGGATATCGGGACCCTCACGAGGACCCTTACGCGAGATGGCGAGATTTCGTACGCTCTTCCGCTTACGGTCTGGATCCCGATGTGGAGCACGATATCGTCCCTTACGAAGTTTTAGAAGAACAGATGCCCGGCCTTTCGAGGCCTGTCCGGACGCCCCTTCACCCACTGGATCCAATGACGCGGAGGAGGTCGAGGAAGACCCTCGTCATGCACTTTAAGGATTTCGTGTTGCGACATCCGATCGCGCCCCTCATCTTCCGTTTGATCGTCCTGATTTCCACACTCTCGGCGCTCGCCGTCGCGGTCAACATTTACAAAGCAGAGCGGAACCCAAGCTTCAAGGCGGCTGATGAAACTTCGCAGGCGAAGATCGCCATCATCATCGATACTATAGCAGTACCTTACATTATGTATATGACTTGGGACGAGTACACGGGGAAGCCGCTGGGCTTGAGGCCGGCTGCGCAGAAGGTGTCACTCACGCTTCTGGATCTCATCTTCATCGCCTTCAAGTCTGCTAGTACGGCGTTAGCGTTCGAAGCGCTCGTATATCATACCGGGAATTTCAGGCCGGAAAATCCAGAAGGCCCTGAGGTGAAGCGGGCCCAGGCGACTAATAGGCGGCTGGCCGAGGCATTGGCGGCTCTCATGCTTGTTGGTCTGATATCATGGATACTGAACTTCACTATTAGTGTCTTCAGGGTGGCGGAGAAACTAGGCGGGCTAGATAATGAACCTCGGGTCGACTAATACGGGCTTCTAGCTACTAGTAATAACGTATAGCAATGCGATGGCGGTGATGACGATGATGACGATGATGATGACGATAAGAGTTGTGAGCTCCGTATTGTGATTCCCTATGTAGCATTGGCTAATGACAGATGATCGCAGAAGACTGTTAGGAGTGACTCGGATATGAATGAAAGCTAGATAATGATGATATCTAATAAGGCTCTTGCGCCATGCTGCAGGGGCGATGAGATTCACCTTAAACATGTACATGGGTAATATGCATAGTACAGACCTGGTACGTAAGGTATGCCCTCCGTACTGGGAAAAGGGTCGAGGATAGAGAACCCCCGCTAATCGACTATAAGCTTCTGCTTGAGGATATATCGGGTTCCGATATCTGAATATGTCCTTGCATAAGCATAAGCCGAACTCCAAGATCTCGGGCTTGTTGGATAAAAGCGAGAAGCGAGAAGAAAGTACACTACCTAAGGGGCAGGTACTATAGAGACACTACTTGGCTCGAAGCTTTCTCTAAGGTTTTGATAAATTTCATAGGGCCTTGCCTTTTTCTTCATTTCAGCCCCGCTGCTTGTGCAAAAGCTGTCGACTGCACTTCGGGGGATTTTACTTAGTGCCATTTTGCCTGTCTTGCGGGTCTCTGCCCCCCAGTTGATTCCCCATATCTCTCGCCCTCCCATTGCCCTTTTGCCCCCATTGGACCTTATACGTGAATTGCAGCCTGATGAATCAACTCGGTCAACACTGTTACTTAATCATTCAACGTTGCACTTATTGCACTATAGACGGCCCTGTCTATTCGACCTTCCTTACATAACTATTTACAACGGGTTGCGTTTCTTCCGTTTTGCTGCCCTTCTTCGACGTTGCTGTTTCGACGACCTCCCACATACTTCATACTGAGGCGATCAATCGGTGGTGGACCGGATCCTTATCCCGAGGGTATCTCGTAGCGCGCGTTGGAAGCCCTCACTTCAACTTGTTCGTCACCCCCTCTACTGCTTCCTTCCGTGGAATATCTGCCTGCAGCTACATATCCACTAGATTGTCTTCAAGGCGGAAACCTTTTAGGCTATCTATACACTTCGACCTTTTCTTCTAAGACGTTTATTCTTTTCGTATGCACCTGCAAAAGAACTGCACCGCACCGCCACGAGTGAACTCCGCTTACTCACGCATTCACGATTTACTTACTTCTTGTCTCAACCTTTAGAGCTACCTGCCGCCTCAAATCTTATCGAGTGGGATTTGACATCTCCAAGAGTCTCATCGCGCAGTCCCTTTCCCGCTTTGCTACCCGAAACCTACCGTCCCACTTCTGCCTGCGGTCGGGGCCGGTTTCCGCATCGCGGTGCCTCTTGGTGGATCTCTCTATCTGACTACGGACTCACTACCACCACCTCTGATCCGACAAGATGACTCAAACGGCTACTCAGCGGACCGTCATTGAGATGCCTCCGGCTCCGAACCGGGAGGATATCGGCGCGACGTACGCCATACCTCAGTCTTGCCCGAGAATTAGGTGGACGGCATGCTAACCGCTTTTACAGATGGCGATATCTGGAGGCCGGTATCTCGAGGATCATGATCAACCTCCAAGATGGCATGGATATGCAGACTGTAAGCTACCCCCCTGCCGCCCTCGCTGGCTTGGTTTTAGACGCTGACCGCCCCATAACAGTACATGGGAATCTATACGTGCGTTCCTACCCGCGCATAATAGGTTATCTATAAGCTGACGTGAAACAGTGCCGTCCACAACTTCTGCACATCTCAAAAGGCGATAGGTCTCGGAGGCGGCGCCGGCAGTGGCGTTGGCCAGGTTCATAGAGGAGGTACGCATACTACCGCACCTGCTTCGCAGTTTTCCCTGCTAATCAACGCAAAGCCCACCTACTCGGAGAGGATCTATACAAGAAACTCAAGGAGTACCTGAACGACCATCTTGCCGAACTCTACGAACAGTCCAAGACGCACACAGACGAAGCCCTGCTCACATACTACATAAGAGAGTGGGACAGATATACGGTTGCTGCCAAGTACATCCACCACCTCTTCCGATATCTCAACCGTCATTGGGTTAAGCGCGAGATGGACGAGGGTAAAAAAAGTACTTATGATGTCTACACATTACACCTCTACCAATGGCGTACCGAATTTTTTACCAAGGTCTCCGAGAAGGTCATGGCTGCGGTCCTGAAGCTGGTCGAGAAGCAGAGGAACGGCGAGACCATTGAGCACGGCCAGATCAAGAAGGTCGTCGACTCCTTCGTCTCCTTGGGCCTTGACGAGAACGACGCCACCAAGAATAACCTCGATATATACAGGTTCCACTTCGAGCGGCCTTTCCTCGCGGCGACGGAGGAATTCTATGCTACCGAGTCGAAACAGTTCGTCGCCGAGAACAGCGTGGTCGAATATATGAAGAAGGCCGAGGCTCGGCTGGTCGAGGAAGAGGAGAGGGTGCGGATGTATCTGCACCACGATATTGCGTTACCGCTTATGAAAACGTGCAACAAGGCCCTCATCGCCGATCATTTGGCCCTCCTCAGAGACGAGTTTCAGATCCTATTAGATAATGACCGGGAAGATGACATGGCCCGCATGTATAACCTGCTGTCACGGATCCCGGAGGGTTTGGACCCGTTGCGGCAGAAGTTCGAGGCCCACGTCCGCAATGCCGGTCTTGCCGCCGTCGCCAAGGTTGCGTCCGATGCCGAAAAGCTCGAGCCCAAGGTGTATGTCGAGGGGCTGCTCGAGACGCATACTAAGTACCAAAGTCTAGTGAAGAGCGCGTTCGCTGACGAGCCTGAGTTCACCCGCGCACTTGATAATGCGTGCCGGGAGTTCGTGAACCGCAACGATATATGCAAGGCCGGCTCAAACAAATCGCCCGAGCTACTTGCCAAGTACACGGATGGTCTCCTACGGAAGAGCGGCACCGGTGTGGAAGAGTCCGAACTCGATGCCACACTGTCTCAGATTATGACCGTCTTCAAGTACATCGAGGATAAAGACGTCTTCCAGAAGTTTTATTCGAGGATGCTGGCGAGACGTCTGGTTCATAGCAACTCGTCTTCTGATGATGCCGAGACTAGTATGATCAGCAAGCTCAAGGAGGCGTGCGGTTTCGAGTACACCAACAAGCTGCAGCGGATGTTCCAGGATATGCAGATTTCCAAGGATCTGAACACTGGCTTCCGGGAACACACGAAGGGTCTTGAATCAGGGAAGCAGGCACTGGATTCTTCCTACTCTATTCTCGGAACCAGCTTCTGGCCGTTGACGCCACCCAACACGACCTTCAATCCTCCTGCCGAGATTCAAACCGACCTGGATCGATTTACCCGTTTCTACAAGAACAAGCACGAAGGTCGTAAGCTGACCTGGCTTTGGCAACTCTGCAAGGGAGAAGTGAAGACCGGATATTGCAAGAGCCAGAAAACGCCTTACACGTTCCAAGTCAGCGTGTATCAGATGGCGATCCTTCTGCTGTTCAACGATAAGGACGTACAAACGTACGAAGACATTCAGTCTGTTACCCAGTTAATGCCCGACGTTTTGGACTCGGCACTGGGTATTCTCTGCAAAGCAAAAGTTCTCCTTATGAAGCCCGAGGGTGACAAGCCAGGCCCCACCAAGACCTTCCACCTCAATTATGATTTCAAGAGCAAGAAGATTCGCGTGAATCTCAATGTCGGCACCAAGACGGAACAGAAGCAAGAGGAAGCCGATACAAACAAGACCATCGAAGAGGACCGACAGCTCGTGCTCCAGGTACGTCAATGTGCCCTTATTTTCTATGTGGTGCCTTGTACTAATTCTGAATATCCAGTCTGCCATTGTAAGAATCATGAAGGCACGCAAGAAGATGAAGCATGCCCAGTTGGTCAGCGAATGCATCAGCCAAATCAAGGCGCGATTTGTCCCCAAGGTGGGAGACATCAAAAAGTGCATCGAGATCCTTCTCGATAAGGAGTATCTGGAGCGTCTGGAGGATGATGAACTCGGCTACCTCGCATAAAGGGCGAAATCTGGTGCTCCAGGGTTTGAGGGCGGCGGTCACTCTTATGGATACAGTTCTCTACGGCATTTTATTAGCCAACCGCCCACTTGCCTCAGCCGCTCGAATGTAGCTTGGGCTGGTAATAAGCGGTCGAGAGGGATCATATATCTTGGCGATGCTATCGGGGTCGCGAGATGTTTCCAGGCATGATTACTGCGGCATAGTTAGGGCTTGGCCCGGGAAAAGCTCGATGAACGACGAGCGACCCATACGCTTCGGCCTCTATATCCAACAAGGGTGCAAAGACGTTGACTAGTCGTGCGGTCATATTAACCCCGACTATGAGAAGACAACGAAGCCCTGAAATCCCTCTGCCTCGAACCCATAGCTTGGTTCTTCCTCTCCTCCATCGCTCGATCGTGTATATAAAGGAGCTGAGGCGTCGTGCCAGAGGGAGAACGCATACTGCTGGCTGGGAAGGAAGGAAGGGGGCACACGTACGTTATCCGAGATGCGGGGTGCGCCTCGCTCGCTGGCTTCCCTGGCTAGACTACTACCACGTGCGTGCAGGTAGAGAGACAGACAGAGGCTCGTTAGGAGTAGGCGAAAAAGAAGTACGATTACGATGAACCCAACCTGAATCCGCATCCCTTTTAGCTTTCCTTGTGAGCCTTAATCTAGTCGCCTAAGCAATGACACAGGGCGCTTTGTCTCGGATCGCGACCTAGTTACTTCAGCAGGCAAATTATCGTGCGCGCATAGTCTGCTAAACTTGGTCTAAGTGTATGGTAAGGAACAACTTGAATTCGCTTGCTTGGAAACTAAAGCACTTGCTAGACGATCCGCCATCCTGCCTAGTGATTCTATACATGGACCGTAAGTCCTGTATCTCCTGTTAAGACGCGGGAAATGCCTACCTCGCACGGACCAACCCGTTCGGACCCGTGCGTATGCCCGCCTGCCTGCTTGCGCACATGACCAAGACCATAAACTCATCCGTGCCCCCCCCTAAGTAGCCGTCTCAACGGCATTGTCGCGGCCCGGCCCGGCCCGGCTCGCCCTCCTTTAGCGTATACCTGGCGCTCGGGACCTAGTGGGGGCGAGTCGGGGGCGGTGCGGATACCGCCCACTCATCCGGTCTGCCTACTGTACCTGCCTGCCTCCTGTCCCACGAGGTACAAACAAATCGAACCAGCCAGCCAGCCAGACAGACGTGTCACTTAGCAAGCGGGTGTGTAGAGAGATATAGAGATAGACGGATAGACATGTGTGCCTGCCGCATGTTTATGCACCAGATTATGTATGCGAGTGCTTTTAAGTAGGGATTTGCATTTTCGGACTCGCAAGCTCGATTCCAATTTTTTTGGACATATACCACCGACTCCCTCAACCGACGCACGACTCCCCTTTTTACAAACATGACTGACTGACTGGCTGCCCCTTCTACACGTTGCGATACGGTCACCGCGGTACCTGTCTGGTGGCATCTAACTTAGTTAAGTTGGGACCGGCCCCGATTCAAGTAGTGTGTCCGTCCGTCTAAGTTGGGTATTGGTATCTCGCTCCATTGCCGGCGTGACCGGCTAATTAACCAACTACCCTCCCTACCCATGTAAGCAGAGCACCCGGCGGCAGCAGTAGCGGTACTGTGTTCAATTGCTCGATTCATTCATCCATCTATCCGTCCAGCCGCTCCCGTAAATATTTCCCTCTTCCAACCTAACCTAACCTCCGCGTTCCATCGAGCACGCCACTGGCCGCCATGTACTCCCGGACCTTACCCAGTGCCGTGCATGCCGCGGGACCTACAAGAGATGGGAAGCCCCCTGATCCTACTTCTTACACCACGCGAAGAGTCTCGCCCCCCCCCTTCACTTCCAAGCGCTCAGGCCAGCCCACGGATCAGCCGGCTGCTGCTGCTGAGGAGGCTGCTGCGCGGACCTGGCGGCGTACGACGAGTAATCCTGCGGCGGCTGCTGGAGGCCGGGATAATGGTATGTCTGCTGAGGCCCCAGGGGTGGGGGGCCCGGGGGTGGCGGCGGGGGCACGAAGCCCGACGGCACGAACTGGCCGGACGGCTGTTGCCGCTGATGGTGCTGCTGCTGGTACTGGTAGTTCTGCTGCTGCTGCTGTGGTTGTTGCTGTGGTTGGGCCTGCGGGTTGCCGTACGTGCTGTACTGGTGGTGGGCGAAGGTGGTCTGGTTGGGGGGCGGCGATGCAGGGCCCTGCGCGGCCAGTCCGAAGCTCGTCTGCGTCGGCGGCGGGGACGTGGGACCCGGGTTCCGGCCCCAGCTGCTCGGGTTGTAGGAGGCTCCGCCGCCTTGGGAAAATTGCGGCTGCTGCTGGGGCGGGTTCGGCGCGTATGCCTGTTGCTGTTGTTGTTGGTGGGGAGGGGGGAAGGTACTGTCGGGCGGCGGGCTCGAGTACCCCGGGTAGCCGCCGGCCTGGTTGTTTGGAGGCGGGGACCGTGGAATCTGGTACTGCCCCCCGAAATTGGTTTGTGGGTATCCGGGTGTGCTGCTGCTGTTGAAGTTAAGGGGCACGGGCACCGGTCGGCCCGAGGGCGGTTTCGGGGGCGGCGACGACGAGGAGGGACTCGAGCCGTTGCGGTCCATCGACATGCGCTCCATGAGGCTGCGCAGGCGCTCGCGCTCGACCTCGGCCTGGGCGCTCTTGCTGGCGGCCCTCTCCTGCTCGATCTGGTCGAGCAGCTGGGCGCCCTCGGCCCTCCGGTTGTTCACGAAGGTCTCGACGTTCTTCTCGAGGCTGTCCACCGTCTCCTTCATCTCCGCGTACCACCTCTTGGCGCTCTGCAGGCCGGCCTCGAGGTCCAGGAAGTCCTGGTATGCTCTCTTGTACCTGTTGACCACCGACGCCCTCTGGCGCTGTATGGCTTCGTACTTGCTCTGCTCGGAGCGGACGCGCTTGTCCTGGAGCAGGTTGTTGAACGACGCCGTGAGTTCCTTCATGAGCACCGACTGTTTGTGGTTTGCTTGGAGGAGACGGGTCTGGTGGGGCCGGAACTTCTCAAGTTCGTTCTGGAATAGCTGATTCTCATAGTTCGAGACTGACTTTTTGTTCAATATCAAAATTTGGGAGATATCATCGTTGTGAACCTTGTAAAACGTCAGTCTTCTAGAGCTAGAGAATTGTCGATCTTGCGAAATACTCACCTTTTCTTTAAGGTCTTTCAAGACTTGGTTTCTCTCGCGCTTTATGAGGTTCAGCTTCTTGAGTATGTCCTCGACCTTGCTGATCTGTTGCGCCACGCTCGGTCTCCCGTCGTCGAAATCGGCATCCAACAGGTTAGGTTCACCACCTGCCGGACTCGTGGCCGCGCTCGACTTCGCCCGTACTTTGTTAACGGCCCTTTGGAATAACGCGTCGACTTCGCCCGTTTGGGCGGCATTCCTCATGTCTTCGAAGTCCGTTTCGTTTTGCCGGAATTTCGAGTACAGCTGTCCGTCGCTGTTGGATGCCTCATCCAGCGCTTCCCGATAATTCCGGATGTTCCCCCTTAATGTACTGGTGAGCCGCGAGCTGGGCTGTTGTGTCCACTCACTCTCGTATTTTGACCTCATCTTCTCGCACACGCTCTCCTCCATGTCCAGCTGCTTCGTACACCGATCCAGGACCGTTATGATCGAATCCCTGTCTATCCGCATCGTGTCGAAGATCGAGATCGGGTTCTCGTGTCCCGCCACGTCGTCGCACCACGTCCTAAAGTCCTCGTCCGGTAGTATGTCCTGATCGACGCCTCCCTTCAATACCTGTAACGCGCCCGGTAACCTGAGATAGTCCAAGCTCGCCGCCATTTCACCGTTTGCCAACTCGACTTTTTCCGTCTCCGCTCGTACTAGTTTTGCCTTTTCCTCGTCATATAAACTCGCCGATTCGGTCACTGCCAGGGGTACAATCTTGGCGAAAAGATCCGGGCCCGTAATGCGCTGGATATCCTGACCCGCATATAGCTCGTTAACGGGTATGGGTTTGGCTGCTGGTAGCTTTGGCACGGGGGCTAAGCTAGCTTCGGCGGGTACGGTCTGGTGATAAACGTAGTCGTTATCCCTTATAAGTCCTTTCAGCTTTTCCTGGATGGTGGTCAAGTTTCGCTTCGTGATCTCGGCCAAGATAGGGCCGGTATCGCTACTCAGGTTCGAACTCGGAGGCGTTGAGCTGGGGAAGCTGCTGGCTATCTTGTTGGCCTCCCTCGCCTGCACTTCGGCCGCAGTAAGCCTCGCCACGGCGACGCCATACGAATTTGCATCTTCATCGGCAAGGGCTTGATAATACTGCGAGTTGGAGCTCATCAGGTGTGCTTTAACCTAAGCAGGAGGAAATTAGCGTCCGTTTCCCGGGTCCTATGCATTACGCCTAAGATGCTAAATATTCAGGGGTGTGAGACACGTACCTGAACGAATAGAAGCCAGACCTTCTCGAAGATGGCTTTGTTCACGTTTTCTTGCGTCCCTTCTACAGCCTGCTGGTACAGGTACGCAGCTTGGCTGGAGAGCTTCGCTAGCAATCCTACTTTCTTCTGGTCGGCAACTTGTTTCTCGAGGAATACTTCCTGGGCCTGAGCGAGCATGATCTGGATTAGAGTCTTGACCGTGTCCCTGCTGAGATCGGACGAGGGGGCGTGTAGGAAATTTTCGTTTATGTAGGTGAACATGCCGGCCGAGGCCTGGAATGAGTGGTAGGCGGCCTTGAGCCCCGACTCCTCAGATCGGGTCTGGTAGGCGGCATGGCAAGATAGGACGGCAGAGATGTTGAAGATTATGGAGGCCTTTTCGAAGGCGAGCGAGTATTGTGAGGTGGCCTTGCGGGTAAAAGCGTCGAACCTGGAAAGCAAAGTCAATATACTCCGGGGACATTTCTAGCTGAAAGTCGGGTTGAGGCGTACCAGGTGAAGGAGATCTTGATATGCTGTTCGTCGACTGGGAACCGGAGGTCCAGCAGCTCCAGCTGGCCATAATATCTGTATAGAATATCTCTCCCTGCTGTGCTATCTTTTCCGGCGCCCCTCATATCCTGGCGCAACCGGTTCAGGGTGGCGCATTCTTCGGCATACCTCTCCGGGTCATCTCCATAAGTGTCCCTGATGTATGCCTTCAGCGGCGTTACCCAGTCGATCTCGTTGGTGGCCTTGAGAGGCACCGAGAGCATAGGGGTCTGCGTCATGGCTCTCGTTGTGCGTTCCTCATCGAGCCGTGGGGGCGGCGTCGAGCGTTGATTTTATCGTGGGGAGCGAGCGACTGGGAGCCTGGCGGGGTTGTCGTAGCGGTTTATACCGATGGTAATAGGTTCAACATAAGGTACAACAGCGTCGCGCCTCACAAAATATCTGTGAAGGTTTTCTGTTGGATGAATACCGCAGAGTTTAATCCTACTCAAGCCCGACAGACGATATGGCGAAAATGCAGGTACAGGTACCTAACACTAGGCGGTCTTCACGAGAAAAATGATGGTTGGCGGTGATGAGGCCTGCCTCCACTTTCCATATGACTGATGGCTGGAGTGATGTCTGGTCCCCTAATTCATGCGTTTGGCCGCAGTCGATGCGAAAGGATGGATATACGATATACTAGTTAGTAATGCAGTCGAGAAGCGAGATGACGCAGGGCTGTCCTATAGACGGTTGTCCTCTCCCTAGGTATGGTAAGTAACACGCGGGCGCATCTGATAAAAAGCAGGTGCATTAGAGGTGGCCAGAAAAGCGGCCGCGGGAGAGTTGGAACCACCTATGTAGATATGCTCGAACTAGTAAGAGCTCTAGACTGTGCGCTAGGTAACTAATTAAAGGTTAAAACGAACGACAGCCTATACGCACGCGCCGTCTAACCGCTGACCCGGGACACTCTTGGCAGGTGTTTCCAGTGTCTCTCTTTGGCGGTACTGATTCGTGTATGTAATGGCGTTTGCCGGCGTTTAGTGGGGTCGGCGGGGTTCTTCAGGTCGTCAGCGGGTCAGATTTGCTCTTGATCTGCGTATCTCACTTGCTGCGATCCTGGTATGGCCTGACGTATGGCTGGGCTGACTGTACTTCATGTGAGCGACAGGGAGCTTCGCTTCACAGAGATACTTACCTATGTAGGTAGGTATTTAGGAGGTCGACATTGAGATGTCTATAAGCAGAGACTATTGCCTTCACTATTACTCTTGACTATTTAATTTTGAATTTATTTAAACAGCATAAGCAAGTCATTATCTAGACGTGGGAGTTACATGGTCCGCTAGGCTAGATTCCTAACAGCGCTAGTCGGTACTCTCTGTTGGTCGCAACCATCTCCTAGGTAGGTATATGCATTTACGCGCATGTAGTCCAATGAGCGGTCGCGTGTATAACTCGAGCGTCAAAGTCATCATGCTGTGGTGTGCTCTGCATGAATTATAATATTCTGGAACCGCGGGGATAGAATGTCCATGTACGCCTTGGATACCACCTCCGGACCTGAGCCACACTGCTTTAAGCCTGAGCCTGGCCTGAGTTTATCAAATCTCACGACCCGTATTCTGAAAGATATCGTGATAGTTGTGATTACCAGGCTTTAAACCAACCTATTATATAGAGGTTCCGGTGAATTACTAGTTATTATTCGCTTTCTATATAAACCGACTGCCTGTTCTCTCAAGAAGCTCAAGGTTCGTGCTTCTCCGATCGTATGAGAACTGAAATGGTGTCCCGCCATAGCGTGGGCCTTCACATTTTTCGGCACTATTCAAATTCGACACATAGACACTAGGCCGGATTGATCATCTTCATTGCCGAATCGAGACCGAAAAGATAACCACTCTCAATGCCCCAAGGGCATTGAGCTGGGTGGCGTAAAGACCAGCCTTGGAAGGCTTTTATGTTATATTTCCGAGCTTTGCTCAATGTAGGGAATGGCATGATTCCAGAGGGAACAAGAACATATAGGATCAAGGTTGGTTATTGTCCAGTAAACGTTACTGGTGGATGGGTACTCTCGATGGGCAACTTCAAACTCCCAAGACTCCCGAAAGCCAGCGAGATGAGAAAAATAATCGACCTTCCTTGCGCTTCGAAAAGAATCATGAATCTATCTGAAGGAATAAGCGGCCAGTTTTGGATATTAGTTAGTGAGCTATTTGCACCTCTGATTTACATCTCAACCTATGACTTTAACCAGCTATTTTCGAGAATGTGTTTTCTCATCTCGCAAAGGTCATCCTGCGGCCGATTCCGTACATCATCTGCCTGCGAACCTTGAAAGGGTGTAGGCGTCTTATTAAGATTGATGGTTCTGTAAATCCCTTCTACCGATGAACTCCGATTCACCGCCCGCTTATCGCCTGCGCAGCTTATTGCCTTCAACATATCGCCTTTACAGTTTAATTGCCCCACTGACCACTTTGATCTATCGCTCATCGTGCTTTTAACATACTTTCAAGAAGCATCACCTCATAACTCCCTCGACAGGTAATGCAAAGTGATGAAATAGCGAGCTAGCTCTAGTAGCTGCTTAATCAGCTGCTCAATTAATCGATATTTCAATAAGAAGGTGGGTGTTGCAGGCAGTAAGTTGTGGTAATGCATTAGGTCGGGGATGTGCAAAAAATGACCTGTGGCTAAGATGCGACTTCATGGCTAGGTTGGATTTGGGTCAGGATTAGGGTAATGCCAGACACCTGCAGTATTTCCAGTAGAAGCCTTCAGTGCAAATAGTGGTTCTTATTGAACTGTAATAGACACAAGGCATATACGATGACAGGCTATACAAGTCTCCAACGTCGAGCTGCGGGCGGCGCTTCAGAGACCCTGATATAAACGGACAGCCAGTAGGGCGTTAATTACAGAAGGAGGAGCAGAGAATACGTACGGATTGCGGACATTCTAAAGGCGGATATACTGTATAGCTGATTCGTAGGTTAATATTGTGAGTGCGACAGTTTAACAAATACGTATAAAGATGCCAGAATATATAATTCACGATGTATTTACACGATCCCCCAAACACTTACCGTCACACTATAATAGAAAACATAAAGAGTTTAAAATGGCAGGGCGAACAGAGGAAAATAACTATGGTTTAGACTGTAGCAGCTTAACGATAGCCTGGTGCCCGCTTTCGGCAGCGGATAATAACGGCGTCCGACCGTTAATATCTTTTGTATCGATGTCGACTTTGCCAGTAGCAAGCAGCAGCTTAACGATAGCCTCGCGCCCGTTTTCGGCAGCGTAAGATAACGGCGTTTGACCGTTATTATCTTTTGTATCGATGTCGACTTTGCCAGTAGCAAGCAGCAGCTTAATAACAGCTTCGTACCCTTCTTTGGCAGCGTATAATAACGGCGTCAGACCGTCATTATCTTTTGTATTGATGTCAACTTTGCCAGTAGCAAGCAGTAACTTAACGATAGCTTCGTGCCCGTGTTTGACGGCGTATAATAACGGCGTCCGACCGTAGTAACTTTTCGTATCGATGTCGACTTTGCCAGTAGCAAGCAGCAGCTTAACGATAGCCTCGTACCCGCTTACGGAGGCGTATGATAACGGCGTCCAGCCACCATTATCTTTTGTATCGATGTCGACTTTGCCAGTAGCAAGTAGCAGCTTAACGACAGCTTCGTGCCTGGTTCCGGCGGCGTACGATAACGGCGTTTGACCGTTGATACCTTTTGTATCGATGTCGACTTTGCCAGTAGCAAGCAGCAGCTTAATAACAGCTTCGTACCCTTCTTTGGCAGCGTAAAATAACGGCGTCCAACCGTTATTATCTTTTGTATTGATGTCGACTTTGCCAGTAGCAAGCAATAGCTTAACGATAGCCTCGTGCCCCATCTCGGCAGCGTATGATAACGGCGTCCGGCCTGACTCATCCTTCGCCTCGATGGTTACGCCGCGGTCGAGCAAGCTTAGCATAAGTAACTCGTCCCCCACTTTAGCTGCTCGCAGGAGTTCTCTCTCGTCCTCGGCGTTGGCTTCGGGCTTGTCGCCAGCTTCTGTTTTGTCTTCCGCACCACCCGATTCACCAATCATTGCTGTTTGGTCCCCGCCTCTTCCATTCCAGAGCGAGACTTTGGACTCGTACCCCTCTTCCTCGACGGTAAGAGAGTTCGCAAAATTTGCCGGGTTCTGCGCATATCCTGCAAGGGAGCCAGCGTTGGAAAAACCGAAACTGCTTGGTTCCGAAGCTTCGCCGGTGCCCTCATCATCGGAATTTACTTTCGATGCCAGGACCGAGGCTATTGATGCTCTATCCCCCTCCTCCTCTTCCACATTCGTGGGTAAGACAAAGAGCGCGATATCTTCCATGTGCCCTGCGAGGTGATCCTGTAGAGCGGCTACGGGAAATTCCTCCCCGCAGAAAAGGCACAACTCCCGCTGCGTGTCGTCAATCTGTCGATTACAGATATCTAAAATAATTTCCAGCTGGGTTGGTAATACGGCTTTTCCGTAATGTTCTCCGAGATGCACTCTCATCATATCCCTGTCGGGGCAGACCTTGCCGCAATCTCTGCAAGCAAACTGGCGACGATGTACCTGGAGCTCGTGGTATATCCAGTCGTTTCGACTGACGAAAAGCTTGCCTGCGCTCTGGCACTCTTCGAATGTGCAGGTATATGGGCGGAGATCTCGGAACACGTGGCGCCTGAGACGATGATCATCAGTATTATTGAAGGGACACTTATTTCTGTAGACGTACTTCCATGATGCCCTTATCTGCATGTCCTTGGAAAGCAGCGTCATTCCGCAGTATGGGCAAGAAAAGAAAGGATCCGTCTTTGCGGTTTTGGGCACATCAGGGACCAAATTTGACTGCCTTTTGCCGACGGTTGTTGGTGCATATACCGTTCGTGGTCGTACATTGGTTTTTGCATCGAAGACGTCAGAGACGGCAACAGTAGAGAATGTCTGTTTCGACAAAGTCGACTTAGAGGCAGGGCCCTCAGATTGACGGTTCGGGTCTGGCGGTTTAACAAGGGCCACCTGACTCTGTGTTTTGCCTGCTCTGTCAACTTCTTCGGAATGGATTCTCGTCGGGATGGTCTCTTCCAGCAGGGTGCCAGTGGCCTGCTCAGACCGGAGATCGTATGGATGATCACTCCAGTATCTCAGCTGATCTCGCCGTCTTGTATTTGCTTCTGCAAGCCGTTCGCATAACCACGAGATGTCTTCGACATCACTTGGACTCACATCTGATCCCGGCGGAGCAGCTTCCTCAGTATCAAACTCTATACGCATCTCGCATTTCGTGGGTCCCCGCCAAAGATGTACTTTCTCTACAATATGACTGTAGTCACGCCTGACAAAAGCAGCTTTCAGCGGTATGGTTTCGCTGGTACTGTCGTCTTTCAAAACTGCCTTGACAGAGCGGAGGTATTTCCCTCTAACCTGTGGACGGCGCAACAGAGAAGACAGGTCATAAAGCGATCGGATTTGCGCCAGGATTTGCTGGTTGAGGAGGCAGATCTTCGGCATTGTATGCCGTTGAGGCCCGTCTCTCTCTTCCACAGAACTGGAATCCGAGTCCATGCTGACGCTGCTAATCGAATCCTGGTCAGTATCCCCTAAGGGGTCGAGTTTCCTATCGGCGATACGGGATGCTGAAGTACAATCATCAAGTCAATCCAAGTACGCAAATGCGAGAACCAGGTTACCGACCTTCATCGAGGAGAGCTTTCAATCTCTGTAGAATGCCGTGAACGACGTCTTTCAGCTCGCTATCCTGGCGGAGTGTGTCATCCAAAGAGCCCCGAGCTCTTGCGGGACGGTCGGCTTTGGTCTGGTCGCCCCATATCTTGACCCGTCCATACTCCTCTAAGAGTGCTGTGAAGTTGGCCTGCTCGAGGCGCACTACACGGCACTCTTCTTGGCCGAGAGCCAGCAGCAATGTCCTGAAAGATCGGATGCATTCCGCGTAAGATTCCGACAGCGTCGGCTCAGATGCGCTCGATGGCAGATTGGACATGACTGACTGCATGTAGATAAAGTTCAACGTCGATGGGCTGGTCAGGGCCCTCGAGTTGGCGGTCCCTTAAGAGGAATGCTGGGCTTCTTTGACTGGTTGATGTGGCGGTAGCGGGGTTGGGTTGGAGAAGGGAGGAGTTCAGGCTCTCTCAGCTTGCGTGAATTTCTGCATGAATGCTACGGGAGGCGTTCTGAGGCAGCTGTTAGGCTTGCCGCGTCGTCGGCAACCCCCGTTTCTTGCCGCGCCTGGACCTTGGACTAACGCCTGACAGTCCCCCGCACCGCAATGTTCTGTATTTCCGTCTCGATCCCTCTATACGACAGCACACTGATCCTAGAGATGTAGTTCGCACATCAGAACACTTTTCTCACTGGTGCACTTAGATTTTGCCGTAACCCATGGCTGAAGTCGCAGGCCTCGTCCTGGGTGGCATTCCTATCGCAATCTGGGCGCTGGAAAAATATGCCGAACCCTTCGAGGTGTACCGGAAGTATCACATTGAGATATCTACTCTTCGTGCCGACTTGGCTCTGCAAAAGCGCCAACTGCAGCTCACTCTTTCCAATGTTGGATTGGATCAGCCGTCCACGGATGAGCTAAAAGAGTGCTTCAATACGAAGTTTCCAGATATCGCCCGCGATCTTACCGTCATTTTGCAGCGTATGGACGAAATTACCGGCGAACTGCTGAAGAATCTGAACATTGACATAGATGGAAAGGTACCAGATCCGTGACTTGGGAAAGGTCGTTCTACGTAAATCGTCGAGGTCGAGCTAACTGAGAAGCGCAGCCTCTATGGTCCAATGACCCGCCTGACCGAGTTCAATGGGAATGGCGCAGGGTCAAACGCAGCTTCGGAGCAAAAAGACGCGAGAAGTTGATCGGAGATCTCAGACATTGGAACGAGGACCTTCGGAGGTGTCTCGAGAAGCCTGAGGTCCCGGTGGAAGACGAAACTCCAAAAGTTCAGGCACTGAAGAATCGCTTCAACCCCAAGCGTTGCAACTTGATCCGTGAGTGCATCAAATCTCTTCACCGAGCTCTCCTGTCCGGACTTGACTGTGGCTGCTCGCCACCCCACGAAGCAACTCTCAACCTCGACTGGACGGCATGCGAGTCTGATGGACCAAAGGTTTTCCATGTTGCGCTTTCATACAGGTCTGATTCGGGGCCCAATCAGACTGCAAGCTCTTGGTGTAAGCTCCGACTTATCCGAGGGAACGGCGAAGAGACTGGTGTCGAGACTGCTTTATTGAGCCCGCCGCCTCGGTCCCAGAGATCTCCGTCTCCGTCGTCATCTATACGTTCCAAGTTATCATCACAGCTCAAGCTCCTTCACCCAAAAAGCCGAACGCCACCAACGACCCCACGAGCCGGTAAGCCAAGCAAACGCCCCCTAAATCCCAGATCAAGCTAACAAATGTATGCCAGACTCATGCCCTTCATCTCCTCTATTGCCATTCCCGCCACCCAAGGAGATAAATAGCCTTTGTGCCGAAGTTAATCGACAGTGTAAGCCATGGAAACTCTCTGGGTTGCTCCAAGACCCATCCAAAGAATCTGAGATAGAAAAGGGGTTCGTCCTCAGCCATATCCAAGATGAGTCGCCTGTAATCATTAAGACTGTGTCGTTGAAATCACTGATCTCGACGCATGACCAATCAGCCCAGCAGCCCAGCTTGTATATGGCTCTCTCAGCAAAGCAGAGGTATGGCATTGCCGCCTCAGTCGCCTGGTCGGTTCTGCACCTGAGTGGAAGCCCTTGGCTTGGTGATCGGTGGGATGAAGACCAAGCCGTAATTCTTCTCGAGAGAAGTAGCACAGGTCGCAAAATTCTTTCCCGCTATGCCTGCGCCTCGTATCTCTTCCCGGCCTCGACAAATCCGGCGTCCCCCGAACAGACATCCAGAAATAGTTTCACCCATCTGATTCCGAACAAAACCGTCTTCGCCCTCGGGATTCTCTTGATCGAGCTGTGTATCAACAAGCCCTTTGGGGAAATCCAAGAGATCCGCGTTTCCGGGACTAATTCGTCCCCAAACACTCTGCTAGACGTTTACAGTACAGCACTGGGCCGGCTCGACGAAGTGCGCCGGCAGGCCGGCGACTCCTACGGCA
This sequence comes from Monosporascus sp. 5C6A, assembly GCA_004155035.1. NCBI lineage: Eukaryota > Fungi > Ascomycota > Sordariomycetes > Xylariales > Monosporascus > Monosporascus sp. 5C6A. The sequence goes on along the minus strand of QJOB01000804.1, from coordinate 47,740 downwards.
ACGCCGTCGAGCGGTGTGTCAAGTGCGTGTTCCGGGGCTCCGAGGAAAGTAGAGATTTCGACCTCCCCAACTTCCGGCGAGAGTTTTATGAAGTTGTCGTCGCGCCGGTGCAGGCGACATATCAGATGATGCCGGGTTCCTCCGTTTCCGAGTGATCAGTGACTCTACACGATATCTTCCCCGACTTTGAGGGACTGGACGTGGATTATCTACTTAGACAAGAAAGGGGCCAGGCAGGGTGGGGTGCCGGTGTGGAAAGATCTCGCGGCTGTGCGAAATTTGTTTTGTTGGTCGCCATTGACAAGCATTCGCATTGCGTTCCACTGGCGACTTTCGCAGATCACTGAGTTATCTTCTGACGAAGTCATTATCGGCGTCTTTGTGAATGCAACTTATGGCCCTTGTCATGCATTAGTCTATATTTTTGAAAGCCTCGTACGGGGACACTCGGAAGCCTGTTACCATAATTCGAATCCTCCCATCATTCGAATGCCCTAATTTACACAAACCCTCGTACGTCTGGCTCTAATGACTCATAGGCCGCCGCTGAAGTTCTGGCGCGAATACCCATCCTATCGACTTCGTGGACAGCGACCAAGTCAAGCAGCTGTTTGGTCCGTGGCATTTGGTCAGGCGTTGTGCCCCTTGTGGCAAGTGTACGGGTCTCGTATAACATACACTGTGCCTAGCCACAGTTAACCAAAAATGGCATCCCTCAGAAAACCTTTTGAGTACTACATAGTAAAATGTGGCCACCGAACCCAGCCGCTATTGTACTCTTCTTCCTTGAGGTCCGTTTTCTTTGCATAGCTGTTCATAAATCCTCATGAATCCAGTTGCATAGGGCACGAGACTGAGAATGGACCAAGCCGAGCCCGATTAAAAGCGGCATTGGCGCTAGGCCCGATATGGCAATGAATAAAGTGCCGTGAGCACCCTGGAACCCCACGACAGGATAAGTAAGCTAGCATTACCAACCTCCTCAATAGCGATTCCTATAATGAAATTTCGCTATAGACCTGCTGTCCCTTGAAATACTTTAGGCCCTCGAAGCAAGCCTTTTTTGGGAACACCAGTGCCTCAAGTAGCAATTCTGGTCATCCAGCCAACCATCCCTCCATCCCGATCAGCTGTTTCTTCGCTGCACGGCGTCTAGCACGCCATGCCGTAACCGCATTGGCCGCCTCACTACCAAAAAGAAGACCGCTTCATGTCTTCCCAGAATGGACGAACCGCACTAACGAAACCATCCATGCACCCGAGCGAATGAAGCGAGGTGACGGGTGGTAGACAACCTCCAACTCGGCCAAGTAAAGACGGCCCCCGACCAACCTCAACCATCGAAGGAGGACCACACGTCTCCTCTCCTCTCTGTCTCATCCGCCCGTCTCCAGCGGGGTGGACGCTTATGCGGGGTGCCTCAGCCTCGAACGCGGCGCCTCCTCGCGCTCATTGGCCGGCTTCTCCTGTCCCCTTCACGGGGCGGTAGGCAGAGCGGTCAAATAAGCTTGAGGAGCGCCGCGATTCGATTTGGCTTGACTGACTTATGATATATCATATATGTACGTATACATATGGGGAATGTGCGGGCACCTACCATACAATGATATCGTACTGAAATTCGCGGGAGGGCTGTTGCTTGGCGCGGTACTTGAGCGGCGATAGCCGCTCTTCCCTGCAGGTCGACGGCCAATTATATAACATACGTTAGCCGCCCCCTAGGTGAGTGAGGCTTAGCTAGGCATAATTCTTCAACTTATAGGTAGATATATTAGAAGACGGACAGACAGCCAGGCGAGTTCTTCATATACTCATACAAAGTGGTCGGAGCCTGCGCGCATGCGTGGGTCGCCTTGAGGGAGGGGTGGGATGTCGAACACTTAGGCTCATTATACTTTATTCGATATTTCGGATGAGGAGAGTAGCCTCAAGAATCATACATATCGTCAAGCTAGCTTGGCTGAGCTGCGACAACAACGGTAGTATACATGCAAATATACAACAAGTAGTTCCCTTTCGTAAAACAGTCTCTCGTAGAGCTAGGTCATCAAGGTGCGCCATGCTGCGCGCGTCTGTCCCTGTTCCGTCCTCAACACCGAACCCATGCTGAAAACCGCCCTTTTTCTCTATCTATGTGTCTAGGATGTGGATATGGTGATGGTCACATTCCTTCTTTTCCCTCCACCGCCTCGTACGATATATGATATACATTGGGATCCCGGCAACGTTCCGTCTGGGTGCCGCCTCGCCTTAGAAGAGCGCGCGGCGAAGGGTGGTTGGTGATTTAACCGCTCGCTCATCCCGAGCCCGAGCCCTTCTTGCGTTCCTCGTCCGTCTTGTCGGCGTCTGCTTCGCCGCTGGACGATCCGTGGCGGTGCGCCGGGTGGTTCGTCAGGTTATGCCACATGGACTTGAGGAAGCCCTCGTTCTGGTGCGTCGCCGGGTCGTCGTCTCTTGTCGCTTGCCTGGGTGAGGACGAGGATGACCTGCAGCAACGGCCCGAAGTTAGCTTTGCTCCTCTACTTGGCCCTGGCCGTCTTTGTCTTTTCCGCGAGCAGCATACCCTCCAGAAGACATGTTGCCGACGTTCATGATGCGCTTGGCCGTCTTGTCGCCCATCTCGTCGGCCAGCATCTCGACGATGGCGCGCTGGTTGGCCGACAGGTACTTGGGCATGGCCACGCGGAACTCGACCTTGAGGTCGCCCGTGTTGTTGCGCAGCCGCGAGGAGGAGCCGCTGAGCTTCTTCATGCCCATGCCCGGCAGCGTGATCTTGTCGCCCGTGTTCGTGCCCGTCGCCACCTTGACGTTGACCTCACCGTCCAGCGTGGGGACCCTGACCTCGCCGCCCAGCAGCGCCGTCGTCAGCGGGATGCTGGCCGTGTAGAGGATGTCCGAGCCCGCGCGCTTGAACTTGGGGTCCGACGCCACGCGCACGAAGACGTAAAGGTCGCCCCTCGTTGTCCGAACGTTCGGGTCGACGGAGCTGCCCGTGACGGGGGCGTCGCCCTCCCCGTCCAGGCGGAGCCTCATCCCGTCTTCGATGCCCGCCGGGATGTCCACGGTGATCGTCTTGCGCTCCCGGACCACGCCGTCACCGGAGCACGTCCGGCACTCGGAACCCCTGGGCGTAGCCTGGCCGCTCCCTTTGCAGGCCGTACAGGTGGAAGCCATCTGGAAACCACCCGTCATGAAATGCACCTGCGTGCCCGTGCCACCACACGACTTGCATTCCGTCCGCTTAGTCCCCGGCTTCAGGCCACTTCCCGCACAGGTGCCACATTGTACCATGGGATGCACCGCGATGGTCTTGCTCGTACCTTTTGCCGCCTCCATGAACGATATCGTAGTCTGCACTTCGATGTTGTCGCCGACTAGGGTCTCCTGCCCGCCGAAGGGGCCCCTCCCGCCCGCACGGCCGCCGCCGCCGCCGAAGGGCGAGCCCCGCCCGCCGGTAAACGCGGAGAACAGGTCCTCGAAGTTTATGTTCGCGCCGAAGCCGCCCTGCCCGCCGAAGCCGCCGAAGGGGTGTCCCGCTCCCCCGAACGGATCGCCGGCCCCGGGGTGCGGCTGGCCGCTGGGGTCGAAACCGGCGGCGCCAAACTGGTCGTACTGCTCCCGCTTCTTGGGGTCGGACAGGATCTCGTATGAGGACTGGATCTCGGCGAACTTGTCCTTCGCCGACGGGTCCTTGTTGGTGTCGGGGTGGTATTTCTTAGCTAGTCCATAGTAGGCCTTCTTGATGTCGGCAGCTGAGGCCGACTTGTCCACGCCGAGGGCCTTGTACGGGTCTTTAACTGCCAGCGCATTTGGGGTGGCATGAAAGGGCTATAACCCGCGGTAATGAGTCAGCCACAATGTCTCTACACATCCAGAGAAATATCGGACGGGACGGCGTACCCTGCGCGGATGAAAAGGTACTTTGTAAGCTGGGGGAGAGATAGATCTGTTAGGTCTTTTCGTGAAGGACGATATCGAGCTAGACTGCGAGCGTCTGCGCAGGCTCTCTCGTAACCTCTGCCGCCGGTATATCTGAGTGGGCGACAGCAGGCGGGAAGGAAGTGCAGCTTTTGTGACGAGGGTAGAGTTCATTTTACACCTCTCTGGATTGGTTGTAGCTGTTTGAGGTTGATTTACTTCTCATGACGTGGTTTCACAGAACAAATAGAAGCATCTAATTAGACGCCGACAATTACAATAGACCTCCGGGTAATGTCGGCGGGCTGTTGATCGCAAAGAATAAAGAAAAGTTTCGGGCAAGTTAATTCGATCTCGAGGTCCGACCCGCCGCCCACCATGACGCTCCGAACTTTTTTTTCAACGCCCGAGCTGGCTGTCTGTAGAAGATTCTATAGCCAATCAGCACCGGGCCAGCGCCGGCAGGACTAATCAGCCATTCATTGGTCAACTCCTAAAGTGTCTAAAAGGGACAAAGTGGATATAAGGGGCTTGGCAATTGGCCTTTGTTTGAAAAACGAGCGAACTATTCAAACAGCCCTGGATAAATTTACCCTTATTCATAATTTATCTTTTTATGTCACGTCCATAACCCAACCATTCTTAGGTATTTCAAATAGCCAACAACAAAGAGAGATATTGCGAAGTGCGCTCACTGCGGTGGCTCAGGCCTTGTTGGCCCGAATAAAGACGTGAAATGTACTGTATGTAACACCACGTAATGTTGGAAGTGAGTGAGCCGAATAACTCTGTAGGCGCAGATTAACAGCTAGTTACTATAGCCACCAGATTCGTTCAGCGATACGCAAGGGTTGTGTACCCTCAATGTGACTGCGATGGCTCATTAGCGAACTCCGAAAAGTGCTGCAATGAATGATGCAAATATATGGAGGGCATTGTTACATACAAATAGGATATTCTACAGCTGCCATGAGCTATCTATATCCAGTTCCCAATACAACATCCCTACCAGCATCATCCCTACAGCATCACGTCTTGTGGCGCATGATTTCATGGATACTAAAATTCTTTTCCTATTCGGAATGCTGGAGGGTAACTCAACTACCTGCAGACATACATGGACACACACGCACACATGTATAATATTCCCTGAGAACAGGTGTGTAGATTACGGCTCGCAGTCAACGTGACCCTGCCGCCGCTGAGTATGTACAATTTTGCAACGACAGGACCAAGTTTCATGTGCAGGCTGCAACCTTACTGTGTAGGTGAATCGCAGGAGTCCGGAATATGCTAATGGAATCAAGTACCTACGCAGACGAAGGAATCCATGAATTGCATTTATTACTTCTCGATGCCACTATAATGTATCCATCCGCTTCATGCTAGAGTGAACGAATCTCCAAACGAGTCAGTCACAATCCGGCGGCCTACCGTGGCGGCGTAGAAAGAGTCCACCGGCTCCTGATCCACCGTGATCTAGGTATGCATGCCGTGCCCAGCCGAGAAAAAAGACGCCAGTGAAAATGCAAAATGGTACACAATGGGGAATCCGTCATATATATGTATCGTGGTCGTGGCGCCCATTACCAGTATCGCAAAAAGCAAAACAATGCGTGCTATGCTCGGCTCGAATCACGGGAAGGGCAACGAATGCGGTAGGTTTTTGTCCCTTCTGGGTCGGATGACGCCCGGATTCCGCACCTTGTGGAGGAACGAGACGATAACATCGTTCTCCTGTACACCCTGTCCATTGAAGTGCTTCCTCACGGCTTTCGCCAAGTCTTCTTTGCTCTGGCGTCTGTAAACCGCCTTTCGCGCCATCGTTGGGGACCGGAGGCCGATTTTCGACTGCGATAGTACCCAGTGCTGGTACGAATCGGAGAAGGCAGCAGGGGTGTCGAGTCGGTGTTCACGTCGGTAATCGTGCAGGACGTCTCGATCGAAGGAAGACCATTGCAACTACAGGGCGGTCCATAGTTAGCAAAACCTCAAGATTTTAGAGTTTCAATTATTGACTTTACAATCATACCCCAGATGCATTGGCTGGTTGTGACACGGCCGTCGTCGTTGTCGTTGCCGTTGCGGGTGCGGTAATAGCTGAACCGTTGACGGAGGCCGCATCTTTTAACTGCGAACCCATCGAGCTGTTCCCACGCTGCAGCTTGCCATTGGATCTACTATGATTGTTTGACCCGGTGTTCCCGTTCTTGACGCTTGCGGTTTCCGACTTGTTCTCGTCGTGGTTGGATTTCGATTTGGGGGCCATCGTTGGGCGTGGTGCTGGTTTCCAATAAGAGGAGGATGGGTTGGACGGCGCGCAGGCGGAGAGGCACTCAACACGAATTCAAAACCAGAGAGATCATCCCCGAGGAAGAGGGTCGAGTATAATTTACATGAGGGCAATCATTGACCAAGAAAGATAGATAGATACTCAAGGCCGGTTTTCCTTAATTTGGTCGCATGATGGAGAAAAATGGGACGTAATAAATCGAAAGGACGAAGGATGAGCGATACCCAGTAGAGGAGACATACCAACCGACCGATGCATGATCGTAACGCGCATTCCGCATTGACTTTTAGGGACCAGGGACCGATATTAATTCTTTGACCGAGTTCGTCCAATGACGACATGGCTGAGCCCACTTACCGCGAGGTTGGAAGACCCTGTGCCCCCCGGCCGGTGCCTGCAATATATAATTTATGGGGAAGTAGAAGCTTGATGTCGCTACGGTCTGTGCTTTTATCGTGCTTGTTGTGTATATCCGGCTTATCGCGTGCTTTAAGGGTGTCCTTATCGCGGGATCGAGATGGGGACTACTTGCTTAGGTACAAAGTACAATTTAAGTTGCATGCAGTGAACTTAAAAAGTCATGAGCGTAGCGAGAGGTGCATTCACATGTATGTAGTTAGTATGGGCACCAGTTCAAAGGACACCTGTGAGTTCGTCGCGTTCTCGTGGCTGGCTCCATACACTTGGTAGTAACTCTGCTTGCAAATAGCCTCAGCTGGGTAACTCACGTAAGACCGCATATGCTCGTTGTTTTACGTCCCTATCTGATTGGCTCGAGGGCAACGAACGACACGAGGTGCAGACGAACCACATGTAATTCAGTGTGGACATATCAATACATGTTCGTTTCTGAGCTGCTGACACTTCCAGGTTTCATTAGCGTCTCTGACTACCTAGGTAGGTATTTAAATACTTGCAATACACCAAGTACTTAAGTATGTAGTCACATACCTACCTAGGTATGTACGGGCTATCAACAAGTGGTCGTAAACCAGACTATTGAACGTGCCGGTGCAAGCGGTGGACTACTAGAGCATCTACGAAGGACAAGAAACTCTATCAACTGTTATAGGAGCTCTGCAAATCCAATAAGCATATTTTCCGAGTTGCGGATTTAATAGGCTGACAAAAGGTTGCAGCCAAGCTGAGACTTTTCTTGATTGGTAGAGCTTCATAACCAGAGAGTAATTGAACCGAAATGGCAACAATCGAGACCCCACCATTGGATTGCCCAGACACATCCATCTGAGACAAAAGGTTTGAGGCGCCAGATTATGTAACCCCACATGTATGGGGGAGTAGGATAACCCTACCGGGGCAGCCGGAGATACCGGCGGACCAATGCAGTGCTTGCTAGAAATGTTTGGGTGGTAGGATGGAAACACAGGGTTCTGTACGGTCACACTCCGTTAGTGGTGCGGACAATGGGCATTGTGACCCTTGAGCATGATCTGTCTCGTTTATGCAATGCGGGACAGTTGGCATGCAGAGCGCCACGTCCGCTCACGGAGTCGTGGGGATTCCCCATATTGCGGGAGGTGCCAGACCGCTTTTAGTGAGTCCTTCATGGCCGGCTAATGAATGGGCTGGCAGGTTGTTGGTGAGGAGATTCAGTGGTGCAGAATATTAGCCAGAGTGGTATAGCCATGACCGTTTAAGCTGGCCATTGCTTTGGAGGTTATAGACCTGCCTGCCTATACATCTAGACCTCGCCGGAATAGGTGCCAGTCGTATGGGATGTTCTTGGAGTTCTAGAAGGACACAACATCAGATTCGCTAGCAAGATCCGGCGCAGTGTTTAACTGGGATGGTCCCACGTGATTGGTGAGCTGGATCTGGAGAAAGCCCAGTCTGTCTTGCATTTCTGTGACTCGACGAGTTATCGATGGCGGGGTTCGCCCGGCTAGTCTCTACTAGGATTAAGATATACTCAGTAGGATCATATATGTACGTATCGATGTGGGGAGGGTGAGACATGTTGGATGACTTTTAACTGAGGTCAGTTTAAGGAATAGAAGTACCTATACGGTATACAACTTTTCCCGCATCCAGTCAGTGGCATTGAGCATTTCCGAAGATTTATGGGAAATCATTCTCAGGGACACCCATCCACGTTCCGTTTACAGTTGGATATCTCCGCCCACGCGGTTTATACCAGAACTGGAGTCAATCCATACCACTTAGTACTATGCAGGTAGTTACGCTAGGTGCCTACATGTCGGTAAGTACTTACCGACAGGCTAACGGGTGATGACATCCAGAAGCGTTGAGCAACATCAACATCAATATTTCTTTCCTGGCACTTTAACACTTTCGAAAGATACACAAGTTGTCGCTAGAGTCGTCGCTGGGCCACGGGGCAAGCTTTGGATCGGCACCAATTCCGTGATCTGACCCGGTCCCGACTCGACATTGATTACCACCTGGTTATCCAGCAAGCCCCAGGCTATCTTCTCAATTTCCTTTTCAGGCGACGATCCGCCCCGCTGAACCTGGCCCAGGGTTGAGCCTTGTCCTGTTGAAAGAAAGGAGCTCAAAACTTTCAGATTTTTTGCCCCAGTCTGACTACGGCGCCTCCTTTTCTCCCAGATCGCCCAATTCCTCCGGTGGAACTTATATTACACCAGGAGCGCCCGAGCTTATCGTTTTTGCCGCTTCAATCCTTCAATTGACCTGGCGAACTTCAGTGGAATGCTGCCTTGCTCTGCATCATCCTCTGCTGCCTCGCCGACATCGCGCGGTTCCCAGGATCTCAAACTACACGTCACTTTTGGCTAATGCACACTCACGCTCAATAGTTCCCTCCCCCGCTGTCTCCCTTATATTTTATATAACCAGTTTTATAATCACCTACGCGTTTGGGCTTCTTATTTCCAAGTCTAGCGAGCAATCAACCGACCCTGGCTCCGGAGCTCTGAATGCCGCCCCCCAGCCTCAGTCGCTAGCTAACGAATCCCGGTCAACGATATTCTACCCCTGAAGTTTGCTTCCTATAACCGTAACCAGCTCATGATACCCGTTCCCAGTATACCATGGCAAATTCCGTGTTAAATGGTAATGGCGACGCTAGCGGCACTAGTCACCCGAATTCCAACAAGTCCGTCTTTATACCATTGGTTTCAGTGGTAGACTTCCACCATGCGAGAGGGCCAGAGGTTGAGATGTGGTTCGGCGTAGAAGAAGGCCGTGATCCGGCAGTCGAATGGGATTGGACACTATTACCATTCATGGCATTGACTGATGGCGCCCATGCGTACGTTTTTGCTTTCCGGAGCCGGTGCATGCTCTGAAGACTAACGACGGCCATTTGGTGTAACCAGAGCTACCGAAGACTTCTCATACTTTACCCTCCTTCGGCCCGCAACTGCCGACGCTCCCCCTACCTCTCTCTTTGGGATATCCTGCACGAGGCAGATAGACGCTTCGCAGCTGCTCGTTCGACCTTTCGAGGTGACGCGGTCTACGGTGCAAAAGGCCGTGGTCGTAATAGCAGACAGTCCGCAGTCTTTCGGCATGCTGAGGGAGCGCCTGTCCGTCGTTACGAAGGCCTGGTTCGCACAGCGCGAATTTGGCGATACCGAGATTCTGCGGAAGTTCCAGGAAAGTCTCGCCGAGGAGAAGGAGCGCGGGCAGCTTAGCGGGGAGGAAGATAGGGATCAATACCTGGGCATGAGTCTCCGAGAACTTGTGCACGAATTCCGCTGGCAGACATTGGTGCTGCTGAAGTGCTGTCTATTACAGTACAAGGTCGGTGCCGGAGCGATGCCCGAGTCGGAGATGATGCATGGCGGGCTGACCAGTTTATCCAGATGCTTTTCTTCGGCTCGCGGTGCGAGCGTCTTTGCATGATGCAGTTTTCTCTTATATCTTTAATACCTGGCTTACTGAGGAATCTCCAAGACTGCGCGGGACCAGAATTGAACAGCTACGAGAAGAAACTAAGCCGTCCAACGAGTTTGCGGACTAGTGACCGCAACTCCTTGCTCGCCTATATGGGGTTGCCCCTGCAGATCTTTGGCAAGGTATATGCTGATCACCCCGGTTTGAGCCACATGATCTAACTTGGAGCATAGGGGAGTCTATTCGGACCCTACACCCCATTACAACAACTGGATATCCTCGCGGACTTTGGTACGAAGTCCTACATAGTTGGTAGCACCAACTCGCTTCTATTACAACAGAAGGACAGATACAGCGATATCTTAATTAACCTAGATGATAATACCATCAACATAACCTCCAGCTCGCTTCGAAGTGCTTTGGTGCTCTCCCACGCCGACAGGCGGTGGATCGACTTCATTACGCAAGAGGTCAACGACACATGGGATGAGGCGAATCCCAGTCGGCCAAAGACGATGGGTTTTCGTGGCAGCGAAGAATTCATTCGACTCCAGTTTGAAGAATACCTCCAAGCACTCATCTCCTCTGTCAAGTACCACAACTATATCACCGACAATTCCCAGAACCCCAAAGCCTTGCTTGACCATATCGAAGGGGATCCCTCGGTGGACTTCAGCAGCGAGTGGGTCGAGACTTGGATGAAGACCGACAACTATCGTTTATGGAACGCAAATACGGACTCCCACCTGTTTGACATCGTGGAACCCAGGCATCCTTGCGCAGGGGGGCTCAGCATCGACGACGTACAGCGCCGCATTCAGCAACAAGTACAAGACCTACACCTCGACGAGACGTTCGCGATGGGCAAGGAGGTCCTTGGCCGGAATCTCGCAGCGGGGCGCGACAAGGCCAGTAGCGTCTTTAGCAAGCTATACGCGGATATGGAAGCTCTTCGAGAAGCGCAAAGGAAGCGGGCCGAGGAGGCTAAAGCGGCAAAAGCGGCGGCAGAAAAGAGTGGAGGCACTTCATCTGATAATGCGGATGCTTCGAAGGCACAGCAAAATACGAGTTCGGTCGGCTCCCGAGCCAGCGCGTACATCGGGAGCTGGACATCATGGGCGGATCAGAAACGGAAGCAAGGCTGGCGAACGAGCAGCCACGGCAGCGACAAGGCCGCGGGTAGCGGCGGCGGCGGCGGCTGGGGATTCGGCGTCCGCCGGTCGAGGAACAGGGACTCGATGATGAGCGAGAAGTACGGCCCTCTCGGCAGCCCCGGAACGCCCTCGTCGCCGACGCCGTCGACCCTCGAGAAGTTCCAGATGATCAGCATGGCCGGCCCGGGCCGGGCGAGCATGAGCAGTGACAAGAGCGCGACAACCGCCAGGCACGGCAGCTTCGACGAGAGCATCCTGGATGCCGCGGGCTCGGACAGCGACGGGTCCTCGAACCCGACCAGCCCCGTCAAGTCCGAGAAGCGGGCCAGCCGCAGGACCGAGGGTGCCGGCGCTGGCGCGGGTACCGGAGACGCGGCCGTCGCAGCCAAGGGGGACGCTGTCAAAGCGGACGTGAGAGCGGGGTCGAGCGCGTAACGGCCCGGAGAAGCTAAGGATGCTGAAGCCGGAAGCGCAAAATTAGTGCCGTGCAATGCAGAGAGCCTACTCCTTTACCGCGCGCCACGAATGGTGTGTCGGATGTAGAAGGGAAGGTAACAATGGCGCCGCGGCAGGCGGTCGGGTCTGCTAGGGTTAAAGGGCCACTGGAGGATAACTGCAACGGCGATCTGAGGAGGCGAAAGCGCGTGGCTACGGGAGACGGTGGTGGGGTGGTGGTGCAGCGAGATCCTGTGGCCCCGGCACGCGGATATATGGTAGAAAAGGAGGGGGACCACATGTCGGAGGGGCGATGATAAAGACAAGAAATGGGAGGCCCCACGACATCCTACCCGGCTCAGGGGGAACCAAGACCAGTTTTGAGGTGATGCCGAGGGATCGATATTACCTGCTCATGCATCTCTCCCCCGACCTGGGTGCTTAAGTAGGTAGTATGAATATAATGCATATATACGTACGCAGGTACGTATGTATATAGAAGACAACAGACCTGGTCCAACTGCACGCCTTGCGTACGTAGGTTAACTAGACTAGTCTAGGTGCTTTTCCATCAAATCCCGGTCGCTTGGTCTGCCGATCGCATGAGGTGAACGGACACAGGAAGCCTCCCCCATGACACGGGTCGTGCCGAGACCGGTTTCCAGTAGATAATGGAATGACGCGGACCGATCGTCAGCGCAGCGCGTACCTCCCGCTTCTTTCCCTAGGTGTACCACGCGGGTGCTCATATCGATTCCTCCTGTCCCATTCTTCTCTGCATCCTCCCCCACCGGAGATAGATATATAAGCGCAGGGGTGATGGACCAAGGAGAGGAGCCTACGTATACGGAGATACAGAGACTTACTTACTTATAACCCGTACCCCGAGTCCCTATGGAGGATATCGACCATGACAAGGAGGCATGCGCCGGGGATCCGAGTACGACGTGTTATTCATTGATTTATTAAAATTCAGGGGTGGGTTAGGGGGATGCATTAAAGAATAACAGATGAATGGGAGAAAAAAGAGGAAAAGAAATAAAACGAGAACAAAAAGACGAAGAAGAAAACCGGAAACTTATTTACCCTGCTACCCCCTTTCCTCCCACCCGGTTTACTCCGTACCACATTTCCAATCCCCCGAGCACCAAACACAAATACACCGATAAGGAGCTCATTCTTTTAGAAAAGCCATACCGACGTCGGCCAAGCTGCGTACGTACGTAGACTCCTCCGATATCTCTGATCACCCCGCGTAGGTATTCATTCAATTATCCGCATGACTACATACCTACTTACAGTATTCTATCTACCCGTCCATCCATCTAGGACGCCCTCCTTACCCGCTCTCCGCCGCCTCCTAACATACATATGTATGTGGCCGTAGCAAGAAAAGGGGAGTGGCTGGCGGGTTGGGCGAGTGGTTGATATCGGCGGGGACGGAGCACACTTACGAACGATGCTCGTTGATTTGCATACGTGCCTACTAGATGCATATATACACGCGGCTTAAGTACATACGTATGTATGTATGTATGTATGTATGACGGGCGGGGAGCCAAGGGTCAAGGATCGGCGCTATGGAGATGTTGGAGTGGTTACTTGGTTACCTATGCAGGTATTGACATACGTGACATACACGAGCATCTCCTTGACTAGCCACCGGACTGACTACCCGAGCAATATTCCCACATAAGGCATCGTCCTTTATGCATGTTGCGTAGGGTAGGGGAGCAACAGATGCGGCTTTATACCATACTATATTAGACAAGCGAAAGATCGCTAAACCTGGACGTTGACACACACACACACACGCACGCACATAAAATAATAGTGGGTGAAATGACGTTCGCTTTCTATTTAATCCTTTTTTGCCTCTCCCTGTCTACCTGAAGTACCGTTACTCCCATGCGTCTTTTGCTTCGTCGTGGACATCGTGTGCCAATCCACGGGCCAGCCGTTCCTCTTGCCAGCATTAGACCCTAGGCTGGCCAAGTTATGCCCCCGTAATGCGCGAGACAGGAGACCGTATAGTAGACCACGGCTGGGAGGCGAGCTTACCCTCGTGATTCGCTGCTGGTGAGGGCGACGAGTAGCCCGCCGTGGGGAGGGTGAACAGAGGCGCACTCTATAGTGTCGCCTATGATCGTCTTTGACCCCGGCCAGAGTCGCTCCCGGCCTTTTCGCAAGCCAGATTGGTTCTGAACTTCCCCGTACGGGGTCCGCTCCATGACCGGGCCAAATCAAACCCTTCGTCTTTCAATATCCGGCGCGCATGACGACAGCCGTCTGTCATCATCGCTTTCACATACTCCACCGCTACGATGCCCTCTTTGCGTTTATAGTGGAGGGCTCGTCAAAGACCGTCGCGTCCGCCAAGAGATTCCCTGAAAGCCGAATTAAGGCCAGGTTGGTAATGCCGTGTTCTGTAAATGTAGTGGATATGGTATTCTGATTCGTGGTCTCGTCGCATTACGTATGGGTCAAACTCTACAAAACCTATCTCGAATGAAGCGGTTCTTGATGGTTACTGGCCGTTGGTGAATTGGTCGACCACCGGCATGTTCGACTCCACGTTGTGGTAATCAAGAATCTCCGAGTACCTGTTGCCTCAAAGAGTCTGTTAGCCATCATGCTCTGTGGGGCAATTTTTTTTTTTTTTTTTCATCGTCCTTGTCTCTCTTCGATTCCTGGATTCAGCACTCACATCATAATCTTCCATGTGTCGACAGGCAGGTCAGCATCGTTGAAGCTCCAGTCGAATTTCTCCTCCGCGATTGGCTCATCGGTAGGGTCATGGTAGGGGGCAAGGTATTCATGTGCTAAAGCATCCGCGGCGGTAATCCGCTTCTTCGGGTCGAATACAAGCATCCGCTCGAGAAGGTCAATAGCTTATGCCGGGTCAGCGACGGACAGAGAAGGGCCATCCTCGAGCTGAGTACTAACCTGCCGGGTCGGCGTTCTTGAACTTGTTCTTGAGCGGCTGTCTTTCCCGCTTGGGGAGAGACTTGACGAACCTCAGAGTCTGCAAATCGTGTTAGCGGGCAGCCCCTGGAGACTTAGGGGTTCCGTCGCTCTTACGTTCTCGCTAGCAATCGTGTTGATGACATCGTCGGGGGGCGTCCCGAGTAGCTCGGTAATGATGGAGAACTGGTTAACATGGTCCTTGCCGGGGAACAGAGGCTTGCCCTCCAACATCTCGGCGAAGATGCATCCGGCACTCCAGATATCGACCTCGACATCGTATTTTTGCCAGGTGAGCATGATCTCGGGGGCGCGGTAGTATCTCGTCGATACATAGCCCGTCATCTGGGGGTCCTGAATTCTTGCCAGACCAAAATCACAGATCTTCAAATCGCAGTTCTCGTTGACCAGAATATTGCTGGGCTTGAGGTCGCGGTGGACAACTCCAGCAGAGTGTACGTATTTTAAGCCCCGCTATACATCCATCCAATTAGCACCAATCGCATTGAGGGGGACGGATCCCACGCAATCTACCCCGCCATGGGCCAGGGAGTAGGGGCAGATGAATGCAGCCAACGTACCATGA
The DNA here is from genome assembly GCA_004155035.1 of Monosporascus sp. 5C6A. Lineage (NCBI taxonomy): Eukaryota > Fungi > Ascomycota > Sordariomycetes > Xylariales > Monosporascus > Monosporascus sp. 5C6A. The sequence goes on along the minus strand of QJOB01000804.1, from coordinate 32,550 downwards.
TCTGGTAAAGGAAATACTGAATGAATTGCTTCTCCAGCGGTCGTGAGGTAAGTAACCGATGCAAATCTGTACCAAGGAGCTCCGTCACGAAGTAGCTGCCGACCCCCAGTTAGTATACTGCCCCGCATCCCGAGATATCCACCGGAAGTCTGAACAGGGCAACCAAACATACATGTCCTCAAGAGGCGAGATGAAGATATCGCTAAGGGAAATAACCTTAATGGGTAAGAGTTAGTGGGACTGCGCCGATTTCGAGTACGTCGGGATGTGTGCGCTAACATTTTCATGTCTGAGGTGCTTCAGCAGCTTCAGTTCTCTGTATGTCCTCTTGGCCAGGACGGGGGTGCTGAATGGCTTCATGATCTTCTTGACGGCGACATTCTGGCCCGTAAGCTGATCCTTTGCCGAGCTAAACACCATAGATAACTCGTTAGTTACATATTCCCCTCCTCAGTTTCGCGCCAGAAGGCGCACGCGTTGCCAGAACGATCAAAGGCGAAAAAAAAATATCCCGTTGCAACTCACCAAACTAGACCAAAAGCCCCCATTCCAACGGGTTGCAGATCCGAGTACCTGTAACCCTGTCAGTCAAACCCAGGAATCCGAGCGCATTGATCGCGCATACCTCGAGGTTATCTCGAACGTGGTCCCGAAGATCTGAGCTCTTACGAATTCGGCCATAGTGGATGTGGTGGCGTGTCTGATGATGAAGGGAGGGAAAGGGAGCCGGTAGCGATGGTGGGCGGAAGAAGAGAGACAAGACAGCTGGAGGTAGCGAGACCCGGGGACTGTAAGGTTCGGCGTTGGTGTTGGCGTTGGCGGGTATCAATTGCTCTTGAGGTTGAAGCCTCAGAGGGGTAGGTCAAAGTTTAAGTAGCTAAAGTCAGAAAGCCGGTAAGTACGTTGTCGTAGTCGATGCAAAAGCTGAAAGAGGTAGGCCTTCAGGGAGGGGAAGAGAAAACGGAAAGGAATGGAGACAGTTTTCAAGATGGTATTTGGGGAAAAGCGATGGTAAAGTGGGAAAGGTGCTCAGAACAGGATTTCTAGGCTTTTGGGAGGGGGTAAGTAGTTGTCAATTCAAATGGTATCAGACAAGTACCTATATGGACAGCGGCATGGATGAGTGAATGGTGAATAATAAGGTTCCTCCACGCTTGTGATCCAGTGGTGATGGGCCGACTGTGCAGTACAGTGCTGATAGGACCAGTCTAAAGTAGGACCCGGACTTGTTATTTGCTGCAACGAGGAAAATTGGAAACGGTAACAGTCTCCGGACCATTCGCATCAACCAGATTTCGCTAGTGGCGATCGCGATCGGCGGGAGAAGGAGTGAGGGAAAATTCAATGGCACGGAGTGAATGTACTTCTTCGTAGGCGCTGTCACCAGCACTGAAGGCCGAACGCGGGGCCAGATGCTGGTGCTTAGATTCGGGATGACTGGACAGCTTGTGTCAATTGCTTGCCCTAGGCACATGTCCACGCTGAACAGTCTCAGTGAAAGAGAAAGGCAGAGCTAGAATAGACGAAGTACAGAGTACAATCCGTATGTACTCTGTATGTAACCCACGCGCACTCAATTCTCCAGTGTCTCTCCCCCCTCTGCAAGCTCAGATGTGCCTGCCACTAGCCTGACAAATAGATGCACCAACCCAAGCAGCATTATTATCTACCTGGGCATGTGCACCTACTTGCAGTCGGGAGAACAGAATGGTCACGGAGGGGTCACTTTGATGTGTGCACTTGCATTGTTCAATGATTCGATGGCAGCTTTCAGCTTCCGGAAAGCGAACATTTCATTCATCACGTACCTCAGGAGACTGGCGAGTTTTTAACCCGATTGAGCTGTATCGTAGAGAAATGAGATGGGTATATAGGTATTGGGGGATTTGGCCACGCTACCAAGGCTGTGTCGTGTCGTTTCCGGCGTAATGACCATCGGCTTTTGGGTCGCCACTATCAAGTTGATATACTACTGACTGCAAAAAGGAATGGTTAAGTCAGCTGCTCAACTCGCCCCGGATCTTGAGTACGTGTAGTAGACAGGTACGCATATGTCTCCGTGCGACAGGAAAAGGGGGACGGCGAGATCCAACTGGACTTACAGCAGATAGGTGTGGCTTGTGGGCGGAAATGTGAGAATGCAATTATAATAGAATCGCATCCGTGGACAAGGAATACTGTAGATCTCTATCTCTGTCTATCCACTCGTGAAGCGTCTATAAGGGGTGTCGATCTCGACTCTCGTCCAACGACAGATCTAGATAACGTGCAAGCGGAGGTGGTTTAATGGGTGGCGAGCGTGTCTTGAAGAGGCAAGCCGTTGTTAGAATCTAGCAGCCCTATGGATTGGTTCCCTTGTAGAAGAAGATTGTGGGGTTTGGATATAGAGCTTTCGGGAAGTTGTATCATTTACCTTATTTTCTTTGACCGTAACAGATGAGATGAAAATATGTTTCGACAAGAATATATGTCAGAGAGGAGGAGGGACCGTTATGCAGAGTTCTTAAAGCGAGCCATATTCCCGCAGAGGCACAAGTGCCCAAGCTACCTAGGTACTAACTATAGCCATGCTTTTCTTAACTCTTCGCTGCATCCGCGGGAAAAGCTTCCGTCGCCGGCGACGTAGCTGTCCCCGGTATATGCCTCAATCACCATGACGAAAAGTAAGGACACACCTAATAGAGCTCCCACCTTACTACAGTAGCTTATCACGTACGATTTCCCGTTGCAGGTTACCCTGGTAGGTATGTGAGCTAGGCTTGCCGGTTTCCCAGCCCTCATATAGCATCCACGGGACATATGTAGTGGTTGAAAATACCATATATATTAAACCGGCTATATGCCGCCCATCATGTGAGTATTGACCTGATCTCCCCTATACTTAGGTAGTTGACCTAGCTCCAACGCCGACTAGCGGACTGGTCCGTCAAAACTGTACTAAGCAGTATTTTTCGATGGTAGGTATGCATATTCATCTATTCCTTAGCCTTATGCGAATTCCAAAAGTCCATAATTATAAGGAAGCATCTTGGTTATCGGTCGCAGGGGCCGTACATAGAAAAACACAGAATGCTAACTTACGGCCCAATATGCTGAGTACAGGCCATTATGGGGTAGATTCTGAAACAACGAAGCACCTAAACACTGACGTCATTGTAGTGAGCCGGTAGCCACTCCGTGACTCGGCTAAGTGAAGCCGACCCCCACATAGGAAGCCACATCAGTCGCTGCCGCTAATCAGGAAGCACACGCAGGAAGCAGGCAGAGGGGACTTGGCGGGGCTTGCCCTGTCGCGAGCTCAGAAAAGCCCGCCGGAGCGTGTATCTCGCAAGGCGCACTGGTGGCTCAGCTCCACATCTTTTCATCGTCGATTGCCGATCCCTCTCATCCCTATCTACAAGAGTCCGTTGACTGCGTGAGCTTGTGACCTGGCCGTTCTGTCCATTTTTCGCCGGCTGGACATAGTGGCGGTCTGCTGTCTGACCTGCAGGCATACCCTGCGGCTTTCCCCCTTATTCCGACCGGAGCTTTGGGGCGTTGTTTTCCGGCTGTCGGGCCCATGAGGCTGGTACAAAGTCAACGACCCACCAGCGCGAGGCTCCAACGTCGGAGGGTTAAGCCACAGCTTCCCGAGACCCGTCCCGAGCCAAAGCACAATGACGTATTCAAGGTCCATGGGGGTGAAGCTGTCCAAGGGACCTTCCAAGGGACCTACCTCTAGCCTGCGCTTCTTATCGGATGGGGTTTTCAGTGTGTCAAAGAGACTTGGCGCGAAGGATGCCTCAGAACGGATGCGCCAGCGACCCCGGTCGGAGCATCATGCAACCCGCATGAGGTCGGAGCTTTAGACTAGCTCCTCGAACTAAAATTCCGGTAGGACTTTTCCAATTCGTGCAAAGAGTGGGCGGCTCTTCTATGACGTATGCTGCGGCGCTACGTCATAGTACATTCCGCATGTCGGGTTTGGCTTACCCTTCACAGAGGCGACGAGTATCGCATTCTGGTCGAGAAGGTGATAAAGCCTTTTCAACTTTTTGGCCTAGGGTCCACGCATGGAAACAAAATGCGGCGGAAATTCTCGGCACTGGATCGCTTAGTTAAGGACCCTGAATATCTCTCGGATGATCAGGCTGCCTCACCCTGACAGGCACGTCTGGTGGCGGTGGACAGGACCCTGGTGATCCCGTTTGACAGGTGCGATCAGCCATAGCTCCGCAATCAACCGGACTACTGGTGCCAATAGGCGGGCGATGAGGTCATACACGAAGCCGACGATACAACGTGAAGTATCGCTTATATTAGTATTCGGATCCTGTGACTACGTGCATGTTGGCAGCTAAAAGACTGCAGATAAAAGACTCGGCAACGGCTCTATAGACGATAGGATGCGGCCTAATCTTTCGCAGCGTCTCTTTTTGACCCTTCTCAGCCCTGGTTACCAACCGGGCATGTTTAAGAGGAGCGGGTTCGGCTCCACGTTCAGCGCCAGGGGGATCGCGGCTTCTGCATAAGCTTCCTGGAAGTCTGGAGTACACAATGGGTCCCCGCCCTTCCCACTGACCTAGTTAAAGGGCGGCTCCCGTCTCCAGACGCTAACGAGGCTATAAGCCAACGCATCGTACGTATCTGGCCCCTTCTTTGGACGCTAAATCTATCCGGGTGTAGGATTCAAGGGAGGTCTCCCCTGGGTTCTTCTAAGAATCCGCAGGCACAGGATTGCCACCATAAGATATCGAACACGTTAATACGGACACACCATCTTCTACATGGAATATGAGCAGGTGATTCCACTGACTCCTGGACATGAAGCCGTACGACACTGGCTCGCGGTGCTTTCAACACCTACTAGCGGCATAGCGCGAAATTTGAACTGCTTGGACGTGCAGACACTTTCACCGCTATATGACCATTATGGAGGAGTCCACTTGTGTCTCTTAGCTTCGAAGGCTCATAAGCCGACCTCATCATTCTCCGCCCCCAATAGGATAGACCGGAGTAAGTATCCTCTGGCTTCTAGGTAGTGCTAGCACTCGTCTCGTACTCAAAAAGGGTCAGTCCGCGGCCAGACACAGCTCTATTATCTCTAAGATTAAGCCTTTTGATTCAAAGCTTCACTCTAAGGGCTAGGTTGCAATACAAAATAGTATAATCAGGTTAGAAGTTCATCCTGCAACGGTGGGGCTAATAGGTCCTTGCTGTATTACTCTCGTCACGGTAGCGCTCACATCTACAATAATACCCTCATAACTCATTGCAATATTCCCGGAAGTAAAAAGAACCCCTCCTACTTACCCCTATCCTACCATAAGCGTCAACCCCCTACACCTGCGATGACACACCCACACTACTCCCCAGAGAGCACACACTCCTCATCCAAGCCCCCTCGAGATGCGTACCGCAAACGCTCCATGCGGTAGGTAGACAGGGCACTTTGAACAACTCCCTCCCCATCCATAACGAACCGGCCGCATCCTACCTACTCAAAGACCATCTCCGCTCATCCATAATATCTGTGCGTCGCAGACTCCTCAAGGCGCCATGAAGACGACCCAAAGAATATCGTTGATGCCGGCTTTCAATTTAAGGTATACATCGCGTCACGCAGGTCGAGGTGCGCAAGACCCCGGCCTGAGTGCACGTGTAGGGAGGAAGACGTAGGCGCGAGCGCTAGACACCGAAGGGCAAAACGAGCTGCCACTAGTTGTACTCCTGATCTTTACATCTAGACGAAGAGGAGATAAATATATACGTAACCCGCAAATCTAAGCCCATTGCCCAACCCTTCTGAAACCCGTCCTCTATCCATCGTTCTAACCACCTACCTACCTACCTACCTAAGTAGGCTCACACTTTATACGGCAAGAGCACGGCCCTGTCGTATGTGTAAAAAGGAGGGACGAACGACCGAAACTCGGATCGGCATATCAGGCGGGAAAGTTCATCCAAGCGATACTCGATTCATGCCACCTAGCTAATTGGTAAACGGGCTGTTTAGCTTAGGTAAAAGACCACCCTCCAGAAACCCTTCGACGTAACAAAACCACGCAGTCCACATTGTCGTACCATTTATCCTCTACGAAGATCTGTGACCGAAGGCACTTTTTTTCTTACTCTCTTCCTAGCCTCCTCTCTATCCGTCTTGTTGCATGGATACAAGTACCTAGTCGGATGCGGTCATTTCTAATCGTATCACCATCACCCCAACTCTCCACTTATTTCTATTTGACGGTCAGCGGCTCGATATTCCAGATGCCCTCAGCGTACTCGTTGATGCAGCGGTCCGAGCTGAAGAAGCCCATGCGCGCCACGCTGCGGATCGTCTTGGAGATCCACCCGTCCTGGTCGCGGTACGCCTCGTCGACGAGCTTGTGCGTCTCGATGTACGACTGGAAGTCGTCCGATACCAGGTAGTAGTCGCCGTACTCGCGCACCGCCGAGATGAGTGCGTTGAAGTCGTTGGAGTCGCCGAACATGCCGCTCTCAATGGCGTCGAAGACCTTGTCCAGCGCCGGGTCGATGCTATACTGGCTAGACCGGTGCGCCGGGTCGATGCTATTCTGGCCAAACCGGTGCGCGTGGCGCAGGTCCTCGACATCCTCGGCCAGGTTGCCGAAGAGGAAGATGTTCTCCTGACCGATCTCTCGGGTAATCTCGATGTTGGCACCATCGCAAGTGCCAATGATGAGACCGCCGTTCAACACGAACTTCATGTTGCTCGTTCCCGAAGCCCTGTTTCCACGTTACCCAAATGTTCTCTCTCTACTGCTATCGCGTGTTACTTACTCGGTGCCGGCGGTCGAGATGTGTTCACTCAGGTCGGAAGCAGGAACGATCATCTCGGCCTTGCTAACATTGTAGTCCTCCAGGAAGATAACCTTGAGTTGATCGCCGATATCTTGATCCTTGTTCACGACAGCACCAACACTATTCACGAGGTGGATAATTTGCTTGGCCATCCAGTAACCAGGCGCGGCTTTTCCGCCGAAGATGGAGACGCGCGGCTGCTGCTTCTTCCTCTCGTCGGGGCTCATGGCCTTCAGCGTCAGGTATCGGTGGATGACACCGAATATGTTCAACTGCTGACGTTTATACTCGTGGATCCGCTTTACCTGGACATCGAAGAGGGCGGATGGGTTGACATTGATATCCAAGGTGGACTTGATATACTTCGCAAGGCGGACCTTGTTGGCGTACTTGATCTCGGACCACTCTTTCCTGAACGCCTTGTCGTTGACGAAGTTCTCGATCTTGTTTAGAAGCGTAAGGTCCTTCAAGAACTCGTACCCTCCAGTTTTGCTAGCTATGAGCTCGGATAACCGAGGGTTCGCTTGGTGCAACCATCTTCGTGGTGTGATGCCATTCGTGACGTTAGTGAACTTGTCAGCGCCAAATACGGTGACAAAGTCCTTGAAGATAGTTGTTTGAATGAGGTCGGAGTGGAGCTCGGCGACCCCGTTCACCTTGTGGGAACCAACGACGGCCAGGAAGGCCATGCGAACCATCTTTGGCTCGGACTCTTCAATAATCGAGACCGCGCGCAGGAGGTCCCTGTCATCGGGAAATCTCTTCTCTACCGACTGAAGGAAGAAGAGGTTGATGTCGAAAATGATTTGAAGGTGGCGGGGTAGCAGGTGCTGCATCAGGCCGACAGGCCATTTCTCAAGAGCCTCTGGAAGCACGGTATGGTTGGTATAACCGAACTAGGACCAGTCAGCGATAATTTACTTAGATCTCAACATACATCTCTAGCTCACCGTTGCCGTAACGATGTTCCAGGCCTCGTCCCATCCGAGACCCTCTACGTCGATAAAAATACGCTGCAGCTCGACAATGGCGAGCGTCGGGTGGGTATCATTGAGCTGGATCGCAACACGGTCGGGGAAGTCGCTCCAGGGGCGCCTGGACTTCTTGAACCGGCGGACAATGTCGTGCAGGGAGGCGGCCACCCAGAAGTATTGCTGCTTGAGACGCAACTCTTTGCCCCGGTCCAGATTGTCGTTCGGATACAGGACCGCGCTGATGGTCTCGGCTCTCTGCTGGTCGGCTACCGAGCTTTCATAGTCGCCACTATTGAACTTCTGAAAGTCAAATTCGCCGCTGGAAGCCTTGCTGGACCAAAGTCGCAGGTTATTCGTTGATTTGGTTTCAAAGCCGGGAATCGGCATGTCAAAGGCAGTGGCTGTGACGATCTCGCCGCCCTCCCAGTGGGCCACCGTCTTTCCATTCTCGTCTTGGGATTTGCGGACGTTGCCGTAGAATCGGATCTGTGCCAAAGTAAGCAACTGACCCCAGGGGAATGCTCCGCCCACATTGGCACTCACATCGACCGTCACATCGTGTCTCGGAAATTCCCAGGGGTTGACGTCAAGCCAGTAGTCAGGAACCTCTACTTGATAGCCGTCAATAATCTCTTGCTTAAAAATACCGTAGCGATATCTCAAGCCGTAGCCCCAGGCGGCAAAGTCGAGAGACGCCAGACTATCGAGGAAGCAAGCAGCAAGTCTACCAAGACCACCATTGCCGAGAGCAGCATCTTGTTCCTGGCCAATAACATCTTCAATGCGGAAACCAAGATCGTCGAGGCCACCTAGAACATAAGTCAACACCCAGTCTCAGAGTGCTTGGTGCACAGGGGGCAGTGTCATAATACTCTTTGCAATTTCCTTGGCTCCAATGTTCAGCATAGCGTTATCCAGCGCACGCCCCATCAAGAACTCCAGACTGAGGTAGTAAACACGCTTCCCATCGGCCAGAGTCTGGCGCTGTTGTGTCTTGTTCCACTCCTTGATCAGACGGTCGCGGACGGCCAAGCTGGTGGCTGCGTACGCGGCCGACTCGTCACAGTTGAACAAGCTACGAGCCAAGGTGGTCTCGACATGACGGACAACTTCCTTCTCGAAGTCGTCTTTGGTCTTGAAGCCTTCGAACGCGTGCTTGGTCCAAGCCTCCCGTTGGGGCTCGGGGATCGAGGCTATAGGAAGCAGTGACAAATTAGAGTAGGCCAAGAACTACTTTTGAGTGATAACGTAAAACCTCAGGGAGATTTATGCAGATGATAGCCTATAGATCATACCTTCTACGATCTTGATTTCTCCGGGGCCGAAACCGGTGGCAGTGCGCTTGTGCTTCGGCCTAGAGATGCCGGCTGGTCCTACTGAGCCGACAATGTCGACGACCGGAGCATTGGTCGAGGGGCGACGTTGCCGGCTGGTCGGAAGACGCTTCTCTGCAGAGGCCATCTTGGTTGGAGCGTCCTATCTGAGGATCGCAGAGAATAGATTGCGAAAGTTAGAGGTAGCTACCAGCACCTTGGTTAAGCAGATAGCCGTCAGTTAAGAAACGTACGCAAATAAACCCGGGCATGTGATATTGTTTGGCAGGACGCCTACTACAACATCGAAGCTGGAAAGTCCCAGTCTTAGAAAACCGTAAACACTGACAAGCTAAGGAGAGAGGGGGAATAGAGAGGAGGGGAATGCGGGGGAGGGTCGATCCGGTGACGAAGCTCAGGGGTGAAGGGCGAAGAGATATGAAGCCAGCTCGAACAAGCGGGGGAGCGAGACAATTTGAATTTGTTTTTCAAATATAATGAAAATCTGTTGGTAACTTACTTGTGTATATGACAGAGACACTCTCGGAAAGCCGAACGAGACAAGCTCATAGGGGATGAGATTGGGATCGGGAAAGAGGAATATATATAACGAGATGCCCAACTGCCCGTGTTCAAGTTACCGTATGGCACGGCAAGCATAATGACGTGGTATGGTGAGGAGATTATGTGACGAAAAGACGTTAAGCTGCAAGTTGCAAGCAAGCTGCAGCTGCAACTACTATACTCCACTTAAGTAGACGTCTGGCCAGGTAGACTCCGGAGTCCATAAGACCATACATAGTTCTATAGCATGCCATGAACGAACGATGGCAGGCGGCCCTGGTCTCCCACTTGCTCAGACGGGTCCTCTCTACTGTAGGTAAACTACTCGATGCCGCAAGGAAGAGCGATCGTTCGTCCCTCAATGAGATCACGGTAGCCCCGTAATGATCTTGGAAGCGCCAGACTAGTGCGGTAGATACCTAAGTAGTCAAGCATATAGCAACTAGCCATCATATTCCGTGGCACGGCATGTTTCGCTTTCGTGAGTCTCGATGGCAAGCAATGATTCACTACGCAGTCTCTAAGGACTATGACAACCCAGCCTGAACGTCCAAGCGCCCATAGCGGTAATAGAAATGTCATCGTACTATGTGTGCATATAGAGCCTGGTCTACATGAACCATCTCATATTTTATTTCCTTTTCTCTACCACGTGCAAATGCGCATGCAGTATACAGCAATTGAGATACCGTAATATCTCGATAGATTGAGGAAAAACTAAGGAGGGGTATATGCAAGAGCTCCCAGTTCTTCCCTTGGCACGATCTTAAATTTTTTGGCCATGATGATATGCCGTTAGCCACTTTCGGTTAGACGCCTCTTAAGCGAGCACTGTGGCCTTGGGAAATCAGCTACGCTTAACCGCCTACGGCCATAGCGCTTCGTTAGGTCTTGCTTAAAATAATAAGGTATTATCAGAATGCGGGGTATAAGCGTAGGTACCTAACATGAAGCCGCAGCTGCGTATCAACATTGCTTCGTACGTAAATAACACAGAAGAAAACCCCACCTGCGGCCTCTACTAAGTCGAGGTAATATAAGTCGAGACCTCTTATACGCCTTATACTACTGCTGAGTTGTCTAACCACTGACTAACAGGTAGCCTGACTGCCTGACCGGCATATGCATGTGTGTCTTCCGTCTCGTAACGCTGCCTATGTCCACGGAGCGAAATGGCACAACTCCTTGTTCTCAATCCCATCTGGGGCTCTTACGGCTACCTGTCGTGCTGTCGTGCTAAGCTTTGCCTGTGAGACGAAAACATTTAGTATGCATGCGGTATGCCAGACGGGAGGAGGCCGACAAGGTGATAGGTACTTGGGCATCTACGTCCCAACATCGCTTTGCAAACTCTTTCAATTTTATCGGAGGGCACACGAAATATCACCGTCCCCCGTCTTGTTCTCGTGCATGCTGTCTGCCTTCATATCGCCGCTTCCGACCCGCGCGGGTAAAACCTGCCTGCATCGCTCTCCGACGCTTCCTGAACTATGTTATAAGCCTTAACCGGATGCCATGCTACCCCTGTGGATTGCACCATCCACCACTAACATCAGGAACCACCGCTTGGGTAGATCAGAGATCGCTTTAGATAGCTACTAGGTAGGCATGGCATCGGCGGGATTCCCTGATGCGGAAACCCGAGAAGTCCAGGGAGCCCCCTTAAACAGGGCAGACATACACTGGTTGGGATTTCTTTCAATTATTTTACTGTCTCGGATGTATGAAGCTGCCCGGGTGAAGCTCCATTCAGGATACTAGATTGGGAAGGACAACTCTCATGAGTGGAACCGGCATCGCTTGGCGGATTTTCGGCGCCACCCGGCCGGCCGATTTTCGATCGCTGAAGGTGGTGCACAGGGCTTCCATTAACAGGTGTTGAGAAATATATCTATGTCATGTTCAATAGCCTTCGCGTTGTTATAGTAGGCCCGAACCAAAGCAATAAAACACACTCTGCCAGACAGAATAGGGCCGCTTATGCCCAACGCAAAGTTATCCGTCCTTTGCTCTTGTCCCATCCCACCCCCTTGTGTGTATGGTCCAACTTAGGATGGGCGCGAATACAATGCTGGGTCTTGCCGCACGGAGACGGGGGAAACGACGAGAGAAATATTGCAGCCAGGCTTATCCGTTGAATAGTTCGGCCTGTCTCGATCGTAACACATCACTAATGCGCAGGGGTATCGAAATCCGCAGAACCACGGTGCCCCAACGCCTTGCAAGAAAAGATGATGTCCCGAACCCCAGTCCAATGCTTAAAACCTTCCATTTCCTCCCATTTTCCCGCGTGATGATGACCAGGACCAGGCATAAGATTTGATAAAATTCCAATCACAGAATGCCCGAGTCCTTAAGTGCGTTATTCAGTATCGTTTCCTTGACGGCCGCGAAGACCAACCGGATATTCGATGTGTCTGTTGCTTGAGTCAAGCTGCCCTCGATTAGCACCTCTGGCATCCAAGCAGCAGAGCTCACGACGTACTGAGGATAAAGATTGAGGTGGGCCCTGTTAACCTGATTGAATCTCCATAGCAGGTATTTCGCTGCCTTGTTGACATCGTTCCCCCCCGAGTAGTCCGGGAAGTAATTCCCCAATGGTGATCTCGGTAGTTTGACCTTGAATATGTCGACCTTGTTTAGGAATAGGATGATACTCGTGCGCATGAACCACCTGGAGTTCACCACCGAGTCAAAAAGGAGTAGGCTTTCCATCATGCGGTTCTACCCTCCTGTCAGCGCCGTTCAAGCAATTCCGGTCCAGCGACTCACCTGGCTACTCTCTTCGAGCAGCACTTGATCGTACTCGCTCAACGCCACGCAAAAGATGATGGACGTCACGTTCTCGAAACAGTGAATCCATTTCTTCCTTTCGCTCCTTTGGCCTCCGACGTCAAACATGCTAAGCGCGGGATCGTTAGTTGGGATCAAACCATGTACATGGCCGGTAGCTCCTACTGAATGCTAAGAGCTCCCATTTGGAACCGAGTCTCATAAATACCCGTCGTCTTCGTCCGTGCGCGCAGGACGTCCATCTCATTTGGAAGGTAGTCCGGTCCGCATATCCGTGACACCTCATTGAAAAAACTGGGGGACCGGTCAGCAAACCCATAGGATATCTGAATGGACCATACTGACTACTCGGCAGAATCCATGAGGTAGAATTCGGTGGCATGCTCCATTAGCTTGTCTATGCAAGGGTCATGCCACAGCGTCTGTACTGCAACGCCGACCTCGGGTTCGATGGTGGCGGAGGGCCCGGCATCAACAGTGTACCCTAGCAGGTAATCACAGTAACCCTTGGTTTCCGGATTGCTCGGCTCGATGTCGAATTGGTCCATGGCCGTTATGAGGGCTCTGGCGCATTCAAGCAAGTTTTTGAACACGGTTACGCGGTAGTTGTACAATTCATCTGCTGAATAGCCTTTCAGATGTATGATCTTCATCTGCTTCACAATCGTCGATTTCCCGCTCTCACCCGACCCTACGCAGGATCTCGTTAGCCACGGCCTTCGGCTTGGATCCAACGGGGACTCACCAAGTAGTAATATCTTGCATTCTCGCCGCAATCTCTTCGAGTCCTCGTCAAGCGCTCGGTCAATGGCTTGGCTCCGCTTCTTCTGGTCTTCCTCCTCCTTGTTTGAACTCATGCAGTTCCCCATTTTGTACATGCTCCACGGATCTTATACGGCCTGCCAAAGGAGGTCGACAGGACAAATTGGAACGGCGATATTGGCGTGTCGATCAATGCCCAAGGCTTAAGTGAACAGTGCGAGCCAATTCCGTCTGGACATCGTCTCGGAGAAGGTGACTTCCCGTAATAGCGAAGCCGCTTATCGGCCAGGTCGTGGCGAAACTTAATGCTTCGGTGTTGAGTGGGGATGTCTTGATATTCAAGCGACTGCCTAGCTGATGACTCGGGAAACGTGAGGAAGCAATCGCCGTTACGGCAGTCGTTCTGTCTGGGGGCCGGTTGAGCAATCACTAGATTGCTTCGGCGTGAAGAGGTCAAGATGAAGCCGAAGGCACAACAATAGCTTTCGAGTAGGGTTAGCTTAGGGTTCGAGATAGATGACGAAATTGATTTGGCGAGTGTCAAGAGGGATGCGCAGGGGAGTGCCTTGGAGACTGGCGTAGGTACTACATCAGAGATCTAGTCGCGAGGGGGTTGATGTTTAATCCGAAGCGGTGCGGCTGGCTGGCTGGCTAGCCATTTAGCTCTATCTTAGCAGGTGGCAGCACGGGCTTATGTGGATTCTGGGGGTTGGGCGGTGCGGCGGACTGGATGTACGTGGGACGGGCAGTGACAAATGTCGATGTCAATCCAGTAAGTACATAAAATACCTAGAGATGCAAACACGAAGTAGGTAACTTTTAGATAAATACCTCTTTATTTCTCCCCACCCATATGGAACATGCATAGAAGGTATCAAAGACTCGGAACAAAGAAAAAAATTGGCACAGAGACGGGCTAATGATAATTCTCCGTTAACCGGAAAAATAGTGGCATGCGGTGCTTATTAACGATGATGCCATATATTGCTCGAATGATGCTTGATGAGTTGCTTGGGATAGAGGTTACCTGGGTTGTGGTGTTTGCGTAAAGTAGGTAGCTAAGAAGAATGGGCATCCCCAGAAAACGAGGAGGGTGGCGGAGATGCAAGATGCCCACAATGGACGTTGGCTGCTCCACGGTGAACAGCGGTCAGGGAAGGAACAGCGACGGCAGCGGTAGACAGCACAAGGCGTACTATTGGGATAAATAAGAGGGGAAAAAAAGGGCAAGGATTGCGAGCCTGTCGCATTCGGATATGCAACTTGGGATTTGAAGTTGAAGAACCAGAAAGATTGTACGATGCATTTCCACCTCACACATACCTCCAGAGTTCTTCATCTTGTCGGTCTAATCGACTACGGTTGATGAGCTATGATATCTCTCAAACGATCGAGGAACGCCGCATGGGCTGGGCACATCAGCCTGACTAAGGGCCGAAGTGGAGTTCAAATATTAGTACATAAGTTACAGGTAAGACTTAACAAAAGCCGGTCATCATGCCTCAGGAACAGAGTCAGGACTTCTAGAGCTACTACTCCCGATCAGTCCGGCCTTCCTTGTGCTCGTATACGCAGAAAAGGAGATGGGGCCCTTTCGTTGTTGAAAGCAAATTGTATAGAGAGGTCCGAGGCGCAGGAATGTGCGAACTCGGGAGTTGCGAATGGGGACAGCGAACGGGGTTTGGCATACCCTTCTCCGACCTTCACCACCTACGGAGATCCACGTATGTTGACATACATATTGCATGTTACATGCATATACTTCATAGTATACCTCCTAGGGGTTGTCGATTCCAACCCTCCTACATGTTTCTACGTGTATATGGGTTTGAAATTTCCCAAGTTTTCCCACTTGACCCGTTCCCGCAAAAGCCCCTACGCATAGGATTCCTACATCAAGCATAAGCTCCGAGTGCATACTATAATAGCACCTCGTATATTAGCATCACTGTCTGCACCAACTGGGTAGGCTCTTTTTGGGAGGCAAGGCGAAATTTGATGTCATATCAATGGGCAGGCTGGTGCTTGATTGGACGGAAAGGTCGCTGTTCAGAAACACAGCTGAAGCACAGTCAGACAGCACGTGAACGCGCAACCTGTGGAAGACCGATCCCTGGCCTTTATTGAGGTTATGCCAAAATTTTTCCCCATTGCGCCTAGTTGATACCGAGTGTAGGGAGGGAGATGTAACGCTATTCTTGTCGACAGGGGCGGGCTGCATGCAAGTGCAAATCGCGCCTCCATACATCCGTCCGTGCGCTCAAGTCCGTAAGGGACAATGTATAACCGCGTGGACGTGCCACGGGGAGTGACTGGGGAGCACAACCAGGCTGGCCCAGTTCTGCCAATCAACGAAAGCTACGAACATTTGTATGAAGCGCAATGTCCCCGACAGCCACTCGGCATACGGCAGTACGCAGCCTTCATGGTCTCGATTAGGTCCGCCAAGTTAGCCGAGATGATGATCTTCGAGCCTTGGAGATGCGTATCGAGATGGCATCCGCCATTACTGGGGCACCAATCCAGTCGCTCCAGTGCTTCAATCTTTTCTCCAGCCGATTAATGGCAAGTCTTTCTTCAATTTGGTTTGAATGGCTTATATGTGGAGAAATCTGACGGCATCTAGCCCACAGCCTCCAGTGAATAAGCAATGTCGATGAGAGCGGGTTCACGAACCCCAAGTGGGTTCCTTTTCTTGATGGCTGCACTTGGCAAGGACCATCTTATACACAGGTTCAATAAATGGGCATCCACGTTATCTTTCGTGTTTGATGGGAGAGACTACACTTAAGTGCTAATATTACATACTATTTCAATCACAGGGAGCAAATTATTTATATACCTCATTCTCTAATACATTGCCGGTGGTGGCATTGATCTCCCAAGCATTCGATTTTGAATCGGCCAATCACGGAAGAATATCATCTGAATATCGCATCGCACGTGGCAGCTGGAGCGAGAACAGGCTTACACCATACAATAAGTTAAAAATAACACAGTCCCACAGAAGGCTGGCTTAACAAGGATGCAAAGAGGTAGGGTTCCATCCATCTGTCTGTCGCGTGGCACGTTCGTCGATCCCATGGCACGACTCCCTGGGGTATTCTTTATTAGTTATCTCCACCAGGCCCACCGTATGGTCAGGTAGAATCGCATACAAATTTGTATGGGAGCAAACACGCTCTGACCGTTTTACCGAGACGAAGGTCGATCTTGGCCGAAATGCCACTCTATATTCCATATAATTTCTTTTGGAGCGTACATCCTAGCCTCGTACAGCGGATAATGTCCGGTAGATGTAACTCATAGGGGGATACCCCCTGGGGGTTGTAGGGGAAACCATACATCAACTCTCCAAGCAAACTAATCGGATTCCCGGGGACGTGCTATTGATGAATTTTGTTTTATCCTCCTAGCCACGTTTATATCCCGCAGGTAATATAAACAGATATCTAGGCTAATATCGCATCTATTTGACTAAAGAGTCAATGGACACCGGAACAGTGCCTTGTTCTCACTAATTCAACCGTGGTCCCATCCGACAGCATCACCATCATCCGTCAGCACTATGCGAATTCGTTCTAAAATATCGAGCTTTGACAGTTAATATCAGTCCTCGGACATTTGGAGCCTCCTTCGCAGCGCTCCTTCAGCTAAGAAATCCAAGGCCGAGAGAAAAGAGAAATGACGATGCTATTGGGGGGCGATGGCATTACCCGCAACCCGGAAGATCTCAACCCACGGACCAGCGAAGTATTGGTAGCTCGAACACCTCACACCCCGGGCGGCATAGCATATAACTGCATACAAACTTCTTCAACCCCTGAACCCCCTGAAACTGGGCACGGTTGTAGGCATACCTCCTGCGAGTGAGGTGAGATCTCTAGCCGGAAGCGAGGCACATAGCCGCGGCAACTTGGAGCTGTAGTCCTGAAACACGATGTTACTCGGCCGAGATTTGTCTTACGTAGCATATCGAGGACACGCCTACCAACCAGGAATATGCACGAAGTTTGTTTCTAGAAACAGACTACCCCCGGGTTACCTGGAACGGCAATACCTGGCCGTCCCCCTTCCTCCCTTCCCAGGTCCGCGCGGCACGCATTTCCTGGTCGACGCCGCGTAGAGCTTCCATTTTCGACAATCTTCTGGAGAGCCTCTGAAACTGAATACCAACTAGGATGTTATTTTGTATACGTACTCCATCCTTGCGGCGATGGGGTGTGGTTGTAGTTGCAAGAGTTCGCGAATTTGCCCACCAATTATCCGAGGCCATTGAGACCCAAGAGAAACCTAGAGGCAACCAGTGTTTGCGTCTGCTTATCTCGAGCATTCGACCAGGGGTCACAGAGTTGTAGCGCCTCGAGAGCTTACTCAGAGCCCTGCCATACCAGGTAGTTGTGTCGCGTTATCTGAGAGCACAGCTGTACAATGGTGCTATGTATTTCGTCAGACGCAGCCTTCGCATGTTACCATTCCACGCATGATATCGTAGCGCACGTCTGCCCATGTAGGCCAGAACTAGGGTTGAGTAGGCCCATGTATGACCTTTCCTGCATGCCGGCCGCTTGACACGACGGACGGACGGACGGCTCCTTACTCCCGCCACCTGATACCCCAGTTCCCCTTCGCGAAGCTGGGCTCCACGACCTTGCCGAGCATGACGGCCTCGCACTTCCGTCTCGTCTCCTCCTTACCGGAGCTGCCGCCGAGGACGAACCCGAATGCGACCCCGCGCCGCGCAGCGCTCCGCACCATCTCCTTCTGCTGCGCCCTCCTGAGACCGTCCAGCCGCCTGCGCGCCATCTCCTCCGTCTCCTCGGCCCGCTCCGCGCGCCCCTTCTCCCCGCCGACGCTGCCGTTGACCTCGGACGAGCTCTGGGGCGGCCGGACGCGCGTGCCGCTGCGGACCGACATGCGCGCCAAGACGTCGCCGTCGATGGCCGGCGCGTGTTCCTCGCTTCTTACGTCGTCGTCGTCCAGGGCGATGGCGCTGTCACCCTCACCGTCTCCGCCTGCGTCTACTTTGTTGGCATGGTCGTTACCGTCATCATCATCCTCGGTAGATGTCGGCAATGCCCGGGAGGCCCTGTTCTTCTTGCGGCCGAACGTCTTCTCGGGATCGTCACGGGCACCGAAGATGCACCTCTCGACCTCGTCGCACGAAACCAAAATTCGAGGGTCGCCCTTGCCAGCTCTGTGCTTTTTCATCTTGCTATTCTTCTGCCCATCTCGGTTCTGGGCCGCTTTTATTCCGGAGGCGTCCTTATGTTCGCGAGGGTGGTCGACGCGGACTCCGTTCCCTATGTCTCCTACTTCTTGTTTTTGCTTTTCATCATTTTCTTCTTCTTGTCCCTCGAGCATCCGCACGAAGGCCGCCTCGATCTCGCGGTCGAACCTCCCCGGCTTGTTGTTTCGGCAGCGCGCTGAGCAATACTTCGCGGGCGTCGCGCCCTTGAGGTCGGTCCCGCCCCGGGCCGCCACGGCATTGGTCTTGCGTGTGCTCACAACGCGCCCGCAGGACCTGCAGTACGGCGTCTCTTCACCCCCCGGTATGAGGTAGTATGGCGCCGGGGTCGCCTGGGATTTCCCCGGTCGGGACCAGGAGTCCATCCAGCTCATCGCGGTAGATTGCTGAAGACAGCACACGCGAGCCTATCGGTAAGTTATGGTTGGAGGATGAGATTTGATGCGGTTTCTCTGTTACGAGATCAAAGTTGATGAGTCTTGATCGAGCCAGACTTCGACTGTGAATTTGGTCATTATCTAGGATCTACCGTACATGCCAGCATATATGGGTCCAATGGGCTTTATAACGTCACAGGGGATGACATCATTCCCAAGAAGGGCAAGTATCTGCAAAACGACACTCTTGTGAGATCGCCAATCTTTTGAACTTTGCGTGTTCCAGTGGTCGCTATTTATCCGGGATACCCTTCGAACTTCCATCCTATGTCTGTAAGCATATTAACTGCGGCCTGAACAAAGACACACCGCCGTGCTCCTTACGCAGGGAATTCAGGGTGCAAAACCCCCTGCCTACAAACTAGTCTAACAGTGACATGGATGGTTCCGGGGAAGTGGGGTTACAGCATGGATGGAGCACCCCCTTGGTACACGCAGTCCCATAGAGCAACTATTTTCGGCACGTAGCATCGCACAATCAAGGGGGCGTTGGGGACGTTTGAGTCTCAAGATTCCAAAACGCCATATCGTGCATGTCACGCTCTCTCTAGGGCCTTGATCCACGTGCTACGGATACAATACGCGACATCTAAATATAGCCGACCCCCGTGGTCTTATTAGGAGGCTTATGAAGCTTGAATGTGTGTATGTATAGTCTATATGTCCTATAGGTGTTATATTAAAAGGGGACGTGGGGCTTTAAAACGATCTATAAGCCCGTTGCCCAAACTCAACTAGAGAGGGCTAGGCCCACCCCCGACCGTTGAGGCGGTAGAGAGCATCTAGCCAGCTACCTGTGTAGTACTGAAGCTATTGCCCGCGCTGCGCACTGGGTTCAGAAAGTGACGCTGTCTAGACTGTGAATGATAGAAGATGCAACAGCTCTGGAACTCGCACATTCAGCGAAGTATCAGGACTATGTAGTACCCAGAGGGTCAACAAGGACAATATAGTCGGATAACGTATTAGACCAAGTCCAAATACACAGTGACGCGCCCAAAAAAATCCATACGCTAACGCAGGGAAGTTTTTAGTTGGGGTGTACGGATTCATTTGGCGCATTAGTGTACCTTTGTAGGACGTCATTTCTCGATAAGAGACTAACTTCTATCACCATTTTAGATCCCGACAGCAACCACTTACATGCCTCTTGGTCCCCTCTGGGCACAGTAGAAGTAGTATATATCGCGATGAGCGAAAAGGGGGTATATGCAGAAAACAAAACCGTCCGCCATGTCATCCAGCGCCGTGCGTGACCTCGTAGTCCAACAACTAACTGATGCGCCCATATCCAGAAAAAAGAGATTCCCTAGCCCGCAGCCCCATATAGAAGATAGATGTATCGACGTCATAACCCAGCGCGGGTCGCCCAACTCCGTCCAGCGTCCTCTCCGTTCATCCACTGCGCGTCGACGGGCAGCTTGCTCGGCAAGGATACCTGCTTGAACAAGTCGCGCCGCGAAGAAGAGGGTGAAGCTGCATCCAAAGCACCACCACCGGCGCCGCCGCTGCCGCGGAGGAACGATTCGACAGACGGCCCTGTGGAGAAAACTGGTAAATATCCAATCATTTACTTACCCGTCCTCCGCAGCCCTGGGGAATAAGGCCCGGGACAGTGGGTAGGATAGCTAATAACTCGACCGTTGCGATTGGTTATTGGACGGTCCCGGACTTACGGTCGGTGTTTCTGCGGATCGACAGCCAGGTCGACTTCTTCTCACTGCCGCCGCCGCCGCCGCTTACGCTGCCGCTGTCGCCCGGCTGAACCGTCGTGATCGACTCGGGCTCGATGTGCGACTGGGGGAAAATGCCCCAGCCCTTCGAGGATGTTCCTGACCAGCACCAGTGATCCTTGTGCGACCCTATTTTTCGGTATTAGCATTCGCTCTGCCTTTCTCCGGAGTCTTTTCTAGTTTTAAGACACTTCGAGCGTCCCGTGTTGAAAGGGGGTGGGGGTTGGAGAAATTCTTACAGCTGATGTTCTTGATCACGTCCCCCTTGTCGAACTTGAGCCACTTCTCATCGCCACCTTTCTGATTCCACTTCCACCGTGCTATCGCCTGCAGGTTGCTGGTCCCCTGCATTCTGATCTCCCCTTTCGGAGGCGTATCAAGCAAGACGGCGTCGGCCTCAAACGCGGCGCGGACGCCGTCATGCCAGCCAAGAGCCCATTTTCCGTCATACTTGGCGGGAAATTCGATGCCAACAATCTTCGCACCGACAGCGAACTGCAGAACCGGAGACCGGTCCTGCGGAGTACGCATGATTCCGTGCTGGAACTTTCTCGTTTCCGTCGTCATGGCAGTCGGGAGCCTCGAAATCTCGGGCATGATTCCGGGCATGATGGATCGGACCGGCGGATTTGGAAAGAAGAGATCGAAGTTATCTTTCAAGTGCGGGGGCATATCTGGCCCTTCGATGACAGTCAAGCCCCCAACCGAGGGCAGCGGACGAGGATGACGCGCTAGATGTAGAAAGAGCTGATTCTGGGTGAAAAAGACAGTAGCGTCGCTCTCTTCGGTTGTTTTCCCCTGCTGAATGCAGAACGCACACCCATAGAGCTGTTCTTCCACACAACGCACAGCTAGGTGGCTCTTTTGGAGTACACGCAAGCGAAAGCCTATGCCATTATTTGTGTAATTGCCAGCAGCTGGTTGTACGTTAGCCGAATCATAAACCGCATGAATCGGGCGAGTACCTACAGTGGTTGTTGATATCCCGCTCTACATCCTTGTAATCAAGTTCGAACAGACAGTGACTACATTTCGCCACTACTGTCATCGAAAAGCGCTATATAACCGTTAATTTGGCACTGGAGAAAATGTCCACTTGGAAAACATGTTGTTACTTACACCAACCGGCCGCTTAATCTTCTTGAAGCCTATACCGCCTCTCATCGCCTCTTCCGCTCCTTTGCAGAAGCCCTTAAGCTTATAGAACGAGCTATTCGGACCAATGCTGCAATCGGGTTGTCGAGGAGGTATAGGTGTGTCCTGTATCGACCCTTCTGTTTCGACAGGGATGAGACCTTCGAATATGCTGGATGAGTATCCTACTTCCGAGCCAGAATTTCTCTGTAGCGTAGTTATAGATTTATTGACGATTTTCCCAGAAAAGGTGTTGATTGCGACACCCGGTTGTTGGTGAGGTATCGGGTGGCCAGGATATGATGGTGGTTGCAATACAATTGGCGAGTACTGACTGCTTGGCGCGGCGGACATCGTCGAACGCCTTTTCGCATTGTTTCCAGTACTCCCGTTGCTTGCATACTCAATTACATCGAAAACTGAACTATTGATGGATTCCGCAGATGGCTGGTGTCTTGGGCAGGCCTGGGAATTGCGCGCCTGAAGAGAAGTTTGTCTCGAAGGAAGACTATGCTCGCTAGTAAGGCTGTTCCCCCTGTTATGTACCTTCTGAGTATTATCGCCAGGCTTGAAAGGAGAACTACATGAAAAGACGGAAGCATCGGATGGTGACTGGCGAGTTTGGCGAGTTTGAGAATGACCTGGAACCATATTTCCGCTTGGAGGGGACCGGCCGAGTTCTAGTGGATTATTTTGCTGTTGGTTAATACGGAAGGCAGCAGGTGCCGAATCGTTCGAACCCACAGTAGACGAGGTCCAGCGAGTGCTCTGTGGCGGAGGGGAAAACGACCCTTCACTACTCGCCCTCGCGCTCCGGGAAGCCTCGCGCATCCGCCGCTCATCCTCATAGTTATGAACGGATTTTCTAGCATCTCCGCGGCTCAGACTTTGAGGGTCAACGGCTCCGTAGAAAATCGCAGGGTGCAGAGTTGGCGAGTCTTTTCCGACTAGGGGGCGGCGCTCTGTATGCTCTCCTTCAGATGGACCCCCGGAGGTGGTTGGTGGAACTTTGTCAAGTTGCCATGGATCAGCAGAAGGTGGTCGCGGCGGAGGCCCCGAGATGCCTTCAGAAAGTTCTGAGCGGTGTGAATCGCTCCGGTTTAAATCGCTAATAACCGTTGCAGCTGGACGTCCAGCTAAACCTTCATCAGGACCAGCCACAGCCCCCATCATAGTACTTATTGTTTGCCCGGCTTCCGCAGGGAGGCTACCGTCGGTTGGCGATATGGTAACAATTCCGGTTGCGGGATATTGGGCTCCCACGTGAAGCGCTGAAGACGTACTCGTCGACTCTCCTGATACGGAGGCAGCCTTCAATGGCTGTGCTGGAGGGGGTGGATGCACGAGTTTCATGCGCTTTAGTATGTCTAGAACCTTAGGCGCAACTTTCCTTGAAGTCTTCTGCAACTGGTCAAATTTATCGGCATCGAAGTCGTCGACTTCGACATAGTCGTCAAAGTCCCACAACAGATCCTCCAGTTCTGAACGGTATTGCGCGAGTTCATCTAGTCAAGGTCGCCGAATCAGCTATCCAAAAGTGGAAGGACGTTGAGTCTAAGTTCTTACCATGCTCCTTAACCGCATCGATGAAGTTGGTGCCATACTCGCTATAATTATTGGTGCAGAGCGGTGCGATCCTTTTCAGCGCGCGATCCCCTTCTTTCACCAAACTTTGCGCCGCCTTAAGCATGGACGCCGCCTTCTCGTCTTCAGCATTCTGGGCATTTTCGAGAGCGACGTTGCCCTTCTCGACGATTTCCCTGAACGGCGCGATTACGAGACGCTCAGCTTCATCGGCCATATTGAAGAGTGGCTGGGTCTAGCCAAGGAGTGACGAGTGGTCAGGTCAAGTTGATAGGCCGGTAGGTGAGCAGCTGGTGGTAGCCTTGCTCGGTTCGCAGTCTTGGTTCTCGATTTTGGTGGGGGTTGTTTGGGTAACACAATGGCTTACGGCCCGAGTCTACCGTTAGACCCGATGGCAACAATGTCATGAAACCATTGAGCACCATTAGCAGATTTGCCCCCATGAAAAGGTGGTGGTGTATTGAGGAGAAGAGAGCTTTTTGCAATGCCCGCGACACCAAGTATGGAGGGAGCTAGCGTAGCCTGGACGACGATTTGGCGACAGTAAGGCGAGAGTATATGGAATTATATTAGGTAGCTGACAAGTAGCATCCATTGGAAGAGGGGTGTCGCGGTAACCGCAAGTCGCCTCGCTTCATGCCTACCTAGTATTGCTATGGACTTACCGCGTCTCTATGGTATAGGACCCTTGCCTACACTATCGCGCCTCCTGATTGTGGGTAAATGGAGAGCCCATCGGGGGCTGATGGTTCCGTGAGTCGCCGAGGTTTCGAAACACTAATAACATGAGTGTCTGGGGGTCATCCCTCTTGTCCCCATGGGCAGCTGTCCACTACCATCTGTAGTGGGGTTTGTCTATAAAAACACTAGCGTACAAACTGAGGGAGGTTCCAGGTTGATTAAGCGACATGCAGAATGGTCACTCAGAATTACTTTGCGGTTCCATATGCCCTGCGCCTACCATATATGACGAATTGGCTGCTCACGCTGGATCCTGTCTGTCTAACGTACTACGTACGAAGTGAAGCTCTCATCACTCAATCACTGCCACCACCAGGTCATGTCATGGTGCTAGTGCTACGTTAGTTACTAGTAGCAGATGCAGTAGTCGGCCCTACCAGCGGATCCGAGAAAACACTATTTGAGAACTTAAAGTGCTTTAATAAGGCACGCTGGGACGAGCTGATAAGGGTCCCGCAACGTTGTTATCATCGAGCTGGCGCAGTTGAGGCGGATACAGCCGAAAAATCGAGATTTGGCTTGGTTTCCTGTCGCGAGGCGGACGAAGCTCCATTCTACATCATGTAAAGCCCGACAGAGGGCCCCCAGAGGCGGGTTCGTCCGTCTTACTATCGCTGCTTCGCTGGTTGAGGCAGTAGAGAGAAAGGCAGCTTCAGAGATTCCAAAGAGTTCTATGACTCCGTATCCAGAGCCGCCTCCCTGCCTAAGAGAGTAACTTGATACTCCAACCAGTAAATACACATACGTAGTATCTTAATATTACCAACTATATCCGCAGGTATGGTAATAAGTTGCAGGCTAGGTACTAGGTAGCTTAGCTACGGTACCCACGCTATTTGTCTTTGTCTGCCCACTACAGATTGTCCCATTCGGCCGTCCAGTGGGGGAGTAGATAGTGAAGTTGCCACACACAACGTCCACTTCCCAGCCTGTCGGGTTTTCCCCCTGTATTTCGCTCATCCGCCATCGTCGCCCAAAGTGCCAGTCCCATAGCAGCAGGTCCAATTGGTGGGTATGCTGGTACGAGATAGACCTCTGGAGATATACAGTAGGTACGATCGCCCAGTGATCTGAGTCAAATGTGACGCTGCGGTTCCTGCACATGTTTTTCTTTCTGCCGTCACCCCTTTTTCGCCTTTCTCATGGGGGCAACACGAGCATCATCGCGTCTCAAAAGTTGATGCCGACGGAACCGAGGTGTGGCTGAGTAACGACCTTTCGTTCGCCGTATTCTTTTCCTTCCCGCTAATGAATCCACGTCTCCAATTTTATGAGGACTTCTTTTTGCTGGGGCGTAGAACGCTTGGGGCGGTTGGTTTCTCCTTCGGGCGAGCTAAGCGACAGCCGCCATTTCCTACTCGTAGGGATTCGCAAATCATACCCACCAGTCCCAGACCTCGTCGTGCTTGCGCTTGCGCCTCAGCATCTCTAGCCTATAGGCTAGTCTAGACTAGTTATGATGCAGACTAGCTTCGTAATTCCCCTAAGTCCCGGAACGACCCGGTTAATGAAGAAAACACGACGTTTTTCACCGTTTAACCAGGTCACAGTATGTAACAGATACAACTATGAGGAACCTTTAAATCATAGGACTGCTCTGGTATAAAATGAGAAACGTCTAGTCATACCTCATGTGCGCCATTTTACTCTAAATTATTTATCCTTAAGTATGGCTCAGGGGATATTCTGCGTTGCTTGCCTACCAGTCGTAGTATGATAGGGTCAGGAAGTGGGATATACGTCCAAGATTGTCTACAACCATTACATCGAAGAGCCTCTTATATCCAATATAGGCCGTGATAGCATGGAGTCGGTGGCTAGAAGGAGTTGATAGCTCAACGCGCGAAGCCGTTCTGGACGCGAAAAAGTGCATAGCTTAGACTTCGAGGGCTTTATGCAGCCTGTATCCCAGTCTAGGATACCTAGGCTTTAATTAGATATGGTGCAGCTTACCAAACTCCTCGCCGTTATATATCTAGGCCCTTCGAGGAGTCGACCCGACTTGTTTCCGAGCGCGTTCCGCCCCAGGTCCGTGGCCCGATCAAGGGGTCAGTGGATCCGCTTAAGGTAGGACCCGGAACTTATCCAGCTGGAGCACCATTTAGAGTTTATTACATTTGCTTGCCCGATGGCCCTGTGCGATATGGATTTTTAATCGCTACTACCTCCTAGCTCTCTAAGAAATGGCTTGTCGCGATGTGTAAACTGCGGTTCCTTTACGGGTATGATGGCACCGTCTTAAATCTGCCATTTTCTGTACTCTTGACCCTTGAGTGTGTCACTTATCCAGGTTCGCGTACTGCTAATTCCAGGTGGAAGGTAGGTTTAGGCTGGACTACCGCCAACTGGCGAGCTGGAGCTATGACAGCGGGCATGCAAGTGCTTGTTTTCAAGGAGTAGTTGGAGGCCGAGAGTAGATACGGTAATTAGGATCGTCATATTGTCGTGATGGAGAATGGAGGCTCCATAATTATCATTGATTATCCCCTTTGGGTGATAACAAAAGGTACCTAACAGACTAGCCAACGCGTAGGGTTCATACGAGATCCAGAGCAGAGATTCCTCAACGAGTAGTCGGGGCCCAGCCCCTGAAATCTTGTCTCATGGTTTAGGGCTACACACTACATAAGATAAGTGAGGGATGGCTTATTACGAAGTAGAACTGAGGGTGAAAAACATATACTCTGTTTTGTATGTGTATATTCCCAAATAAGGGCTTTCTCTGCAATGACGTGGGCGATGCGACATAATGAGAGGCAAGACTCCTCAGTTGAACTACGGGGGGAAGCAGCTTGTACGTTGAGCGTCTGCAGAGTATGGCAAGCTCTAGCCAGCATCGGTTAACTTGGATAGCGAAGAAGGATCGCATTTGCCAGCTGGAAACGACAGGTCAGTTTTACCCCTTTCGCCCGTCTGAATCCAGTACAACGTTGTCTGACCCGGTTTTGCAGCGCCAACGGACAAGCATCACATGGCGCACAAGGAATGTCATTATTCGGATTTACAACGATGGAGAATTCCGCTTCGATCATGCGGCTTTCGACGAGAATGCACCGGGACGGTGGGATAGCCCTTGCTAGTGACAACGTCGGCAGCCATAAAGACATCTAGAGTTGTTGAGGAATCTATACACTTGAGGCTGATGGCCTAAAAGAGAGCCGCCCATTGTTAGTCTACATTGATGTAGGTAATATCAAATGCCTCTTGACAATTCGATAACCGGTTGCGTGAGCACTCCGTAGCCGGCAACTCGAAGGCGATGCTAATGGGCAGTCCACATGAGAGAAGGCAGAGGCACATGGTCGTGAGAAAATCCACAGACTCTTTGCTTGGCTAGTCATCATGATGTCCTGCTTGAGAGGCTTGACATCTAAGCTGTGGTGTCTAATCTGGGGGTACGAATCTGGAATTTTGACCACATCATACTCTAATGTCTAACAGCATCCTATACGTCTTAGTTCTCAACCCAGGTGGTTCTCCCATAGGATACTCTGTTGCCGGTTCTTCAACCCTGCTTTTACCGCAACATGGCGATAGTTCTTTCAGCATGAAACCATTCCATGAACATGCAACCTGCTGGACTCACTGGGTCCCACTGAGCATAGCCAACGTTGAACGGCATGCCTGTCTCCCCGGGGAAAACATCTTGCTTTATCAAGTCGCCGTCGGTAAAGCGATCTAGATAATGAATTCAGGGGATAGGTATGACGCCCTAGCTCTTCTCTGGCTACAACTTGACGAACTGGGAGCTGTTTGCCATCCTAGGCTCATCCTCAGGGGCTAAACAAGACCTGCGACAGCTTCGGAGTCACGCCTTCTCCGGATCAGGGGCGGCGACCTTCGATGTGCACCTATGTCCTTTCAAGGCTTGTTTGGCTTGGAGTGAAGCGAAACGGTCGAACTGGTTAACAGAATCTCAGGGCGTATCAGCTGGCGTTTTTTAAAACAGAAAATTTCCTCCTGCAACGAGATTTCGCCCTCGGTAACTTAGTTCAGAAAGTGTGTGTCGGCGCCACCAAGCGGCTGAACGCCATGATTGATGATGGGTTCTTGACGTTGCTAGCTCACACGTCTTCTTGGTGGCCACATGCGCATCCCCGGACTATCATCGTGTCGACCACCGAGCACGGAGTGCACACACTTTGTACACGACAAGTCTGTTATACAGCTCGATCGTGCTCACGAACATTGCGCTGACAGATGTTCGAGCGGGAGGTCTCGCAATTGTCGGCCTTCCGTGAAATTATCACGAACATGGAGTCTATGCGAAGACCATCAGACGGGTATGTAATAAGACGCTTAGAACCGGCCATGCCTACATACATATATGTGCCTATGGTGAAGGAACCAAGAAAACGAGTACCGTCGCGCGTATTTGATCCGTACGGAATACTTCATATTCTCTCTACCGTAGATGTAGGCGAACCTCTCGGTGTGCAAAATGGCGTGGCGTGGGTTCTCCTTCAAGCACCTAGAAACTCCGGTTTCGCCTTCGCAATTACCTCCTACGTTGTCGATACGTTTCGGGTGCCGTGCAGAGTATGTACAGGCGGCCAAGCTGTGTGGCTGAGATGGGTGAATGATTGGAAGGTCAGTAGGTACTGTAGGGGGGATGGGTTGCTCCCCTCCCCACCTTTTTGCTTTCTTTGCTTTTATTCTCTTCGACAGACGGGATAACATAAACCAGTCCAGCCAACCCGCATTAGCTTCTGGTCAAGTGCCAAGAAGCCAGAGCTCCGTAGCGCCGGATCTAAGCATGCAATGTCTACAGGAGGATCCTTTGTATTATTGTTAGTACGGTCCACCGAAACGGCCCCCGCAAGACTTCCATTTTAGGTGCTATCTTGTGGCATAATTACTGCGTTTGTACGGCGAAATAACAGATATACGAACTTTATAGGTCAAACCGAATTATATAAGAAGTCCGAACTAAATTCCTTGACTAAAATAACGTACGCTATGTCGTGCGATAGAGGGTGGAGGTGGGAAAATATTCGGGCCCGCTGAATAAGAAAACGTACTAACAGTAAAACAAGGATTTTACTGATGTCAATGGCTTGATGAATATGCAGTTGAATAGGCTGATCGTCGTCACGAAGCGGAGCTGATAATTGCAAGAGGCAAAGAAACTTACGAAGAGATCAATCCCGACGGTTCCGTTCTCCAACTATGTAAGCCCTAAAGATGGATGCCACACGCTGAGTTTGTCCTGGAGCGTAGCCGCCTTCATGCCCAACGTGGGGTCCGTATTCTGGAAACGTGCTTCTCCTTTTCTCTTCTCCCGTCTTTTCTCATGCTTGCTCACAAACCATGCGGCTGGAGGAATAAATCTGCAACACCCCCATACAGTCTGTGCCTTTACATAAATTCTGGGGTATGCATGCCACCCACGACAATCACCCACTTTGCACCCACCTTCTCAGATCGCTCAAGAGTACAGGGGTCCGGCCAGACCCGGCCAAAGACCCATACCAACCGAAGTACGGGCCTGGCGGGGGGGGGGCGGAGAAGGGAGGGGGCTTTTCAGGACCTTTCCCCTTGACAACCCCCCTCCCCTTTCAACTCTGCCCAACTATTGGTATGTCGACTCGAGAGAGAATGTATGCACGTGTAGTAGAGTATATACACGCCTACCTAGTGATGCCTGTCAACTAGCTAATGCAGCGGAGGTCGTTGTTTCTATGATATAGTATCAGATACATTGTTCTGTTGTCTTTTTGCGGTAAGTACTTTCCACGAGCTGGGAGATCTTCTGAAGGCCTGTAGGTCAAGGCGGAATACGAGGTGCATCCTGTCGGATTCGGGTCAGTGAAGCTGTCGAGTAAGACGTCAGTCACTCCCAGTGCCTGACATGCCCCAAAACTCGACCCGATTGCAGTGGAGGATGCGTCACGTGGGTAAACCCTTTACTTACTGTACTAACCATCCCCTTGGGATGTGGGATGGCCTCTACTTGTGGCACCGGTTCTTGGCTTTACCAGTCCCACGGGTCGCTCACAAGACCGGGAAGCTCGAGGCGGATCTTATTATTAGTACCATAATCTAGCGCCTAAGGTTTTCTCGAATTGGGAGTCCGGTAAGTTGGGGGGCATGATACGTTAACAGAGACTTTGTCGATGGCCCGGCTAATATGTCTGTTAAACCACACGGGAATCGAAGGGGGTTCAAAGCCGTCCGGACTCCTTTGACGCAATGGCATCCGGCCAAAGGATTGACCATAGCCTGTTGCGTACATGATAGGGCAGCTTCATGCTCGGGATAACCTTCCATACTTACATACCTACCCATGGATGAAAAGTGTCGTTTCAGCTGGATTTATAAATTCGCATCCAAGAATTACCTGCATTGTTTCGCAGTGCCGCAGCAAGTTTGGCCAATACGGAGATGCAAGGCTTACCTGCATAGTTGCAATACCATGTGACATGGGGGCCACCAAGACGAAGGAAAAGAGCCAATCACCCAACCCCTGTCTCCGCCCCGCACTCGGACATTGGTAATTACCTAACCGTAGGTTCTGATTAAAGCCGGACAGAGTCATCCCGACATCCCGAATTCCAATGCTGACTGGGTGCCGACTCTTCGCCCTTTGGAATTCTCTTGCTGGGGGATTTCGGGGCTTCCAATGTTACCAATCTTTGTTTATGGTCCATAGATTCGACACCGTAGGCTCCAGTTATCAGTAGATCTATGAAACTGTTGTATATTACTGAGGCTCGATAACCGCCTACTGAGCCTTTTATTAACTCCACAGCAACACGCTCTTCTTCAAGTGTTAACGCTACGTGCGTGGTGGACATTGGTAGTACCTTGCATTCTAACCGATGCCATCTTCTAAGAGCGTATCCTGGACGCGTCAAGATTGCATATATATTCCCGATACCTCCAGTTAACTGGTTTGTTATGTGTACTTTGCAAGGTTGTCTTTTCCGCTGCCGCAGAAAGGAGATCTATATAGCTAGATCCACGGTTCAGGCACCCACTTTGACACTTACTATGTATTTGCCGATGCAGGAATGCGGAAACTGTCTTTAGGGATACCGGTCTCTTTCCTACCTGAATCCTACGTACCAGGACTGACTGGGGCTACGTTCAAGGCCGGGTGGTAACGCCTCTCTAATATAATTTATCGGACAAGCCACGACCGTGCCTCCTTCAATCCTCGGTATGGGAGGCTGGCTAGGAATGAGGTTTTGCGCCAAGCATCTTGTCCTACTGGGTGACGTAGTAGCCATAAGGTCATCGGGAACGTCTGATAGGTGGCTGCGTACTGAACCTCACCCAGGTAGACGGTAGGTAGGTGAGTAGATCGGTATATTGCAATCGGTATTTAATCTCAGGCACAGTTACAGTACGTTAGAGTTAGTAGAGGGCTACTTCACATAATAGAATAGCTTTGTGCCACTTTCATGTTCTTCTGCAATCAAGTCACAGATCTGATAAACGACTTAATACATACGGCAACTAATGGCTTTACAAAGTATAATACGAATTGGGAGGACCCCCACATAAACCTCCCGCGGAATTCCCACGTTCGAGCAATGTTAAAACATCATGCCATTTGAGCTCTCGCAGGTTTAGGCGGATTCCTCGTGCTTGGATGCACCATTATTAGCGTGGACCATTCGCGGGTAATAGAATCAATGAGGTCCTTGCGAGCCATCCCGCCCGGCCCACTGTCGCACACTTCCCAGCCTTGTGAGTTTCCAATCCGTCGAGTCTCATTACTCAGCCCTTGTACCTTGCACTCCATAGCGAGCTGTCCGTTACCTCGAACGATCATTATCCACGTTAAAGTGCAACACATACCCGACTTAAAATCGCTCAAGGTTATCCCTTGCATCTTAATGCTCCGCCCCGTCCGGCATGTTTGCACGGGCTGTAGATATCACGATCTCTCACTTGTTGCCGTTTGTCCTTCGGGTTCCCGATAGAATTGGTGCGACAGTCAAGACGTAGCAGTGAGATCTCGCGAACGGTTATTCAGGAGTTGAGCGGGGATGTTCCTCCTACGTCCTTCTCCCGAAGGCAGATCGATAACAGCGTCTTCCGGCCGTCTCCTTCTATTAGTAGAAGGCAAGCTTATATAGGCACATGGTATGCAGTGGTATGCGCAAATGACTAAACCCGGCTTCACTTGCTTCAATTGCATCGAGAAGAGTATGTCTTCAACCATGCTCTACATCCAACCCCTTAGACAGACCCAGACCTCTGTTGGAGCGTGTTTTTCTTCTTGGTTCAGCACCCCAAGCGGCGATGGAGCATATTTATACAATATTATAGGGCAAGCTACATCTACTAGGTAGTTGGCTACATGCGTATCTACTTACCAGGATACCATGACCAAGTACATATTTCCTATAGTAGAGACGGTAATAAGCCACCCAGACTGTGAGCATTTCCTGAAAACCTTCGGTTATAATGTTGTCCGCCATCCATGATCCTTGTCACTTTGTCTTCCTCCCC
>QJOB01000073.1:107869-283600 GCA_004155035.1 Monosporascus sp. 5C6A | reverse complement strand
GTTTCGGGCTGGTAGCTCGAGACTATCCAGAAGCGGCTGTGTCAGAAGAAGAAAATCATGATGATCTAGGTCGGATGAAGGACGTACCCTGATGACCGGATTGGAACACCCGCGAGAAGGAGAACTTCCCTTTCTGCCTCACCATACCGCCGACATAGCTTTCGTTGGTGGAGATCTCCTCGTAGCCTGCCGCGCGGAATGCAGAGCTCTCCCCGTATTCGGCGGCCAAGCTGACGGCTTCTCCCGCAACCCCTGAACTAGGTCAGTTCCCCCTGAATGGAATCGGACTTGACATTGAAGACCTACAATTGCAGCGGAAATCGCGATCACCATGAATGAGAGCCACTTTGACGCCGTCATCAAGCAGAGTCGCGAGATCTTGGAGGAATCCGCCATACACGAAGTCACCAGTCATGAAGAAACCTGGAGACGCGTTAGGACTGTGGGAGCGTGGACAGAACACGGAGCATGCAAGAGTAGACTCACCCGTCCCGACTGGGGTACTACTTTGCGTGTAGTCCACCTCCGCTCCAAGAGCCTCTAACACCCACTTCTTGGTGAGATAGCCGACGGAATAGCTTGTCGGGAACGACGTCGGTGTGAAGTGAGCTATGTCAAACCAATCACGCTGCAGACGGGTTAGCTAAGGCCCTAACCCCACATGGTTTCTCAGAACTAACACCCGAGAGAGCGTCGTATGCGGCGTAGACGTTCGTCCAACAGTATTGGAACGCTGCTCCGCAGACCTGCGTCACGGTCCCGTCGGTCCCGTCTTGATCACGATACCCGTTCGGTGTGAGGGCCCTACACGCGTCGATCTGCTCCTTGCAGCCGCCAGAACTGGTGAAATTGGCGTACGCCGAGTCGGCGACGACTGGGTCGTATGCTTGGATGCCGTACGTGTTGTTGATGGCAAAAGCAGGGTAGTACGGGGCTTGGATGTCGAAATCTATGAATCCGTTGATGATGCCGACGCTGTCCACATCGATGTCGAGATAACCGTCTTCCTGGCAGCTTCCCCGCGTTACCCCGTTGGCTGATCTCTTTTCTGCAGTTGAGCGCGTATGGAAGAGATTCGCGAACGCAGGAGCCCAGTGCCCACCGCTATGCAAAGGTTAGACCGCTGGACTTTATTTCTTTTTCGCCTTGCTCGAGCTTAACGACTCACTAAGATTGCGCCCAGATGCTGATCTTGTCACGGCGGTACTGCTGGAACCTGTCGCTGGTGTCAGTTCACTCTTGACTTGGCATCGCGGCGATTCAGCGTACTCTTTCATCCAGGCCTGGGTAAACTCCCACAGAACCTCTACCGCCGATGCCGTCGTTACGGGTGCCCTCGTCACGTCTTGGCTCGCAAATGTGCCTTCCCGGACCGTGTAATTCGAAGGACCGGAAGACCCGCCACCGACCGTGATGGCACCGGTGATCATGTCGAGCAGTCCGGGCGTCGCCTCGTCGTAGCTGAAACCGGCCTGCACCGGCTGGTCGATGTAAAGCAGGTTGACGTGGTTGTTCCACGACCAGGGGTTCAGGACCGTGCTGTTGGAGTCCCCCTGCACTATGCAGGGACCGTTCCCCTCCAGCGCCTGGTCGATGGACGGCGCGCCAGGCCCGCCCTGCAGCCAGATGCTGAGGGGCGCCTCCTCGGGCGAGTTGCGCGCCTCGAAGAACCAGAAGAACACCTTCTGCGCATACGGCTGGCGCGGGGTGGATGGGAGCGTCACGTAGCCGCTGTAGGACTTGACGCCAGGGGTCGTTTCGCAGATGCCAGGCTTGAGAAGGCAGTCAGAAAAAGCTCCGACAAGACGCAGTTATAAACCTAGGGTGGACGGGGGGAGGAAAGGGTCGACTTCACTGACCTCTTTGTAGGTGACCTTGATGCCGTCCGTGGTATTCGACTCCGTCACGGCGGCGGACGCAGATGACAATGCGCCATATACTGCTAAACCACGGCTGAGAAGCTGACCGAGAGATGGCATGGTGATGGGTTTGGAGGTCTGTGAAGTGTCCTGGTGTGTCAGGCTCAATGTCCACCAAAGTGATAATTCCAGGAGATGTGATGGTCTTTATATGCCGGAGGCGAGTACGTGAGTAAGCAAAATATGACTAAAGAAATCCATCTCCTCTCGGTCCCGAGAAGAACGCATGGTCACCGCTGGTGCAAACTGACGATAGGGGTCCCCATAGCCATCACCTAACAGCAAATTGCATTCATCTATACAGGGGGCTTTGCAACCCCATTATCCCCGCTACGCAGGTAGTCAACTCTGCATGCCTTGGCATACAGAGTGCTGGCTCCATCAGCATCCTGTGAAAGGCGCGCATGGCACCACGGGCAAGTCAACATGGGTTGCGAGTTCTGAGGAGGCCGCGCGGAGGGCTGAGTTCTGATGTGGAGGAGCGACAGCGGAGTTTGTGGGGGTTGCTTCGTCGGAGCCTCTCAGCCTTATTAGACCTACGAGCGGCGCTAGTATAATACAAGACAAGTTAATCGCTTAAACGGGCCGGGGTGCTGACGCTATATTTGGATGTCACTGGTAATGCGGCTGAGCTGTAACCTGTTGCACTGGTGAAATTGCGAAGGATTCCCCCCACGTCCAGCACTTGGGCTACCTAACGGGGGCTCTTGAAGGAAAGGGAATTATGGGACGGGCTACCTTGTTATGGACTAGGAAAGACCGGATCATATAAGGGTTTGCCAATGGACATTCTTCGAAATACCTCGCCCTCCCCCGACTAACCAACAGACTGAGTTACTCGAGGCTACATGGTATAACACTGCATAGGGACTACTTCAGATTTACTACTTGAACCTAGGACTATACGGTTGCATCTGACTATAGCTCGATCAGAACGATTGAAATTTCAAGCCCGGATGTTGATGCCCCGACCGCCGTCCCGATCCCTATATTTACCTGTGGTGGCCAACGGAAGGAAACCTGGAGTCGAGGTTGGGGAGAGCGAGGCTCATGATGCGGTGGTCGGCGGGGAATTCCCGTTGAGTAGGGTTTATAAGACACCGCCAACCACCGCAACTCCCTTGGGTTTGGAGAGGGAAAAGGACACATGAGGAGGCAGAATAACAGTATTACTTTTGGCGAAAGAGGGAGATAATAACTGAGCACCATCGAAATATGCCGTATTCTACACACAAGAAATGCTCAGATGGAGGACTATGGGCATGCAACTATCCGGGTATGAAAGAGCTGGGATTGCATTTATCCACGAAGTATAACCAGCAGTATGCAATGACGGAGTATCGAGTAAACGAGGTAAACTCAGAGCGCGTCAAGACGCGTCGCTTTCAATTAAACAATTTACGTACAAAGTAAAGCCCCTCCACCACCATTATCAATACTGACCCCCAATGACACGACGGCCAAGGCCTCACCAGATAGACGTGCAATTCCTTTTTTTCTACGACACCACATAAGAATGCCGCATTCTGTGACGCCCGGCTCCGGAAGTCCTCTCAATCCCACGGAGCAGACCATGGCGGACGCTCAAACCACCAACACCCAGAATGGCGACGGTCAGAGTACGGGCCAGGGGAACGATATCACGATGGCCGAACCAGACGCGTTACCGGCAACCACCGAAGGGAAAGACAAGCAAGAAGTAAAACTGGAGGACTTGTTCGCGGATGTCGACTCGGACGAGGAGTTCCCCAGCTCTCGAGGCGAGGAAAGCAAGCCTCCAAGCTCACCGGCAGCTCCGTCCTCACCAGCGTATGTTCCTTCTGGCTCGCAGCCACCATCTGACGCGCTGGTATCGTGGTCTAACAGGGGACTATAGGATTGGAGAGTTGTCTCTGAAAGCGTCAGACCCCGAATTGCTGCGCATGTTCTACCAACGGCTATTCCCCTGGCGTTACCACTTCCAGTGGCTAAACCATAGCCCGACGCCCACAAACGACTTCGGACACCGCGAGTTCGCCTTCACCATGCCCAGCAACCAAGTCTGGCGCTACCAGTCATATCCCACTGCCGACCTGTATGGTAACCCCGCTCTCCATCTCGTCCTCTCCCCACTTCGTCTATGATCCTATCCATACCCTAGCCGAGAGCCCACGATGCTAACCAGAGACCGCCCGCGACAGGTTCCGAAAAGACGTCCTCCGGTACGTGCCGACGCGATTCGACATCGGGCCTGTGTACAGCACGAACCCGCGCGACCGCAAGACGCTGCGGAACTCTAGCGCGTTCCGGCCCGTGTCCAAGGAGCTGTGCTTCGACATCGACCTGACGGACTACGACGACGTGCGGACGTGCTGCGACAAGGCCAACATCTGCGGGCGGTGCTGGGCCTTCATCACCATGGCCATCCAGGTGGTGGACGCGGCGCTGCGCGACGACTTCGGCTTCCGCCACGTGCTGTGGGTGTACTCGGGCCGCCGCGGCGCGCACGCCTGGGTCTGCGACCGCAAGGCGCGGTCCCTCGACGACCAGAAGCGCCGCGCCATCGTCGGGTACCTCGACGTGGTGCGCGGCGGCGCGCAGGCCGGCAAGCGCGTCAGCGTCCGCCGCCCCCTGCACCCGCACCTGAGCCGCAGCCTCGACCTGCTGGCGCCGCACTTCCAGGCGACGGTGCTCGCGACGCAGGACCCGTGGCGGACCGCCGAGGGGGCCGAGCGCCTGCTGTCGCTGCTGCCCGACAAGGCGCTCAACGCGGCGCTGCGGTCCAAGTGGGAGTCGTCGCCCGACCGGCCCAGCGAGAGCAAGTGGGCCGACATCGACGCGGTGGCGCGCGCGGGCGGCGGCGGGAGGCAGCTCGACGGCCGCGCGCTGCTCGAGGCCAAGCAGGACGTCGTCCTCGAGTACGCCTACCCGCGGCTCGA
The DNA here is from genome assembly GCA_004155035.1 of Monosporascus sp. 5C6A. Classification (NCBI taxonomy): domain Eukaryota; kingdom Fungi; phylum Ascomycota; class Sordariomycetes; order Xylariales; genus Monosporascus; species Monosporascus sp. 5C6A. The sequence goes on along the minus strand of QJOB01000073.1, from coordinate 278,763 downwards.
CGTCGGGGTCTCCAAGCAGCTCCACCACCTGCTCAAGAGCCCCTTCGTCGTGCACCCGGGCACCGGCCGCGTCTGCGTCCCCATCGACACGCGCTCCCCCGGCGCCCTCGAGCGCTTCGACCCCCTCGCCGTCCCCACCGTGCAGCAGCTCGTGCAGGAGATCGACGCCTGGCACGGCGAGGCGGGCGGGGACGGCGTCAAGGAAGAGGAGGGGGACGGGGAGGAAGGGGGCCGCGGGAGGGGCCCCCTCCAGGACTGGGAGAAGACGAGCCTGAGGCCCCACGTCGAGTACTTCCGCGGCTTCGTGCTCGGCCTCATGCGCGACGAGCGCGGGGAGTCCGTCAGGGTCAAGCGGGAGAGGGAGGACGGCGACGGCGGCGAGGGCATGGAGTTCTAGCCGGACTTGCCTACCCGGCGTACGGAACCGTGAGCGAGTTTAGAGCCGGATTGCATTGGACGACGGGGGCTTTCGAAACTGACTACGGCGGTCGCGAGGGATCGTAACAGGTATGGGAGGTTTGCACGCAATGCCCACCGTTCGTCCGTCCAATGGTGGAGGTGATCGGAGGAAGCTGGAGCCGTGTGTCGAGGCCAAGGGTCGTTTTGTCCGGCGCTTGTTTATTTAACTAAATAGGGGTTGGGGAGGGTTTGGCATGGGCGGAGTCCCGGAGTTCGTACGCAACAACATAACACACGTCCATAGCATACGTAACCATTGAATTCGAATTCGAAATTTTGATACCGGCTCGAGAAATAACAGTACCTCTCATACATACATTTGCCCATGTAGTCTGGGTATTTTCATGGCGACAGAACGACCGAACTTCCCTTGCCCTGCAATTTATCTTCCGAGCCGCAAACCCTCCAAGCCTAACTTAAGTCATAAAAACAACGCCTACCTGGGAGGCCGATGGGGGTTCAAATTACCGGAGTATGGGAATACGCCTATGATTGATTAGAGTCGCGGAAGAAACAGACAATGTTTTGTCTTCCCAAAGAATGTCCTTCCCGTCTTATTGTTTTGCAACCTTTGAAGTCCTTGAGCCGGTATTTATTAGCTGCTTTCCCAATCTCCTTCCTGACCCTGACGTGACCTACTTTATCTCTGGTTCAGAGGTGGGTATGGAAGAAAGCAAGCAACGTGGCGTATAGAATAGTACAGCGCCTCGCTCATTTCGGCGGCGGGCACAGATATGCGCAGATATATGTACTACGCGATCGTGTGAATTTGAAAGTCCCCCGTCCCATCCATCCAGGAACCATCGACGGTTCCTCGGAGGACTGGAAAGCATCGGGCCCAGGTGGGAGGTGTGAAGCTGGATCATCCGTCCAGTATAACGCTGCCCTGCTGGAAGTACCCAGAGGATTACATTTGCATCCGCATACAGACGAGATTCCGGGAAATGACCAAAAACCGATTGGATCAATACAAATTCTGAAAATCGGGACCGCCGCCGCCGCCGCCGCCATAACCCGGGTGTCTCGCCTGGTTGCCAGCGCCCGGGCCCTGCCACGAGCCTCCCTGCGGCTGCTGAGGTATACCGTATTGCGGCGGCTTCCCTATCTGCTGGAGACCCTTATCCAGGGCCGGGAAATTGTCATCGTAAGAGACGGAAGCGTTAGATCCGTAGGAGTCCTGGCCGTCGCGTGCCGCCACGTCGTCCAGAGACCGGTAACCCTTGCCGCCTCGGCCACCTCCCTTGAAGTGGCCGCCACCCCGCTGCCCCGTGCGGTAGCCTCTGTTGGGCGTATGGTTTCCCCTAAAACCACCCCTGCCATGATTGCCGGACCCGCGGCCGTGGTAGTTGCCTCGGGGATTGTGCCCGTGCCCGAAGTTGCGCGATCGCCCATCATCGGCTGCGTGCTTCCGCTTCGACTGTCTGTTGGCAAATAAGTTGTCGTGGCCGTCGTCGTTCCAGTCCTCGGGTTCGATACGGAGCATGACCTTCTCACCAACTGTCGTGTCAAGAAGGAACGACTTCTCCGGGGGTACGGGCTCCCAGTCTTGGATCCTGGCTGCATCTGTCGGACGCGCTCCTCTCCTTATTGCTAAAATGACAAACGGGATGGGATTTTCGATGTGGTATTTGGCGTTAGCCGGGACTGGCTCCACGCGCGCTGCCCAGATGCTATTCTCGAAACAGCCAGTAGCGGTCACCCTCCACTGCATTTTGGCATTCATACCACCCACCTCGTCTAGAATGCTCTTCGGACACGGTCGCGGACATATCATGATCTGGTTCGCATGAAGCTTGAGTTCGGCATCTGGTAAGCTGTTCGGGATGGACACTAGGCCAAGCAGCCTCTTCGTGTCCTCTGGCTCTATGATATAGCTGGTGAAGAAGACCGTCTTCTTTATCATCAGACGATCCCGGCGACCTCCGTGCGACCGCTGGCCGACGATAGCGTTATGGCTGTTGACAAGGTGCTGGACTTCGGCAACCTCGACGACGGGGTCAAGGTTTGTCGAAATTTCAGCCACCTGGATAACCTCGGCGGCTATCGGTTCACGCGCAGCCCGAGATCCTAGGCTTTGTTGTCGCTGATTGTATTCGGAGAAGAAGGCGCGGAAGCCGGCGGTGTGTTTCGGGCGATCCTCGTAGACGCGTATTTCGGTGGCCTGCTTATACGTCTCCACTATGGCGGCGAGGAAGACCTGCTTGAATTCCATGGTGCTCCGGAAGCGCTCGCCGTTGGGACCGACGGCGGGCTTCAATCCGATCAGGTCGAATTCGAGGCCCTTGCTCGTCACGATACGCCTGATCAGGTCGGAGAAGCCGGATTCGGAGCGTCCGGTCAAGAGAACACAGAGTGCATCTCGCTGCTTCATGCTAAGTCGCACGAGCTCCACAATCTTCTCATTCCACCACCCTTCCCAGGCCCGGGGCTCTTCTCGCTCGACCCCGTCACCGGTGGCCGCCAGTATTCGCGAATCATGCCACCACCCGCCGTTGACGAATATCTCGGGACTTCCCAGCTGTCCGAGAGTGTAGGTGTTCCACAATTTCGGGTTCGGAAGGGGGGTCTGGAACACTGAAATAATTAGTATGTAGCTGTGATATGGTGATGAAGTAGTAGGAGACTGAAGCGCACAGGTATTGTCAAAGTCGTAGACATGTATGGTATTAATCGTGTCGACAGCGGGAAGCCGCTTGCTCAAGATGGACCACCTGCTCAAGGCCGTTAATGTGCGATGAATGTTGCCATGCGTATTCCCACTTTCCTTCCGATTTCCAGGTGTAAAGCTGTTGTGGACGGGGAAGCTCGACGCCATGGCTCGGACTGACAGCAGTAGGGCGCGCGTTAGTAGGCGGGGAGGAGTGGTCAGGAGGAGCATAAAAGGGAAACGAAATAAAAGGAAAATTCAAGATCGCATATTGTTCTTCACTATCTCTAGACTGCTGAGATAGATGACAACGTATGGGGGGAAAGAGGTCCCGCGGAATTGGAAGTTGAATTGATTGATTTCGCTCTGTCGTCGTGCTTGCCACTTTTTGGGCTGGATCGGATGAACGTATCAGATCATTCGCGGCTGCCGTATGAAAAGAAATCCTGGGCAAGCTAATGTACTGCGGATCAGCGGCTAAGCAGGGGCCAGACTGTATGTAGTATTAGCTTACAGTAGCAGCTAGACTATGTACTTGCATGGTACATCGGATGGTCCGAGCTCTCGATAGCAGGACTCCCAGATTACTGTACGAACGTTACAGTAGAAGGCATCGACTGATATATTATGCGTGTCTCTCATCCGCCAGTTCCCAGGGCTAGAGCCCTTTCCACTTTATTCAGATACGAGTAGAATCGCGATTATCGGAGCCCATGGACGTAGATGTTGGGTATCGCTCGCATTAAACAGTCTTTGGCACACATTACTGGACTACCGAGATTGTTTCCAGGGAGAAGCAACCTTGGTAGCTCTGGTGCCTATTTAATCTCACCCGAGACCTTTTCGCACATTTAAATGTGGGTAATAGGTGCTTTACGGAATGGAAGCCCAAAATCTGAACACTAAACGTAGGGGTTGCGGGAACTCATAGGGCACGAAGCCGAGAACGTATCATCCAGGTCCGGCAACATGGCCTCACGCAAGGCCATCGACCTAGTCAGGAAATCCTCCTCCGAAATGCTGCTTCTACGATGCCACGTGCGCCCAGGAGCTAGCAAAGTCCACGAGGGGATTACAGAAGTCACAGACGAAGCCGTGGAGCTATGCGTGTCTGCCCAGGCACAGGATGGCAAGGCAAACAAAGCGGTGGTGGAGATATTGAGCGAGGTTAGTGCTCCCCTGACCGAGACCGCTGTTGTGGCGGTCTCTCCGGCTAACAGGCGAGCGTAGACGCTGGGCATCCCCAAGTCGGACCTGCAGATAACGCAGGGTACCAAAACCAGAGACAAGACCGTTTCCTTGCGGCAGAAACAGCAGGACAAGGAGGAAGACCTGGTAGCGCGAATCAGGGAGAAGCTGCTAGCGAACTAATCACCTATAACTCAATCGATACCCCGACGTGTTTCGGGGATTCTGTAGGGTGTACGGTATGCAATCACAATCATCTGAACATAAGTGAGATATTAGCAAGCGTCTCACCAATCCAGGCCAGAGAATATGACGAAAGAGGCATTGAGTCAGTGTAGATAGAACAATGGTGATAAGCTTAATCATGCTCATGAGAGTCATAAACAGCCTCTAAAGAGAAATTCATCATAGTAGGGAATGAAGATGCAGCAGGGAGTAGAGTGGGAAAACCTACTTAGCATAAACGCATTCTTGCGGGCGAGTAAGCTCACCGGCATTGACACTGACCGGGGAGCCATCGTACCAAAGGAAAATTCCGATTCTGTATGCACAAGCCAAGTCTACGCGTTCATGCCGAATTTGATATTCTCTTTTTAATCCGCCGTTGCTTTTACGGGATTAATCTCAACGCCGAACTTTTCCTTGAGCCGCTCCCGCCTTCGCTCCTCGTAGCCGGGAGGCCGAATTCCTGCAGTGTAAACGCGTGTCAGTCTTCGATTAGCAACCGACGGGATGTTGACGATGACGTGGATGCCACCCTCCAAAGCTTACCTCTACCCTCACCAAGCTCTGCCACAGTCTCTTCCATGGGCCGTCTGCGATTCAGCCGCATAAACTCTTTCCGCTCATACTCATCCAGATCATTGGCTCTGTTTTGACCCCCGCGCAGGCTGCCGCCGGTGTACTCGAAAGCCGTGAACACTACCGAGAAGAGAGCGCCGAAACCTAGGATACGCGGGATGCGGCCGGCTAGTCACTTCACGTCAGTCACCCCCCTAACTCGCATATTCGACTTGGGCGCCGCTTATAATGTCTTGTCATACCTCTCAAGCCCAGCGTAGCTCCCGCAAAGAAGGCTCCGATTGTGGTGTTAAGGGTGTCGTCTTTTTCGCGCAGATTGGCTGCGGCGTCGGTGGTGAATTTGAAGGTGGTTCCCATTACGGCTACAAGCGCGTCAGCCAAAGTCTTCCACCGAATTCAGACTTTCTTTTCTGGGGGACAGTCGCACCATAAGTCGCGATAGTGTTACCGTGTTTGGTGAAGACAGCCCATGATCCGACGTTCCGCTTAGCGAGGGAGTTCTGAACGGCGGCTATGAAGAGACCAGCCGTACCGCCGGCCAAACCACCGCGAACACCAGACTTGATGGCATTCCTTTGCTGGAAGTGAGGCTCCTCCGGCTGGACAGTGATGGGACGCGGATTCGCCATCTTGGGGCCGAAGGAGACGGTCGCAATTGGGCGATTCGGGAATAGATGGTTGCTTTGCAGTCCGAGCGATGCTCAAGAGTGAATCAGGTCCAGCTTTGGGGGGTGAAGTCAATGAGCAAAAGCACCAAAGCTGCGCTAGCTTTCCCTGGGGGGAGGGGGGGGGTGTTGCAGAAACCGCCGAGGATCTACCGATAGCCTTTTGTCTCAGCGGGGTCCCATGGGCACCCGTCTCCCTACATACCGCGCCAATGGCAGAACAACATCGTCTGGACTTACGTCAGAGCATGTACGTACCGCGTGCCTACTTTTCGGCCCCCCAGGTCGTGTTACTGCTGATCTCATCGGACGGATTGCCATCAGCCTTGCACGAAGCGATCAACTCGGACGCCATCAATTACAGAGTGTCACGGGAATACGTGACAAGCACGTGTGTGTGGTCCACTACCTGTTACGTTTCGCCATTTCGTGAAAGCATTCAAGGAAGCCTTCTTTTCCCAACCTACTGTCTAGCTTTTCCTCTCCCCATTCATCGTCAAATCTGTTGCCCCTCCCCCTCCTTCTGCTCTGCGCGCATAATTTTTCAGGTTATTATTTATTAGCTGCATCGGCGCGTTTGATTTCTGGTCTGGTTGGCGCTTTACGATACCCCCAGCGTGGAGGATACTATCTACTGTCCCTTCTTTTCGGCAGAAATATTTCCACGGTGTTGGCGTTCCTGTCATGTGCTGCCTTGTAACAGGCGATGCAAATCTACCGAAAGGTGAGGCCATTTCTCCATCCTCTCATTTGTCAGCCTTGCATGCAGCCGGCGTCGGTTTCCAGAGTCTGGAACCGCCCCGTCTTGATCGAGATGCTTCAAGAAGAGTTCCGACAGCTCGGCACATCAAAACATGGAATGTCATTCAATTTAGTTGTTATGCCGTGGTTCCTCATGCTTATCATCCCCTCCGAATCAACCACCGCCCTGTCCTCGTGGCCTGTGAACGATGCGTCTTTGTTTGACATATAGGGAGTGTTTGACTCTCCCGCGCATTGAGGTTCTTCTCAAATGGGGTTCCATATCACCAGATTACATAGCTCATGAGCATCGATGCAAGCACTAGCGCCTTGTCTCACGTTGGAGAACGCTCTCCAGTCGCAAGCTACTGTGCCTTTCTTTTGCGGAGCCCTACAGCAAGTCGATGAAGGTGGTGTCGAGGTCGTTATCCCCCACCGGACCCGTTATTTAGCAGGGACCGTCAAGGGCGTCTCGTCGTCATGTTGGATGCTTCATACGTACGAGTCTATAAGACTCTAGTTGGGCCCTTCTGATGTGTTCATCGCTTTACTGATGACTCTAATGCTGACTGCCCTTATTAGCTTAGGTACTTTCACATTACTAATTTCGTGACCGAACAGCTGTCACGGCCTCGACCCCATGTGGCAGTCTCATTAAGCCGCGTATCACAACATTGGCAACCATGGGTTCTCGGATAATCGATTTAGCGGGCCTGGAAGAAATAGATCGTCTGGGGCAAGAGCGTGCCGAAGCTTGCCGGGCCTTTCGACAACAGGACCGTCCACGTCGTAAGTTCCTCTTCGGTTTGGGTTTTCCTCTTTATCAACATTTATTATGAGAAGCTCACTGGAAGTAGCCTATACTTCGCCGCGAGCTCTCAACCAGTTCATCCAGGGAAAGCTACCGGAGCTCCCTGACAGGAGTCGATGTGGCAACCATGAGTTGCTCTTGATCCAGACGCAGACCTTCGAGGACAATCAAATAGTCTTCATATCCGCAGTCTGCGCGAAGTGTCATTTCCATTTCCATATCAAGAGCGATGCGAAGCATGGTCTCCCCTACAATCTAGAACACCCAACTCACATGCTTATCCTGTCTCAGACCAAGTCTAAGGATGACCTGAGACCGGAGCGTACTAAGTACAACAAGCCCGAGGGATATGTCCGGTTCATTTGTGGCGCACCGGGCTGCGACTTCTGGCTCGAAATCTCTGTTTTTGCCCCCAAGCTTAGTCGTCGCGAGGTAGACATGTTCGAGGATAACCGAAGGGTGCGGCTCAACTTAAGGGAAGCACGCAACGAAGACCCGGACAGATATTCGGATGTCGGTGATGACTATGGGTCCGGCACCGCTGAGATACTGCTTAAGTACTTGTACGATGCCCTCAACGATCCACCCGACGCCCCCCCTAGAAGAATCAAGAAGAGGAACAAGAGGTTCAGGGTCTCTTTCCACACAGATTTTGACCCCCTCCTTCGAAGCCTTGGATTCACAGAAGGTACAGACGATGAATCGGACGATCCATTTTGGCTTATGTGTCGGCCTGAGCCGCAGAAGAACCCGACTCCTGTAGGCACTCTAAGGGCACAGGTGGAGGACGCCAGGGCAGAGATCGCCCTTCTACTTCCAGGCAAAGAAACATTACCAGCATGGCAGCTCTTATTGGATGCCTTCGGGGGTGCATACTCAAGTTTGAAGCCTGAGCAATCCATTTCGGAAGACGATCTGGCATTACTAGGTTGCCTGAGTGATTACCCGCCGCGGTACTTCTCCTGGGCCGCGAAGTTTTTGTCCGATATTCGCCCTAAGAACCGAGAAGCATACCTTGCGGCGGCCCTCAGATGTATCCAGGAGCGCAGTGATGATGCACAATCCGAGATCGTTATGTACCAGTCGCAATTTGAGTCTACCAATCTCGTCGACGAAAACCTGCGGGAGGCTTTCGAATTCTTCGGCGCGATGTCTGAATCCCAGCAGACTTCGGCTGACTTTTTCGTGAGCAAGTATTGCAGCATAGCACAGGATGACCCGAAAAAGGACCTGGCCGAGAAGCACCTCAAGGTCATCGGGCATCACCTCAGTGTGGACATGGTGGGGTTGCTCTACCCTCAGGGTGAGCCAACCCCACTATCTGCCGGTGCTGGGACGAAGGGCAGGAAGATGAGCATCAAGTCCGCAACCGGGCTTCTTGGTGTGGACGCGGTGTATCCCGCGGATTTGATTCGAGAATTTGTTGCGAATCTTGTGAGTTTCCCTACGAAGCTTTCTATGACCTTTCATAACTCGTCAACGTATGCTGACCCCTTATTAGGATGAGAAGATAGACCGTGAACGGGTCGCCGAGGCTCTTGAGGTGCTCTCTGAACTTAAGCTACAGCAGGAGAAGCCAGAAGAAGCAACGAAATTGCAGGAGTTCGCGACGTTCTTCAGAGAAACCGGCAGCGTCCCCACACAAAATCTCCCCGGGGTCTCACAGCCGCTGGAAGCGCGGGAACCGACTGAATATGCAAATGTACCTCCCGGCCTGAAGAACATTGGAAACACGTGTTATTTGAACAGCCTTCTTCAGTACTTCTACAACGTCAAGACTGTCCGCGATCTTATAAACAACTTCGACCAGGTCAAGCTAGAGCTCGATGAAGATGCTATCAGCAGACGCCGTACAGGGGGCAGCGGCAACAGCGTCAATTTGGAGGAGGCGATCGTGGCTCGCCAGTGTAAGCGTCTGACTATTCACAAATACCGTTTACAACGCTGACTCATGACAGTCGTCGAGATGCTTGGCGAGCTCTTCAACCAGCTGCAGTCTACCACGGATGCTGCGGCTCAACCCTCACAGAAACTTGCCAACACGGCTCTATCATCGGCCAAGGAGATATTGAGTGAGCGCAAACCCCCGCCGCTACCGGCGCGTCCTTCACCGGCGCCGCCGTTGCCGCCGAAAGAAGATAGCGATATGATAAACGTCAGTGTTGAACCCGCCACCGACCAGCTCGAGACAGCTAGTTCCCACAGCTCCCGAACTCTAGTGGAGGAAGAGGCCAAGGACGCCCTGACTGAGCCACTTGTTCTTCTCAATGATAATGAAGATAAGCAGATTGTGGCCAAAGACTCGAGCCCGCAAGCACCCCCTCAACCAAGAGATGATGTCCAAATGGAAGATGTCAAAGCCCCTGCCACCTTAGACGAGAAGATAGCCCTGGTGTCTCGGCGTCTTGAGGAGTCCGATAGAGCAGGCACTGCGCAGCAGGATGTCGAGGAGATCATCGGTAACATCCTGGAGCACCTAATGCGCGCAATCCGTTCAGATGGTCCTATGCCCGGGAAGCCCGACTTGCAGGCTGATAAGATCACGGAGACCTTTTTCACGATGATCGTAAACTCCACGGCGAAGGCCACAGTTGAAAACTCGAGCCAGCCGGACGCGGGAACAGTCGCCGCGGAAGATATCCTCAATGAAGAAACCATCCCCGAGCGATGGATCACCGCCTTCCCACATCCCGACAAGGAGAACAAAATCAAAGTGTCATTGTACGCGGCGCTCGACCGGTATTTTACTTACGAGCTACTCTTAGATGGAAGTCTGGCCCGTTACTCTACCATCAGATCATTGCCGCCAATTCTTCACATCTGCATCCAACGCTCCGATGCCTCTGGCGTCAAGAACAGAAACCCGGTGATGATCCCCGAGGTTCTGTACATGGATCGATACATGGAAGCTGAGAAGGGATCGCCGCTCTGGAGTATCCGCAGGCGGGTATGGGCAATCAAGGAGCGCCTCGACGAACTGAATAGTAGAGGCGCGAAGGGTCCAGAGAACGTCATTCGTAAAGACGCGGCTGATGATTGGCAAACCACCGACTTCTTTAGCGATGCCTGGGGCAGCGAGCCTGCGAACGATGACATCTACTCAATTAAACTCGACGACGCTCTCATGCGTGATTTGCCGTCCAAGCGCAAGGCTCCCAGGGATTCCATCAACCTGCCGGCCCCGAAAAGAGGATCACCCAAATCAGCACGTCGTGTCAACACCGACTTGGCTGGTGCTATAGACGAATTGGAGGAGAGCCTCAAAAGCATGAGCGAAACGAGCGCTGCGGAGCTCAATAAACTGCGTAGAGAAGCGGAAACCAACTTCGAATCAATGCAGAGAGAAAAATACAGTTTGCATGCCGTCATTTGTCACGGCGGGGGAATGTCAGCCGGACACTATTGGGTAAGCCAATCTTTCCAGGACACTTCAGGACACCACCGCTCTGCCCTCCGCTCTCTGTCACGGCTCCAGCCGCCTCAGTTACACTCATTCATTGAATATTAGTCTGGCTCGTGTAGCATTGAACGATTGCTAACCTCTTCTGCAGGTGTGGATACGAGACTTTAAGAGGAACGTATGGATCAAGTACAACGATAGCATGGTGACTGAGGACGTACGAGATTCGCAGGCAGTTCTCGAGGAGCTGAACGACAGCGGCGATCCTTACTATGTCGCATATGTTCGAGACGAGCTGAAGCATGACCTGGTGGAGGTTCCGCAGCGCCGCAAACCGGATACCAACATCATTGTCAGTGACGACACCGAGATGCAGACAATTGAGGGCGTAGATCCCGAAACGAAGCTAGAGGTCCGCCAGAGCGACAAAGCAGCGGAGGCAGCAGCAGAAGCAGCAGCGAAGGCTCATGATGAGCCTCCTCCGCCTTATGAGATTTTATAGAAGGTGTTTCGGATTGGGGCATTCGTTTGCATTGCAGCATTGACATTGGAGTTTCGTGAATGGACAAATAGGTTTGCGCATGTACCAGCGGAAAACAGGCGATGACAATAGCGATAGGAGACTAGTCTTAAAGTGAGGCTCGATGGCCTAGAACAGGCGATAGATATTCACAATGAATTTACTGCCTATGGTGAGACAAAATCCTTGGGGGCCGTGGGTCATTGGCCGGTAAACCTAAGGTTTAGAGGTAAAATAACATCGTCTCGATCATGTATTAGGTGTAACCGTTCAAGAGGCATTTATAGGAAGTTGCTTTTCTGACTCGCTCCCTAGACTAGTAACTGAATCAGCGACTTCCCTAATGCAAATCGAATTTACCTCGTGATATCGTGTGGAGAGGCATCTCCCGTTTCGCATTCCGACAGTTCACGTCTGCGCCAGCCTTCACAAGCTTTCGAACGAGGTCTGGGATCACTACCTCTCAAAAAGGTGTATCAAATGGAGAGCGGAGTCACCTAAACAGTTCCTGCCGATAGACGCATCCGCATCGGAGTCGAATAGGTAGTTTCCCATCGCGATGTCTCCTATTAGGGCACTGTAGATTAGAGCTATACTACCATCGGAGTCGGGTCAAGTTCGTAGCTTGAGCGTTGGAGGGCAAGTTGAAACAAAGGGACCCACGCCTAAATTCACAGTCAGATGTATAGATTCAAGCTACCCGTTGTATATGGGGTCAGGATTGGATTCCGGTATATGGAACTTGATATGCTCTTGTAATGGATGCAAGTCCGCGAATGCCTCGGTAGCTAGCTTGGGTCAGATCCATCGATAACACCTCCGTCAAAAGCCCTGGGTGCTGATGGCTGACGTAGGTGTTCCAAAGCTGAACATTGCATTATACCAAAATCGTCTCCCCAGGACTCCGCAAAAGTTGGACTGACAACCCGTTTCAAGATGTTAAGTCTCCATGGGCTCTCTGCCGTTTTCGTAGTCAAGTTCCTCTAAATATGTCATTAACCACGCGGCTCACTGATAGATATCGCCATCCCAAGCCGCCCAGGAAAGCTGGGTCGGCATCGTGGTTGGTAGTTGTTGACCTAACGCAGCGTATACTAGGGGAAGGTCTCCTCGTGCATTTAGGGGTCGTCCAATTGCCGCCGGGTAGACATTGGCTGATATCCTGCCAGTTATAAGTCCAAGTAAAGCCGAGGCTTGGTGCAATATACAGTACGTAAACTGGAGCAAGCGCTTTAGGGAAGGCAAGTTAGGCACGCCTTCCCCCTTTAACGACCAGGCGGCAAAAAAGGTCCGTGCGCTGCGTACACGTTTTTTCTAGCCTCCTGTCATCCATAGACATCCTTTCGGTATCCAATTCTCTTCTCATCCCGTACGATAGGAAACCCAATATTTGTTTTCGGTAGTTAGGGGCATACCGAAGTCCTCGTCATTGTCGGAATTCGAAGCTTCCGGCTGATCAAAAAGCGTACCGGCAGATCAGATACCTTATAAGACACCTTCCTAAATACCCTTATTATTCACTCCTTGAATAATAGTGGATATGGTGGATTAATAGTGAATAGTCTGCTTAATCATTCGGTTATTCGCTTTCCCCTAGCTGTTGCAGGAAGTCCATAGCTTTGATATAGCTAAATTGACACACTTGAGACATGCCTTGAGATTTCCCCTACTCTTCACTGAGCCTTTCTATACACTTTTGCTGGCAAAAGTCTCCTTACGTTCCTCAGGATAGCCTTATCTTTAGTTGCCGTCCTGTTGTCAGATTCTTACAGTCATACTCGTCATTCTCGACTGAATTCGGCGTGGCCTAGAGTTAAATCGCCGGGAGTCATCTCCGAAGGCTCTTTCCATTTCGAACCTAAAATTGGTTCACTTAAAAGGGTGCCACTTCCCTGGTGTGCTATGTAGGGCTCTAAGAACTTCAAATCTGCCTCCTCTTTTCCATTTGCATTCCACAAAATTGTCTCGACTACTAACAGTCAAATAGACGATATTCCTCCAAAACAACCGAACATCAGAAGTCTGTACGGCTCAAAATGGCATCAGGCGACCGAAGACACTTGACTGCGTCTGATGAGTCGTATAATCCTTCAATTGCGCCAACACTCGCCGACCATCCTGTCGCGAATCCGCGGCTTCTTAGCTTGCTTGAGCCCATCACAACCGAAGACTCCAGAGCTTCAACGCCACAGCTCGGCGACCTCGAACAAGAATTACACAGGATGCTCTCTATTCACAGTCTCGTGCCTACCTCTCCATCATTCGTCAAAAGACAGGCAGCTACACAGGCCGAGAACAAACAATCTTACAGAAAGATTGGTGCTGGGGCATGTGGCGCCGTCTTCGCTCAAAAAGGCGAGTCCCTTGCCATGAAGCTCGCCAAGTGCATTGATTCGGATCTGTGGAACGACTATTTGATGCATACCCTCATCTTCGAAAAGGCCAAACTTCACGAAATCGAGATCAAAGTACCGGAGTGCTACTTCTTCGTACCAAAAGAAGACCCAGTATACTTTCAGAAGCACCAAACCTTGTCCGAGGCTGCACAAGCGGTCTGCCATTTTCCTACGGACATCCTCGTCACTGAGAGAATCATACCACTCTCAGAAGTCGCGAGAACGGTTCTAATCGAAAAGTACTGTGCCGGACCTATCAAGGAGAAGGCGCTAACTGATCCCGCAAACGAAGACTGTCTTGTGAGAGTCTACCTCGGCTCTCTGCAGGGGAAGAGCGGATTAAAGTTCTTTTCTCTCAGAAATTTCAAGTTGCATCTTAACCAGATGGTGGAATTGCAACTAGATGTGGAAGAGATGGCATCACAGATGGGGAAATCAATGGCTGTCATGCACTGGGATGCCAGAACAGATGCCCGGGACGTGGAATTTGCCTTGAGAAGTTCAACTAAGAAGATACCAGTATCCATCAAGGACTATTCCGAGCTCCTTCGGATGAAACCCCGGACTTATACCGGTCCGGAATCACGACGGAATGAGGACCATTTCCACAGAAAGACTGAGCTATGGCTACTTGATTTCAATCAAGTCCGGACTATCACATTGGACGAAGCGGGTGTCGCCCAAGTTGTCGAAGCTATGACGATCAATGACCCTTACTTTCCTAAACCACTCCAAGACAACCCTGTTGCGAGAAGAGTCTGGAATAGGTTTGTCGAAAGCTATCTCGAAGTAGCGGACGCTGTTCTGAAAGAACAAGACCCAACAGTCCGGGAATTGCCGGGAATCGTTCTTCAACGACTCATCGAACTACAGCAGAAGAAACAAGGCAAGCTGTCGGAAATCGAAGCTTCCGGCTGATCAAAACCGTTCCGGCAGGTTAAACGACTTATAAAACACCTTCTTAAATACCCCTATTGTTCAAAAGTGAATAATAGTGGATGTGGTGGATTAATAAGTGAATAATCTGCTTAATTATACGATTATTTATGAATATATATAGCTCTGCTTTTCCCTAGCTGTTGCAGAAAGCGCATAGCTTAAATAGCTAAATTAACATGCTTAAAATGTACCTTAAGATCTCCTTTATCTCTTCATTAAATTTTCCTATATACATTTGTACTATCAAAGTTTCCGTATTTTCTTCAAGATAATATTATCTTTAGTCGTACTTGGAATAGGGACAGAATACGGGTCAGAATAGGGGTAGAAGGACCCACATATCCGATTTAGCCCCTAAGTCCTCAACACTGGCCAGACCGGCCACGTAAATTAGAACCGGACGGATATTCAACCTATACTAACCAGCGAGAGGTATGGTGCTATTAGCTTTCCATACACAACAATGGGGAACGTTCTTTCACCATCGCTTAGATCACAGGCTACGGTCGCT
This sequence comes from Monosporascus sp. 5C6A, assembly GCA_004155035.1. Taxonomy (NCBI): domain Eukaryota; kingdom Fungi; phylum Ascomycota; class Sordariomycetes; order Xylariales; genus Monosporascus; species Monosporascus sp. 5C6A. The sequence continues at coordinate 263,685 of QJOB01000073.1, read as the reverse complement.
CTGCTTTACGGTGAAGGAAAGATATCAATTCCACCACATTCAGACCATGCTAGTATCTTCCAGACATAAATTCATTTCCCCTGTCTGTTTCCTGCTTCAGCTGGCAATAACTCGAGCACTGAATCATCAGCGCCGTTGTTGATGGCTATATGTCATGGAGTACAACCGCCCATGTCGGTAATGGTCGTATCCGCTCCGTAGTCCAGGAACAAACGTGCATCTTCCTGTTCCCAGATGCAGCAGCCCAGTGCAATGCTATCTGGCCTGCCGAGTTTTGCAAATTTGGACACACGCCAGAGTTGAGCAGTAACACGATCGTTTGCTCATGCCCTCGGGACAGAAATTTTTTAAAAACAACGACCGTTTTTTCTATATAGCTTTTAACAAACCTATTCCAGAATCTTCTCGCAACAGGGTTGTTTTATAATGGTTTGAAAATTTGCTTATATTTGATTAGTATTACATATGAAACTTTTTCCATGGCTTAATTTTTGGAATATATATAATGGAGATACACAAAAATTAAAGAAAGCCCCTCCTTTGCATAGTGAAGTTATGTACAACTCGAGCTGGAGTACTGTGTAGTAAAGTTTTGCAGTTGCTGATCACCGACCTACCATCCCGATTCTTCCTTTGATCCTCATACGTCTTTGCTGCATCTCCAGAATTAACATGTTCTGCTGACCGAGTACAGGCTCCATATACTGCAACACTTGTTCCGAGAACGCCAACGCCTCCTGAGAATATCCGGCGGAATCAACGGCAGAGACCATTCTGTTTAACAAATACATTTCCTCTGACTTAAATGATTTGCTGCGGGAAATGTATGTGTCCCACGCCCTTCTCCCCCCTTCCCGACTGCGAACAGGTGCGCAGATATTGTCTACCATTTGTCGAGCTATCAGAATCCCTTCATCCTTTTGGTTCGTATCGAATAACTCCTCCGCTAGATTTCTTGCCGTTATTGCAAAAAATTGGTCCCTAAGAAATGTTCGTGGCAAGCCTTCCATGATGACCATGGCCTGGCGATAGCAATCGGTTGACCCATCGCGGTCGTCAGCACGATTAATGAACCCCATGGTGAGAAGAGCCGCGGCTGCGTCAAGATCGTTCATGTTTGCCGTACGGCTTATTGCAATCGAGCACAGCTTCTTGGCTTGGTCATGCTTCCCCAGCTCCTCTTCATAGTAATCAGCCAACCCAGCCACAATAAGCGGCGGCAGCCGGTGGCTTGCACCGACAAGCATGTTAAACAGGACTTCTCCAGGATCGAAGTGAAATTTGAAACTCGATATCAATGCTGGGCTTCTGAGAATGAGTGCAGTGTATTGTGCAGCGGAAAACTTCGCTGATAATGCCGAAAATGAACGCGACCTTCGAGGTGGTCTAGACTGAGGGTGCGAGTTGCTAGCCACAGTTGTGAGCTTGTCTTGATGTTGACTAGTCCCACCGGCAGAATGGTCCACAGAGTCCAACGAGTGAGTTGTTCGAATGGTCCAATCCTCGCTACCGATGGGCTCGTTTGGTGGAGAGCGTCCTATTCCTGGTATCCACTCGAACAGGTACTTGAGGTTTTGGATTGATTGCCATGTCTCGGTCCTTCGGTCGCTGGATCCATATATGGCTTGCCGTCGGCGAAGCTCTGAGGTCGTACTCCTGGTCAGTACTTCCAAAAAAGACTCTCCGTGCTGACCGATATCATTAAACCACGCTATCAATTCCGGAAGGTCCATGTAGAAGTCTGGCAGGTTGTTATGGTGATGAAAGAGCAGGAAGGTGTATTCCATCCATTTGCAGAATTGTGTTGATTCGAGGAACTGTTTGACTGTGTTGACTGAATCTGGTGCTGCTTCCTTCCCTTGTAGAAGGTGGAATATTGTGTATTTGTGGGCGTATGACAAGAAAGGAAATTCCACAGAGAGACGTGAGATGGACTTGGATTCATCGTACATAGGATATCCCCAATCGACTGTACCCAAATAATCGAGACAGGCCACGCCCATAAATACTTGGTTCCTAGATGGATCGATCTTGAAGGAGCTGATGTCTTCTTGGGCCTTCCAGCAACCAAGAGGTCTTGTCAGGAATTCTTTGACTGAAGAGTGGCCTAAGAGAACTCGATCCCCATTTATGTAGATAAAATCCCCGCATGCATCGACAATTCCGTCGCAAGCAGGCAAATAGCCCCTCCAGTTGGAATCTGGAGAGATAGACACAGCGTAGGCGTGCCTCAATTCCTCAACCGTCAATGGTTCAACAGCCCCTATAATTAAAGCTAAGAGCAGTCTGGCTCTTGCCATCGGAGCCGAAGAGCTGCCACCAAGCCTTGCAGCGAGTTGGTTAAATAGCCGATGGTACTCCCCATCCAAGTCCTTTGGAATGATCTCCAGAGTCCTTCGGATTTCTTCTGGACTGAAACATCGGCGAAGCTCTTTGAAGATAAGGCTGACCCAGAGAAACATACAAGTAGCCTTCTCCTCGAGAACTGTCTGTACATGGTCTCGAAGGCTGCTTGTGAGGATGTTGGGAGTCCGCTCTAAACAGGCCTGGATAAACAGAGATATATCGTCCTTCAACAGACCAGGAGAAATTTCTAGACCAGGAAACAGCTTCAGAGACTCTCGGAGAGCTGCTTCTCTACCGAGGAGAAGAAGCCGAATGTTGGTGAATGATTCCATCATTCGGGTCATAACCTTCAAGCTGCTGCTCTCTGCCAGGCTCCATTCCTCGGCCGACTCGTCAACTCCGTCAATGACCACGTACAAGATACTTTTGATGTATGGTGTGATCTTGGCTATAACCTCCTGCAATCCTTGTTCTGTGAGCGGCAAACTGTTGATGACCTCCCGAGCGGCATCGTGGAACGCTTCGGTCGGAAGCTTCTTGAGCAGGTGCCACACGAATGTAGATAACAGATGAACCAGTTTTCTTTGCCCTTCTCTCTGAGCCCAGAAAGAGAAGAAGATCGACTCTTCTCCCCGCCGACTGAGTTCGCTTGCCATGCTCAAGGCCAACACCGATTTACCGCAGCCTTTAACACCGTAAATGCAAAGTGCCCGGTCAACAAGTGCTACCGAGGATTGATCCACCCATTTCGTCACCTTCGGGTGCGACCATATCCACTGGCATGTGCCCGCCACCTTTGACGGGATGAAGTCAGCGGCACATGGTTTCAATACCTCTTGAATCTGGATGAGTCTTGAGGACCGAAGATCTGCCCAATCTTTGTCAGGGAACGATCCAGATTATGAATTAATAGAGTGGTTTAGGTTACGTACCGGCAGCGGTATTAATCATTCCATCAGCAACCTCCTTCAAGGTGAGGAGGCTCTTAAGTCGCTCAATGCGCTCAATCTTGCTTTTCACTTCTCGTTCGAAACCAGTTAATGCGAGTTTCGCTCTAATCAGGAGGTCTCGCTTGCGATGAAGCTTGTTGGCCTGGAATAGAAGGATATTGAGTGAGGCGATCTCCTCTCGCAAATCTTTCGTCACCCCTTCCAAGTTCCTTACTTGCTCGGAGGTGAGCGGTTTCGATTTCCATCCCTTCTCAACCCTAATGAGAATATCTCTGAGAACCAGAAATTGGGTGTCAAGACCTTTAGTGATCTCTAGAAGGCTCTTGGTAGTTGTCGCTCTGACGAGTTGGATGGTATTGGACACGAGATCAACCAGCCCGCTGATGCCAGCAACAATCCCAACAACTTCAGCCATCGAACATTTAAATTAATGTCAACAATGGAGTAAAGACTTTCAAAGAATGGAGGTCTTGGCAAGTCGGTCGATATCCACGCGGAGATCGCAACTGTTGAGAGAGGGTTAAAATAAATCGCTGTCCGGGTTGCCGCCCGTTTGGGGCTGGGCAGCGACAAAGTCGGTTGCCTCAATTCACTCTGCAAATTTTTGCCTAACGATGACCAGTTGACCAACCGGAGTATGAATTGCAGCCCGACGGGTGGCTGAGTCTACATGGCAATTGTTCTCAAAGTCACAGTATTGTTCCCTGGGTTGCACTGAAACGATTGGAGGATTGATCAAGTACAGTGGGATGAATTGATAATCAGTGGCTCCGATTATTAACGAGCTCCTGGACATAATCCTACGCTCGAGAAGGCAACCAAGACAACTCCTACAAGCAAAATGCCAGCCATCTAATGCAATCCGTAATTAGCCAATAACCCGATGATTCGCAATGCCCCTGTAAGAGATATGGCGAGCACACATCTGCACATACGACATACTGCCCACACTGGGGTACGGCCTTGGCGCAGGAACCGAATGCATCAGCTCCGGGACCATGCATAGCGATAATGCTATGGCCTTTTCAGTTTGCCGCTTGGTATACGGGCATAGTTCGGCTTTCTCACTTTGGTTATGTTTGGTTTCCTTCTTGAGGACACGTCAGAGTCGTGAGCCCGTAGAAATTTTTGATCAAGGACTAGACTTGGCGTCCCCAAAGGGGAAGCTCTTGGTTTTAAGGGGTCTTGCATGATATTCTTAGGAGACTTGCTATCTTGACCTATCGCTACAATTGCAGTACAGACTTTGACGTCGAAGCAGGACGGCAAAAGCCGTAGTGGCGGTGAGATGACCTCGATGTCGTGATGCTTTAGAGCCTCCTGGACTTGCTAATTAGACTAGGATCGCGACATACCTGAGATTCTGAAGACCCTTGGAGAGCATAACTGTGATCTATGCAATATGGATACCACTCTACAGGACTTTTTTTACCCTTTCCGAAGGCACATGTCGCCAAAAGGGGGATTTCGTCAGTAACCTGCTGATTTGATTTCCTGGAATATTCTTGTGGCTGCTCGCCGGAGTATCAACGTAACCATCAACGTTTAAATTCGAATGATTATTATGAAGCGGCTATCTCGCAGTCATCTTTTATCGAACAGGAAATAGGGAGAGATGAGTGCCCTCAGCTATTAACAGTGCCAGTGGCTGCCAGCAGCCGCCTCCCTGGTTGAAGGTGGTAGGTGGGGCTGAAAACTGACAGCTGTTCGCCAAACGCGCCCACGGGATGACTTGCTCCTCTTGTGGAACCTTCCAAATACATCAAAAGCAACATCATCTACTTCGTGCACTTTACGCAAATCGCAAGAACTTTTCTGGCAAATCAGGCGGCCCGACCACTTTCGGCTCCTATCGCATTACGTACCTCCAGGCTACTCTGCATAACCATTCGAATGCAGCTAGACGAATCTTTTCCACGGCGCGATGACGGTATGGACGATGAATACGGGCGGGACAGGCGGACCAGGCGCCCAGGCCGCGATGGTCAATACAGAGATACCGAAAGAGATCGTGACAGATCCCGCGAGAGGAGGCGACGCCGAAGGTCAAGATCTCCTTTTGACGAACGCTCCCGAGAGAGCAATCATGGCAGGGATCGGGAACACAGAAGAAGACGATCAAGGGATGGGGAATACCGACAGCGCGGGTCGCACCGGGGCCGGGCGCGAGATGAGGATGACTCAGATGGCAGCCCAAGGGGTAGCAAACAGGTAGTCAAGCGTGATGGGCCGCTACCTTCTCAGGCAGACTCTTTTGCCCTGACTAAAGGCGAAGAGATGCCTAAGCCTAAAGAGAAGCCTAATTTCACCAACACTGGCGCTCTCGCAGCTGCCTCGAACGCCATCTCTCAGGCAGATGGCTCCAAGATCGTACTCAAGTACCATGAGCCTCCCGAGGCCCGCAAACCTTCACCGAGAGATCAGTGGAAGTTGTTTGTCTTCAAGGGCAATGAGATTTTGGATACGGTTCCACTCAGCGACCGCAGTTGTTGGCTGGTTGGTAGGGAAGTGGCGGTGGTAGACTTGGTTGCTGAGCACCCGAGCATCAGCAAACAGCACGCTGTCATTCAGTTTCGGTACCTGGAGAAGCGCAACGAATTCGGTGACAAGATTGGCAAGGTCAAGCCCTACCTAATCGACCTCGAGAGCGCCAATGGAACCATGCTGAACGCCAAGAGGGTGCCCGAGAGTCGGTATCTTGAACTCAGAGACAAGGACCTGATACAGTTCGGTCAGAGCACACGAGAGTACGTCCTCATGCTCGCACCGAGGGAATAGGTTCGAGTACAATTTGGGCACTTTATTGGGGCGCTTGGATCGCGCCATCACTGAGGCTGAACTACGCTTTACAGACGCCGACGCAAGCCGCGCACCTAGTATGGTGAAGCTGGAAAAATACGGGATACACCACCACGGGGCAGAAAGAAGCGTAGTGGGTACGCCGCGTAACAGGAGTACGCGTGCAGCAGTCGACTGTGAATGAGGCTATCGTGGCGTGACTTGACGGGCACGGCCCCCCGTCAACCTATGGGATTCGACGTCTGGGTTGCCACAACCAACCTTAGCGTCTCTAGTCTATGGTAGTGCGCCCTCTTGCGGGCGCAGGAGGCGTTTCAAAGCCTGTGCCAGCCTGTGTTCGTGTGCCACCATCATTGCAACTGTCAGCAGGAAAAGTGGACAATTTAGTTGTGCTCTTCTCGGAGTCCCAGACTGGAAGTGTGTTCCCGAAACAATGCCAAACAGCAAACGTTGTGGCGTCAAAGACGCCGTTATCGCTCGTGGCAGCTAGCATATTATGGAGACCATCTCCGCGACATGTGCCAGATTCCCAAATACGGGCGAGCACCGAAAACGCCTGATCGATAGACACCCGCGTCACAAACGACACGATGCTTGGTGGCTTGTGACAAGGAGGCGAAACGATTGGTCTCCTGGCCAAGCAGCCTGTCCAATGTCGATCCTTAGAGGGTCATAATCTGGGGAACAGTCGACGAAGGCTTTCCTTGTAGGTGAAACCGGCGATATACTTCGACCCCCCTTTTTGTTCTAAGGGAGAGCTAGCTATAACCAGGACCAGGCTTTTCAGTTGGGATAGATGCTCACTCAGCCTAAGAGAGGCCGTTCGGCAACCCTCCTAAGGAATGGCCAACGTCGCGCATATATCTCTCTTTGATTTCTTGCCTAGCTGTACAATATGATGTTATTTGGACTTGTTCGAGTCACTCGCCAATGTACGACTCGGCGACCAAACTAAGGCTTACCAAACGGCCGCTCTTAGGCCGAGTGAGTAGTAGATAGCACAAGAAGAGACGATTGCGCCTAGTATCTAGGCAGCCTCCTCTTTGCTACGCCATTGCCAGCGATCTGGCAACCCAATGAGAAGCATGAAGCAACCTTCACGGGGCTTAACTCGGGGCGCCCTGGACTGTAGTTGGCGCATCCGCGAAAGGTTCCCCGCCGTCTACATGTGTTGCATTTCTAGCTGGACAGGCGGAGAGTGCCGCATCACCTGGAAACTGGGAGGAGGACGATGAAAGGGGCATCCGTCCATCTCTGAGCATCGCCCAAGTTTATTAGAGTTAAGCCCCATGCTGCGGACCCCCGAGCGACCCGTTACAACCCATGGTGACATTCAGATGTACCGGGCTGTTGTGGGCATGAAACCTGAACGACGTTGAACGGCGTTGGCCGCCTGGTGACGGATGTTCCCGGGACTCCGAGGAAGGCGGAAAAGGGACTAGACCACCCGGTTGGGAAAGAGAAGAGGAAGGAGAGCTAAACAGTGAACCGGAACCTGCGACGGCCCAGCTCTGCCAGCCGAGACACCTGCATGCATCATCTTGTCGTACCTGTCGTCTTGCCGTTGAAAGATTGTCTCGGCTATTACTTTCCCTCGAGACGTGCCGATTTCAGATACCCTATGTTTCAGCGGGCTTTTCGCAACAGCTTGCATACATACTGCCTGTCACGTGGATCAAGTCTCTAGGTACAAGGCGTCTCTCGCAGAGAGCGAAGTATGCAAACCGGTATGCCGAGAGTTGGCGATACCTGAATTATGAATGAATGAACCGGGAACCAGGCTTAGGGACATACCGAGGAAGGCATTGTGAGCAAAGCCTCGCGATTATGTAACAAAAAATAAAATACCTAACCAAGCTCTGTTAAGTTGAAATCACATGTAAAACCCGTCAGGCATGGCTTAGACAGTGGCAAAATTCCCACTAATTAGATTCTCTAACGTATGCAGCCACGCTTTATAACTTACGCGTCTCTAACGAAATGAGTAATATAGCATAGGTATCGCCGGAGGGCGGCCGCAGCAACCAAAGGAGTATGATGTATATGTATATCGTTAAATTACGGAGTGATTTTCGATTTATTAATAAATCGCCAAAGCAATAAAGAACGAGCTGTAGGGCTGCTACACCCCGCGGCCGAGGCGGGGCCGATTACCAGTATCAGCATTTGCGTGCCGTTGCGTACTTACCTACCTACTATGTATACCACAGTATAGCGTAGCACTGCGCTAATGAGCGCTGGCCCTAAACTAACCCGACCTCATTAACCTCCATACGCATATGTATATATATACGTGTCAGGTACGGCGTGCTGCGGGACATTGCATACGCCACTTACCTGGGTAGGTATATGTAGATATATGTGTAAATGCAGCTGCCACTTACATGCTGGTGACTCCGCATTATTCACTATAAATATAGCCTAGTTAGACACGGGGGAGATTCGACTGCTTGCTTGTGGCCAATTAGCGCTCTGCATTATAGATCGCCTGCTTCAAGGGGCAGGCGCAGGTGACGGTGGGTGGTCACTCTCCCCGCCCAGCTCTTAACATACTAACGCTCGGTACTTCCTAAAACTAACATAGGTATCATCATTCTGCCTCTCTTCTGGAAACCCGCGCCTCCCCCTGAATATTTCCCTCCAACTTTACCCTATCTGCCCTCGAAATACCCGAAGTGCGAAAAGGCACCTGACGCGAAGTTTCTCTGATGCTCCACCTCGGATGTAGTACTACTACTGCCTCTATTGCGATGTGATCTGGCCTATCGTTTCTCATCTTGCCTTGTTTCAGGGCTCCCCGCTCATAGTCACCTCTTGAGGCCGTTGAATGAATCAGCAGACACCCGGGCGCTGCTTATCACTCCGGGAAAGAAAAGGAGGCGACAGATTTCCATGGAGCAGACTGTCTTGTTCCTATGCCGCCACTTTCGCTGCTGTTGCCTGCCTGATGACTGAGCCGGGGCCGTAAATGTTATTGTGCCTGACCGGCGGACAAAGTGCCTCTCTTTCTGTGCATCGTCGTCATCGTAACCATATATATACATGCTGATGTTTTCGTCACACGCGACCGAAACCCCTGTTCCATATATGAGTATTGCGATAGCCGAAGCCCGACTGCATCTTGTCTGCTGCATCTAACTGCCACCTACTCGTAGGTGTCGACAGCAAGAGCGGTTATAGCTCTCCGATTTCCTGCGTCTCGCCGATATAAATAAACATGGTAAGTCAAGTCTTTTTTCTTCCTCTTCCGCCCGGTGTCCCTTGGGTTGCCGAGATCGGACGAGCCCCTCGTATCATCCGAGTGGTACACCGTTCCCTCGGGCGGGCTGCGTTGGTCTCCCCCGGGTCATGTTGAGTTCGCCTAGTTCCGTCCGGTAACCGATTACGAACCTTGCTGCGTTGGTGTCGTCGAGGATGCCGGGGCGGGCCGCTGCATTACCGCTAACCTTGTGGATTACCTTACACCAAGTCCCTTTGCTGACATCATCTCTCTCTCTCCCCTGCAGGGCTCGATTAACAAGCAGATATCACGCTATGAAACCACCGCCGTCTACACACACCCGGATGCGAAGGTCGACATAGTCCTGGTGCATGGTCTGAATGGTGACCCACAGAAGACCTGGACCGCCAAAAATGGCGTGTTCTGGCCGGCCGATTTGCTTCCGACGTCGCTGAGAGATGCCCGCGCAAATATCCTTGTCTACGGCTATAACGCCGACGTCTACTCAAAGAAGCACGGGTCGCACCCGAGCGATAACTTCATATACTTACACGCCCAGACTTTGGTTACCTCGCTCACCCACTATCGCAAAGACGAGCAGACGGCACAGAACCCCATCATATGGGTCTGTCATAGTCTGGGCGGCATATTGACCAAGAGAGCGCTGCTATACTCAAACGATCTGAAGGCTTCTCAGCACGAAGACTACCGTTCCATCTATGTCTCGACGTATGGCATTGTGTTCCTCGGCACGCCGCATACCGGGTCGGACATGGCAGCATGGGGCACTGTCTTGCAGGCAATGTCCGACGCCGTGGTACCGAAGTCCTTTTTCCAGTCCGAGTCGGTGCTATTGAAGACGCTGAAGAGAGACAACGAGACACTCCAGAATATCAACAACCACTTCCTGGACATCTACCAGCGGTTCAAGATTCTGATGGCGCATGAGAACCACAAGACGGACCTCAAGGGTACTAGAATGCTCATCGTGGATGCGAACTCGGCCGGTCCACAGCTGCCGGGTGTCACTTACTACGCTATTGAAGCGACGCACTCCGGTATGTGCAAGTTCGACAGCAAGAACGCGCCGGGCTACAGGACCATCGTCACAGCCATCAGGGATTGGGTTGGTGAGGCTCCCGATGTGATTGCCACGAGGTGGAGAGTCGAAGATGAGGAGAAGCTCGCGAGGGCGAAACACGAGATCGAGGAGAGGATGAAACCCTGGGTAGGTCGCTACCCGTTCGGGATGGGATGTCTTAGTACCGAGAGGAAGAAAGCTGACGGGGCGCAGATCCGATCTCAACGGCTTGCGCAGTCAGCCCATGGGTCTAGTAGTAGTAGGTTGCCACCAATGCTCCCCATAGATATTGAAGCAGACCATGGCCACGGCTTTGGAACACCAATCGAGGACGTTATCTTCCCTTTCGAGATAGAAGAAATGGAAGGCCACGGTGTGGAAGCGAGCCGTGGACACTAGTACGAGGGCATTGGCTGATTCTTTTTGTTCTCTGTAGCCCAAAATCAGATTAATGAGACCACATCGCCGTTACTCCCGCATTCTCCCTCAAAACTCGATGCGGAATCTAAGCTTCTCCTTCCTGCGCCGGAAGGAGACCCGGACCCGCCACCAGAGCAGAGCGAACCCTCTTCTCAGCAATCGACCTCTAACCAAGCTGCGTCGAGGGAGCCCATTTTCGTAAAGCCAGCCGTATTTCGGCCCAACACGTTCTTTAAGGGTCGTGAAAAAGAACTGAAACAGCTGCATAAGATGCTAATGGATCGTGGAAGGAGATCGTTGGGAACCTCGTCGGTTCTCATCCAGAGTATGCCCGGCGGCGGCAAGTCTCATTTAGCACGACAGTATGTCTTCCAACATAGGAGTGACTATCCCGGTGGCATATTCTGGATTAGGGCAAAGTCTGTCAAGGAGCTAGAGTATGGCTATTGGGACATCGCCGAGACGGCTGGGCTTAGCGATGTACGCGATTTGGACCGCGACGATGAGCAGACTACGCGGAGGATGGTTACTGCTGTTCGGGCGTGGCTGAACACCACCAAGGACTGGTTACTAATTCTCGACGGCATTCATTTCGACTTCCCTGATCTTCAGTATTACATCCCGTTTGCCAAGGACACGAGTATCATCTTCACGTCAACGGAGAGGACGGTCGCCGAGGACTACCAATTCGACTACCCGCAGGTCATCGCGCTGGACGCATTGTCGAAACAGGAAGCTCAGGAGCTGCTATTGGAGGAGATGGGCAAGAAGAAACCTTGGACCCAGGACGATCTGAGTCGAGCTTCGGAGCTCGTCGAGCTGATGGACCGTCTGCCCCTTATGATTCACGTCGCGGCGTTGCATCTGAAGGCCACAAGAGAACCCCTGGCCAAATACATGAGGTCGTTCAAGAATCGACCGCGGGCCGGAAACCTGCCGGCGTACCAAGAGGTTCGCAAGCAGCTCCAGCACAGAGGCGCCGTGGCTGCGCTTAACCTGATGTACATGCTCTCGTTCTTCGGGCAGCACATCCCGGTCGAGATGGTCGCTCTAGGTAAGTCTATGTTTTGCATCACACCCGCTTAGCACGTGCCAGCTCGGTGATCTAGGATGGGCACATGGGACAGAAACCACAAACCCAGTCTCGAAATCCCCTAGAAGCCCATCCATTTAGGGGGCTGTCCAATAAGCTCATCCTGGACTATAAAGTTCAGCGTTGATACCCTTAATTCGCCCGTGCTAACGTTCCTCAGGTGCCAAAGCATTGGGAAGAAGTACACCGATCAAATCCTCGAGTCCTGATAACCGCAGGACATCATTAAACAACACCTTCCAGGTATTGATAGCATTCGCGCTCATGGAAAGGTACCAAAACAATGAAGCATCCTCGTCGAGCTCAAGAAGCCTTCGCAGCATCGACATGGGTCAAGATAATCTCGACATCCTAAGGGTCCACGGGATCGTGCAGGCGTTCTTTGTTGACGTGCTTGCTAACGAGAAGGAAGCTCCATTCTGGCTGGAACAGGCTATCTCTGTTTTCTGCCGAGCCTTCGACGAGAGTAGGAGGCGGATCCGAGATGACCCTCAAACTGGAATGCCACAGGACTTCCGTCGCTTTCGAATCCACGGTGAGCGGTTAACCGAACACCTGGATCGATTTCAGCGAAGGGCACCAGAGCGCCTTGGACCGTGGCGTCTGAGACTTGATTCATGTCTGGATTCTATCACCGATCTGATAGACCAGTTAAGAAAGAGGAATTCCGATGGGCATAGTCGAAGTCCTAGGGATGCGGTTATTTCGGTCTTCGAGCGAACCAATAGCTTGTCGGAGGCCGACTCGTCAACGCCACCGAGCAATAACAGTGTTCTCGAGTTTTACACTGAAGAGAACACACCACTACACTCGCCAACCTTATACACACCTGGCGATTATAATCCGTACCACTGGCACGTCGCCTATCCCAGCGGTATTCCCTACACGGCGGAAGACGAGCTGGGTATCTCGAGAACCGTGACGCCACAACCAGCACCTACGGAGATCTTCGAGGCCATCTCGATGCCTGACGATGAGGAAACTACTCGAAGGGTGTTCGGGCCTAACCACCGAACTATCAAACGACATGCTGCACGACGTTATCGTGACCATGCGGGAGCCTGGAGGGCTTCGCTGCAGGTAGTCAGTGATCCGCGTGTCAGTATCAGTCGCGAGACGGCAAAAGGGTTCATTACTACCTCATCAGGCCAAGGGGCTGTTGCTCCTCACTCCTCCAGCGATGACTCCGGGGCTGCAGGCAGCGAAGCGGAAGGCGCTCTGAACCATATCAGACGAGCAACCCCCCCGGCCCCACATATAGAAACCATCTCAGCCAGTGGAAAGGAACCGATGAAGCGGCCGAAGCTCATGGCCGGGAGGACGTCTTATGCCAGTGCGTCTGCTAGTGAGACAAGTCCAACAGACGATCATCCGATCACTCCCACTTTCTCCAACGTTATTGGTACGTATCCCGCTCCATCATCCAGTTATACTGCCGCGACGATTATGCGACTCAAGGAGAACGAGCGCCCGGTGCCAGTCGAAGGTCTTGCTCCCGTGAAAGTGTCTAGTCCGCTCGCCGGGGAGCCTGTTACCAGGACTTCTCTCCGTGGCCCCAGCCCCCCGAGGACCCAGAACATTCCTGAAACCGACTTGTTCGATTTCCTGGAAAGCCCAGCCCCGTTGCCGGCGTCGCAGACCGCCAAATCAAGCCCATCACAGCGTACCAGCCCCTTCACACCACCGCCGATCCCAATCGAGATACATTCCACGAGCAGTCTCCGAGCTTCACCACCCACGGGGCTGCGTGCTTCATTCGGTCCCTACGGCGGCGTGCCCGAACACGAACTTGGCGACGAGCCCCTGACCCGCTCCCTGCCTACCATCAAGAACTACCCGAGCCTGCCGTACCCGCACAACGCAGCAGCAGCATCGACCTCCTCGGTTCGCTACCTGGGCCCCGACGGCTTCAGCTTGCCGGTGCACGTGCATCCGCCACCGTGGGCAGCCTCGTCCCCCAATGCCCAAGGCTACTCGAGCCAGCCCATGAGCCGCGACCCGAGTCACCAGTCGAGCCGCAGCCAAGGCTCGCACCCGAACTCGGATCGGGGGGCGCCGCAACCGCTACGAGGGAGCTCCGGCGGCTCGCCAGCGTACAGTAGCTCGCCGGGCCCGCAGCCAATGCGCCGTCCGCGGTCCCGCCGCCCCAGCGTCGTCGAGACCGAGCCCAGCCCCCGTATCGAAGCTCTCGATGCCGAAGGCATCGATCCCGTCGTCACGAGCTACCAGCTCTATGGCGAGAGCGTGCGGGGCCGCAGGCGCACCGGATCCGGGCCCGGCGGAAGCGGAGGGCTGCCGTACCCCGTCACACGCGAGTCCAGGTTCCTGGCGCGCTGGCGCAGCAAGCGCAGGGCCGGCGGTAGTGGTAGTGGCAGTAGTGGCAATGGAAGACCTGATGGTAGCGATGGTAGACCTCTGAGCAGTGATGGCGACGGTGATGGCGACGACGAGAGCACCGGTGGGAGTGTTGCGGCCGCTGTGGGTAACGGCGGCAACGGCAATGGCAACGGAAAAAAGGGCAAGGGCAAGGACAGGGAGAGGCGGTTGAGCCATCGCAGGGCCATCTCCGCGGGCGGCAGGCTCATCAGACTGCACGGGAAGCGCAGAAGCATGGACTCCGTCGGCGTCGACGCCTCCTCCGCATCCTCGGTCCCTGTCCCGGGCTCCGCGGATGGAGCTGACATGGCGCGCTCTGCTTCCGGCGGCATTAGGCTTGCGGACGGAAAAATGGTGGAGTTCGGGGGCACAGGCCCGGATCTAGCCCGCGCGCCACCACCACCGCCGCAACCGCAATCGCTGCCTAGTCCCAGTTCTGGGGCGCCTAGGGGAGACGGAAGGTCCGGGTCCGGGAGTCCCCTCAGAAACCCCAACTCGCCCGCTGGTTTGGGGATCCAGCAGCACCGTCAACGGTCCTGATCCAATAAGGCTAAGGGGAATGGGTTGGAAGGGGTGCACCCGCCCGACTGGGCTACGGAGCAGATAGACCTTGGTTGTGGTAGGGTGCGTTCAGATGGGTTGGTTGAGCATACATGTTTGGACTGCCTGGTGGAGTATCTGGGACGCATGCACGGGTACTCAAGGCAGTGTTTGCTGGTATGTGACGAGCTAGCTGATGGGATACATGGCGACTAACGAGGGATTGTATTGCTGCTGTGCATCGCATATATGGGTTATCAAAACCTTCGGTTTGTTTTTGTTTGGTTAGAGCATCTAGACTATAATCAGCGGGTCTTAGCATAGCTTAGCATACTGTCTTGTGGCGTTGAAGAGTTTAATGAGCTCTTCTGGCATCATTCCTCCCCTTGGGATCGCCGGCACGGTGTGTGACTTGAGGGGGTAAAGGCGCGATAAGGTTGATTGATGCCAAAGCGAAGATTACATTGATGCCTACAACCCTGTCCTGTCCGCCTGCGCACAAGTAGTCGTCAGCCGGCATCCTACCCCTGAGCCAGGCCCGTTATTCTTTATATATTTAGTAGTAGTAATCAAACACCCGCTCAGCCAGCGCCCCCTATAATAAGCCGCCGTGATGCAAACCAGTGCTTCGCAAACACCACCATCCGCAGGACAAGCAACCAGCCCGTCTTGAGCCCTCTTAAACCCATTCAGACAGATGAAAGCGCTGCGCCACACGCCGATCTGATCGATGACTAATTACTTCTTAGCACCTACTGTAACCTGTAATAAATGAGAAGGCGCTTGCTCGCCCCCGCCTCGTTAGGTACTGTAAAGTCTCGTAATATAAATTCTGTTCGGTTTGGTACGTGTCGCGTGCGTGCGTTGGGGTTGGGAGCTCTACACAGGCTGTGGTTACGACGTGTCGAACGAGGAAGGGGGACATTTAGCATGGTAGGCTGTTCGGTCTTGCTTGGTGTCGAGGGGAAGGCAGGTGCGGTTGCAGGGATTGTTTGTTGTAAAGTTGGGCTTGTCGTTAATGGTGTTCGGTGAGATATGGTGAGGAACCCCCCCTTTTTTCCTCTCCTCCCCTTTTCCTGTTTTCACGCTTTTACACTACGAAGTACAGTTGGAAGTTAGCGCATAACAAAAACACAAAGCGGCAGGTTAGAGGCACTGCATCAGTCATGACCACCGCACATCCTGGCATCTTTTGACCCTCTCGTTTCCTTGGGCTGCAAGGCTTTTCGTCTTTACGCCCAGAACCGTTGTGAACCCGAGGAAATACTGGGTTCCAGCCCGAAATCCTATCATCGGCTGGCGGCGGAGGTCAACTTCTGTACCTAGACATTATCACCTCCGCATTGGTGGTGTGACGGGGTTTTAACTCTTTTTAGAGACTGAAGGCGCGTCCATGCGGTAGACCCATGATCCCTCTCGAGTCGGTAATCGGTAGGGTTGTTACCGTATTAGGCAGGTAGGGGACTCCGCATATTCTATACCACGCTTTAATCTGCATGTTGAAACGATTATGTAGTATACGGAGTTAGACATTAGACGAACTGCAGAGATATCAATGGACGATGTTATGGATGCCCAGGTAGGCAGTGTATGTGTGATAGGAGGAACAAGAGCAGCGTTAAACACACATTAAGTAGCCCTTTTTTTTTTTTTTACCTCGTTCGTTCCCTCTATTGCCAGATAAAAATATAGCTCTCTGGTGACACGTAATGCCAAAAATTAACTTGATTCGGGGCATAGACGGGCTAGATATAGCGAGTAGAGTTGGTGGCGGACTACTAGGTCATAGGTAGTGAGCGCCAATCTAGACTAGGACTAATTATATGTTTGGGAACCTCGCCCCTTTTTGGTCTTTGTCATCATGCACGCCAAGGGATTATGTTCTGGGTGGGATTCCGGGCAGGGAAGGTAATTAGTATCCGCTTCCGCGTCGCCGTCTCTGCCTTGGCTCCCGACAATACCACCCAAGAAACTTGCACGCAACCCATATATCTCCTGGACATATTACGAAGGCTTCTTGGCTACACAGCATTAACAAGACCAATTGCACTAAATATATATATTGTTCTACCCATAAGAGGAAGCTTTGTCAAATTAAATTTTGTATTATTTTCAATTATATCGTGGGTCTAGGTATAACCTAGACGTATTATCATGCTTATAGATATAAGGTTATGTGCATTTCTTGGGTGGGAATCTTGGCTTCGTGACGTGCCTCCATGCATGCGCCGTGACAGAAAGAGCTTCTGCGGATCGGACCAATCACACACTGCAGCGAATAACGTCAAGGGACGAATTCTAGAGGGCGAGGACCCATTGTGGTGATTCGAGGCGACACGATAGGGACGGACCGGCAGCTCGTATCCGTACGGGGAGGCTTGGAGCCCCGGATCCTTCCAGCTTGGCCTGCGAGGCTATGCTATCCAATCGGCTGCCATCGCCAGTCAATGGAATCCATGGGCACGCAGGTTGGGTTGCTTTTTGAGACGATATATCCATTGGCCAGATCGGAAACACTACAGAAGCTGCTCGATGCCGTGCAGTCCGATAGGACTCGTAAGACGGGAATCCCGTTGGACTATGCCATTCATAGATCGGGTGAGAGCTAGTATGCCGTCCCCGTGGCTCTGCTACTTCACTTTTCGGCACCACCGGTTTGCCCCGGGTACCAGGGAGTGTGCGGGAATCCCTAACGCGTGAACGCTTTGGAGGGAAGAAAGTTCATCGCCAAAACTATAGCTAGGCGTAGAATTGAAGGCCGTGTTATCCTGAGGTTAGAACCACAAATCGACACGTGTGGCCGAACTCTGTTGAGAGTCCATTAAGCAACCTTCCGAACGGAGATCTCTCTGGACATGGCGTTTCAGGGGCCGCTCGAACCTTATCAAGGGGGTTAAGAGCATTGTACTGCAGCTAACTTCCCTAGCGTCTACATGTGACCGAGATAACTTGGCTGCTGCTCAACCGTAACATGTGATTCCGTGAAATGCATCCTTGAGGGGTCACCACAAGGCAGCAACATACATGGGTAGACGGCAAGGCATGGCCGTAAGCACGGTTCTTCTCGACAGATCCTCGATGTGAAGGGGCTTTCCGAGGTCTTGCCCGGACCCCCGCGGTAAGTTGCCTTAACGTTATATAAAAGGTCCTTCTACATCCGCAGCCGTCAAGGAGAGGTATCTTGAATTGTGAGGAGAATCCTTAGACTGAATAGTTCTTGATACAATTTGGATAAAATTCCACAATGCCTTCCCCCGCGACGTTGACTAAAGTCCTGGTTACAGGCTTCGGGGTACGAATCAATCCCCTTCCTAGGTCCTACAGCTGCCAGTGAGCGGAAACGAAGAAATTAACCTATCTTGCAGGCATTCGGGGGTTTTGATGATAACCCCTCATGGGAGATCGTCTCACGCCTCCCTCGGACACTTCCTAACAACATCGAGGTCACAATCCACCCCGAAGCCATACGCGTGGCCTACCACCCGGTCTTCGACCTGGTGCCGCGTCTGTACGCCGAGGATGATTACGACATCGTCTTGCATACGGGCTTAGCGGCGGGGCGTGAGTATTTCGCAGTGGAACAGTCGAGTTCGCAATCGAGGCTGGAGGAGTGGGGATATCAGGACTCCCCGGATGTCGACGGAGAAGTCTTCACCGTCGCCGAACAGGAGGCAGCGTGGGCCAACGAGCCGCTGTCCTTAGAGACGGATCTCGACCTGCTCAGGGTCGTGGAGCTGTGGAGTAACAAGACGAGCGACATTGCGTTCCCGCCGCTCGCTGCCGATGCCACAGAGGAGCCGGGGACAGCCGTAACAGACCTTTGGCGAAGTGCGAGGGCGGCCGGCCCCGTGGAAGTGAGGTTGATGAATGATTTCGATTACGCGAGCGAGCTGGGAGACGGCGTGACTGATGATGTGAGGTGGAGCGATGACGTCGGATTCTATCTGTGTGGTTTTATTTACTATACTGGTCTCGTGGAAAAGAGCAAGACCGGGCCGAGAGATGTCGTCTTCATGCATGTCCCTTATTTGGAGACTGAGGATCAGTACGCGACGGGGGTTGAAGTTACGATTGAGTTGATAAACTCGCTTGTTGAGAGTTGGAGAGAGAGACAGTGACGGATATAGGAAACGGGACTTGCGAAGAGGCCATCAAAGGTTATATGCCTTTAGTTGGCGGGTTTACAGCATCAATTCGCCAGCCTTCTCCTTTCCGAAGAGGGGCCATAATGCTGTATAAGGTTCTTAGTTCCCTATTAGGGGTTACAACGGAGGAATGGGTTGGGGTCGGGTCGCGGTGATTTCTTTTGATTTTATTTTTGGGCGCCTTTAGGGTAATAATGTGATACTAGCTTTGATGGAATCTGCCGCCCATTGCAATTGAAGTCAGTACTTTGACCTATTTGTTGAAGAGCCCTGCAGCTGATGGATGTCCCGCCCAGGCCACACCGCTAGAAAAGGGACTATGTTATAGACCTTTTGTATCGAGTTTTCCTTAATGTCGGTTAAACCACAACAATCCTTATTAACTATGTCCGTGAAGGTAACTCGAACAAGGCTCAGACCAACAGTCCGTTAGGTCTACGAGATCCCGATAATTGAACTTTTCCAATGCCTCGACTGGGACAGGCCGCCTTTTAATCGGAATCTATATGCCAGTCGCGAACTTACATAAAAACACTATGCGTGTTACGATTACGTCAATCTGGACGACTTATAATTGCTAAGGTCATGTACAGCCTTGCTGCTTTTGCTTAGGCTACCTCAGGCGCTAATCACTCTGTACCTACCTTTAAATTTACCTCACTTAAGTCAGGCCTTAGTTTTGAGGTTGGGGCTGCGTTTATAGCATACAGTCTGATTACAAAAGCCTCGGTTTAGTCTCCATATCGCATGTTTTCCACGAGCACTTTTTAGGTTTGATTATATATAACTCCACGGTTTCTATCTGGATTTGAAAATAACTTGGAATTTAAAATATTTAATTATTGCGAGATATAATTATAACCCTATAAGAAAGAATATCGGTTAATCGCAAATTTTCTAAGCAATACTATTTACACTATCTAAAATTCGAACATCCATTTCGGAATAATTTAAAGTACGATTATATCTTCATTTTTTATAAAGTAAAATTTAAGAAAATCGCGTAATATAAGCTATTAGCGCCTTTTCATATATCTGGACCAATAATAAATTGGCTATATGTGTATTTAATTAAAAACGGTCAAAAAATAACTCGATTTTACCCAGTTTTTCAATATTGAAAATAAGCACTATAACGTATATATAAAAATTAAATAAAAGTTGATAAATATTTACATTTAGGTTATAAATTTAAAAACGGCTTTAAACTTAAATTATATAGTATATTACGTAAGTTATTAACCTTTTTAAAAGTTTTCGATTTTTGCCTTAGGTTTAAAATATTACTAGATTAAGTTAGCGCCATTTTCTTAACAACTGAATAAGCCAAGTTATATATTCTGTAAATATCTATAGTATTCTTATTTTTATTTTATTATTATCTATCACTGTTGTAAAAAGATTTAAGGTAGAAATGTATGAGTTTGTATAGGAAAACGGCATCTACCGAGACTTTTGCAACCCCACTGTAGCTGTAACGTAGCTGTAGCTAAAGCTCTGAAAAAAGAACTGTAGCTGCAGGTACCGCGTTAACCTAATCGAAAAAGTATTTATAAAAATAACAAAACTTCAAAAATAAGGCCTAACTTTAAGTTGTGATTTTTTGGCTCCGTTTTCCGCATTTTTATATAATTTTTCGAAAACTTATTTTAAAAACTTATAAATATAACAAAAGAGAAATATTTAATAAAATAATAAAAATGCTATTATATATAGCTCTAAAAAGTTTTTTAACAGTATATATAATACTTTAATAAGAACTAGTGTTCCGGAAATATTAAAAAAATAAATTAAAATTTCCGTTTTCTATAATTTTTTTTATCCGGAACGCCTTTATAATTACGACGTAACAATTATAACACATATAGTCCAAAAAAAAGTAAACGGATTTTTTCTATAATAGATTACCTTTAAACGGCTTATAGTAAAATGATACATGCTATGGTTGCGTTATCGCAGTTATAAGTGCGTTCTGGTTAACCAAGTTCGAGAATTTTTTTAAAGCCGCAATATAACAACCATAGCCCGTACGGCCAAAAGAGTTCCTATACGGATTTATTTTTAATAAAATATATTTGGAAAACCCGGTATGTAATAATGGAACCGATAGTTACATTATCGTAGCCATGAGGATATTATAGTTACGTATTTTCCAAAATTAAACTTGACCGTATTAGTTTTAATTTGCATTTAAAGAAATTAGAAAAATTCTTATATGCATCTTAACTTCTATTCGATGCATATATAAAGTTATATATTTAACGGGTTTAATTTGGTTACGTAATAATTGGTTTATTTTAGTTTTTGAATTTTTTTTAAAACAATAAAAAAGAAAGCAAATAATTTTAATAGCGATACCCAGAATAGGACCTTTACTGTTAGCTAGCCAGGTATGCTAAAGTATTCTAATTATAAAAGACTACGTTTTGACTAAAAGATAATGGTTCCGTTGTTAAATTATATAAAAGCAGTACGTATATAGAACATTTACATAATTAGCTAAATATAATAATATAATTGATATTTTTTATATTTAATAATTAAATGTTTTATTTGTTTAATTCGAGTAATTATTAATTAAGTAGCTGTTATTAAAACGATATAAGTTGTATATTAGTAGTAATTATATTTATATATTTTAATAACAATAATTATAACCGTACCGTCGACGGCCCCCGTTATTTATAAAGGATTTAAAAATTGGGACCGTTTTAAGGCAAATTTTAATTTAAAACGGCTATGTTTGATATATAGAATTATATCTATTTTGATCAATTATGTTTATAATTTATTAGATTTATAAAACCCGTTATAAGCCTTTATTTAAATGACGAATTTGTTATATAAGGCGGATTAATATATTAGTAGTTTTATTTTTATTTTTAAAAAGAAATGTCGAAACAATTGATTATACGGGTTATTTAATAAATGTTGAAATGGAGCAGTATGCCGGGACTTAGGTCCGGTCTCGGATGATCAGTTGCTCCATATTACACATGTATTTCTTGAAGTTCATTTTCGCTGGGCGTAATCCCATCACCAAACCTTATCAATGGTCTCAACACCATTCAATAGAGACTACGTTTGAACTTACCACTAAGCATCTACGAAGACACACTTTGCGATTATGTACTAATCAGGACCGAGTCACCCCGTCCCAATTCAATGTTTTTGAGATAATAACCGAAGGTAGATAAGTTTATAGTTAGGACTTTACGGCGTATATTTATTAAGATTATAAATACGATATTTTCCGAAAAAATATTAATAACTTTATAAAATAAGTTTTGGAATTTGTATTTTTAACGATTAAAAAAATTTCTTTTATGCAAGAATTTACAAAAATGGTATGTTAAAATAGCTGAATCCGATAAGGTGCACGATAGTCGATTTTTGATTAATATTTAATAATAATACCGAAAAAGGTCAAAGTAAATTACGAAGTTAAGTAAGAAATTAAATAAGTGGATTATGAAGTAGCAAGAGATAATAGTTGAGAAATAGCAATATAGCGTTTTAAAAACGAAAATAATAGTTATAAAGCTTAACGACTTATATATAACATTAGCTTTTATTGTAGAGATTTGAATAATTATCTTTTAAATGGTAAAGAAGGACGAAATAGATAGCGAAACGATTAATTATTAAAAGGTAGTAATTAACTTTTTAGATTATTAGATTATAACTTTTATTATTATTATAGAATATTAAGGTATCGTTTTCGACTTTTTCCGGGGTTTCTGTAAATTTTCTTAGTTAAGATGATTTTAATTAGGAATATTACAGATTGTATAACCGTTAACCGTAAGGTAGACTTTCTGGACGAGGATTAGAATAAGGTAATTGTAGAGGTTTTAATACGAATAGAAGTATTAATAAACGAAAGTGTAAGGAATTAAATAATTAAGATATACGTTATAAAGCCTATATAAACTCGATGTATAAATTTCCTTATTATTATTACATATTTTTCAATAAAGTTTCGATAAAAAGATTTTAGCGTTGTTTTAATTCATTTAGTCGAGGAAAAAATTGTTGATTAACTTTTGAAAAAAGAGATTAATTTTAAAGAGAAGAAAACGAGTTTTGGCGTGTTTTCTTAATTGTTAATTAATAATGCGTTATAAGCGTTTCGTTTTACTTTTTATGCAATTTGATTATTTTGGATTTAGGTTTTATAATATATGTTTTTAACTTTATTAGTAAATCTTTAAAATTTCAATTAACCGTATAAAATAACGGGGTGTATGCAAGTAATAGTTTTATTTTGAATAGGGGATAGGGAGAGATTAATATATTATTTTGAAGTTTTAGCGGTACGAAGATATTGCGGTTATACGACGTATAATCCGTGTGTAAAAGTCTCGGTTTAGTTTTTACACCTCATATTTTCCACCACCACTTTTATACCTTTATTTATACGTTTTTCTATTAATTTTTAATAAAATTGCAACGGAATTTGATGATTATAGATAAATTTATTGCGAATAAAATGAGTTATTTCAATACTTCGTATATTAGCCCTGGGCCTTTATTACCGTTTCGATCCGTTTCGGTATATTATTTATTAAGTTATTTAATATAGCCTTTCCGAATTTCTTTTATATAATAACTGCAGTAGTAGTAAGTAAATTTAATGTTTTTTGCGTATTGCTAAGTGACTTAAGTTTTGGTTTTTGCGTTGGATACCTTTTTTTAATATTTTTTATACGTTTTCGATGGAGTTTAAATCGGGTAAATATAGTGGCCATTTTAATATTTCGATAACGTATATTTAAAGTTATTTTTTGACGATTCGGGCGGTATAAACGGAAGCGTTATTTTGTATAAAGATAAAGTTGTTATTAAGGTATTCGAGAAGGTATTTGTCGAGGTAATTACGATAACCGCGGCCGGTTATTCCGCCCCGGGCGGCTCCAGGGTTATTATCCAAAATTATTAGGAAGTTCCGTTTTTTATATCCGAAATTACCCTAAAACATTTACGTCTGACCGGTTCGTTTGTATCAGGGTTGTATATATTTGGGTAATAAACGAGATTTTTTTATTTTAAAGGAAACCGTTAGTAATTAACGTAATAATTAATATAAAATAAGGTATATTAAAAAGATTTTCGGCGAAAAGTTTATTACGGCCGCATATTGTAATTACGGTTTATATTCGTTTCGTTATTAAATAAAACCTTTTGTTAATATTTAACATGTTTATTATAATGTTTTAAAACTTAAGAAAGTTTTCGTTTCGTATGTTTCGGAATTTAAAACGGATATTAAAATACGCGTTAATATATTATATTTTTGTTACGAAATTACCGCGTTAAAGTCTATATAATAATATGGGAATAATATAATTCGATAAGTTCGTTTATTGTTATAAAAGGATTAAATTTAATAAATTGCTACAAATACTGTTTATAAACCGGCTGAAGCTTACGTAGTCGGTCCGAATGTAACGAAAATTAAGCTTGAATTTTAATGCGTATAGCGATTATAAACGCCCTAAACGGTAATAGGGGATATTCCGTATTTTCTCGCCATTTTGGTAAAGTTTTCGCCTAAATCCTTTTCGGATTTTATTTCGTTTTCGTATAAAACGACCTTTTTTTACACGGGGTAATTGGATTTAAATTGGCTTGTTTACTTATGATTAAAGTATGAAGGGTGTAGGTATTAAAGTGGAAGAAATACGCGTTTTTGTAAAGCGTGCAGAAATCTACCGAGACTCTTTGCATCTCTATTGTAACTTATTGCAAAGAATTTGTATATGACTTAGTATTTTTTTGATAGTTCCGAAAAAAGGTTCTGAGTAAAATAATTAAGGGATTAAAATATATTTAAAATAAGTATAAAAAGGTTATAGTTATTTTAATAATTATATTAAATTAATTTGCTATTCGAATTATTAGCGTAAAATCATTTTATGTAATTTTGGTTATTTATAAATGAAATATTAACTTATTAACAACGAGACTGCCGCGTATAGGTAACGGAACTTTATGGTATTTGCAATTAGACGATTTAGATTTCAAAGTAATCGTTTAGTTGTAGTTTTATATAAAAGAAGTTCGATTGAAGGGTTTTATAATTATCGAATGTTAAATATGTAAGAAGACGAAAGCTTAAAGATAAATACGCCGAAAATTTAAAAAGACCGTCCCGATTAAGATAAAGAATTGTTATTGATTTTATTAACTTCGAAAAAAACTTTCAAAAATACAAATACGTATATTTGTTATCGATAAATACTTAGGTTTTATTTAAGATATTTATTTTAAAACCCAAAAATTGGATATATTATTTATTGCGTTTTAATTTTTGTTAGACGTTTGAAGAATTAAGATAAGGTTTTTTATAAGTAATCGAATGCGATAATGAAATTTTATAGAATTACCTGTTTCGAAATACTTTTTAGTTGGTTTTTTTTTTAGTATTAAGCTTAAGCTTTTAATACCGTAAATTTAGGTCCAGAACGGGGGTATGAAATGTCTAAAAGGTGTAATTAAAAAGAAAATAATTACGATATTAAACGGCGTTAAGTTATTTTCATTTATGATCGTATATACTTTTAATGTAATAATATACTTATATAACCGTATTTATAAATACGCCTTTTTCAGCAGATTTTATACGAAATTTATTATATATATTTAATATATAAAATAGCGTTATAATGCTTAATTATAAGTTTTAAAAAGCTTATTTGTGAGATTACGGCTATATAGTTTACGTTATAATAACCGTTATTAGAAAGAAAGTATAGCGATTTTAAAAGTTAATTCCAAAGTTTAAATACTTTTTTTCTCGGTTATCGATAACCGCTAATATAAACCGGTACGGTTAGGTTTGCTTTCGTTTCAACGTATTAAAAAAAAGGAAATAAAACGAAAAGGTATTATATCGTTTTCCGTTCTTAACACAGATTTCCTGATTTGGAATTTTAGCGTATCTTAATTAAGAAAGCAAAAATAAGTGCACCATGCGGCCTGTATATATAAAGGCGATTTCCAAAACCACTGTTACGATACTGGCGTTACGGCTTAGTTAAGCTACCGCAACGCTATATGTACGTCGGCGCTCCGCGCCTACTAGGTAGTTTTGCCCTCTCTTTTTTATGCAACAACAGAATACTTTATCCAGATCTAAGAGATGATCAGCGCCGTGACAACCCTTATAAATTTGTATGGCTTGTACGAAATCTAATAATATCTTAAAGCCTTAAAAGCATCAAATTTCACCCTTGTCGTTAATCTGGCTTTATTAAGCTAACTTTATCGTTTACTTTATCGTTTACTTTATCGTTTACTTTATCGTTTACTTTATCGTTTACTTTATCGTTTACTTTATCGTTTACTTTATCGTTTACCTTCTTGTTAATCTTATCGTTAACTGTCAGATATAGAGGATGTCAGTTGCGTTGTTGTATTCAGCTAATTGTGCAGCTTCTCAATACGCGTACAGCTTTTGTGTAGCCTAGTAACAGAACAATTATCTTTTAATCAAAGCGTAGCTTTCTGTAACTAAGGTGCTTTAGCATCTTGGCTAGCTAATATACCTCCCCAACGCCTTGAAAATTCGGGGCGTTACTCGCCATACCTTCTTCACCTTTTAAAGCTACAGCTTTCCATTCAACCTCTTTTCCGGTGATTATATCCTTTTAATTAGCCAGTTCCTTATCAGAAACTGCTTTTAGCGTTTTCCTCCGGTAATCCAAGGCCTTTGTAATATCTATCAATTTTAGCTGCTTTGTAAAGTATTTAAAGGCTTCGTGTAACAGGGCTTTAATTAATCCATTAGCTAACATATTGTTTATAGGCGTATAATCTATTTTGATTAGGCTTTTTTTGCTGTTTTTCGGAATTAGTAGTTATATATATTTACGTACCGCAGCTTTATTTTTAAAAAGGCGACGTCGGCATTAATAAGCCTTATGGTCTGCTAGTTATCGCATTATAAATTTAACAGTTTTACACTTAGGTTAACTTTTAATTCCTTAATTAATTAAAAGACGAATAAGGCTTTTTTTAGTAATTTGCGTAAGGGATAACAACTTTGTTTTGGTTATAAAAGTAATTATTATATTTTGCTTATTTGTACGTTATTTTATAACTTCTTTAAATAGTCTTATAACGTAAGTTTAAAAACTTTTTAATCGAATATATTGTTTACAAAAAAGGCGTTATTTCAAATATTTAATAAATTCTCGCCGCCGAACTGCAACGTTAACGTTTTAGTACCTATTAAATACAGTATAACGCAATTAGCTGCTTTATAATATGCGTTGTTAAGGTTTAAGTTAAATCGGGTAAGTTTGGATATTGCAAAAGATATATTGGGTTACGTATAGACCGTAACATAAAGAATAAAACCGTTTTTTTCTGGTATTTGTTAACAAAACCTAGATAAGCTAGATTAAAATTTAATAATAGTTCGGCGTTTGTTATTAACGTTTTTAGGAAGTTATTTAAGTTTTCCTTAAGGATTAAATTAACGACCTTATTTGTAAAGTTTAATTAGAATAGCTAGATTTTTTTGTTAAGTTTATCTTTAATTATTTCGATATTTAGGAATTACTGTAGGTCCTTACCTTTTATAAAGGTGTATCGTTGTTATATTTGCTAAATTAACCAATCGACGAGGGTTTATTTTTTTATTGTACGCGGCGATAATATCGTTGACGTAAAAAGAAAGTAATACCTTTTAACGAAAGAAATAATAGGGCTTATAAGGAACGGGATTAAGATTTAAAATTTTAAACGTGTTAATGAAATCTTTTTGGTAAATTAACGGCAATCTTTTTAGGCCGTATAGAACCTTTCTAATTAAAATTATCCTGTTATATTAAGGGTATTTTAAAGGCGTTTTTATATATATTTCGTAAGGTAAGTTTGCGTAAACGAAAGTATTTATAGCATTATATTACTTAAGATTTAAATCGAACTTAATTATAATAGCTATTAAGGTTTTAAAGAACCTTCCGGCTAAGGTAAATACGTAAGTATCGCTATAAATAATAAGTTGTTAATTACTTCGTATTATAAAACGGGCCTTGTATTTTTAAAGCTAGCTATGTTTATTAAATTTGTAAATATATACCTTTATATATTTTAGAACCTGTTTCTCTTTAGTAGCGGACTAATCGACGATCTTCCAGGATTACATATTTCTATAACTTTACAGGTAGGGTTTTTTAACTTTTAATAACAGTTTCCTTAATGGGTATATATTAACTTTTTATAGCTTCGTAGCAGTAGCGACAAGTTTCGTTTATGTACCCGGTTTTATAACTTAGGTAATACTTTTATTTTTAATTTTATCTTTGGTATATTAAAACTTTTTCGATTAGTGCGGCGCGTATTTCGGGTTTTTATTCGCCTCAAATTTCCGTAGCTTACCGGCCGGTTATTAATTGTACTTATAAAATAGGCCAAACGTCTTGTATTTAAAACGGCTTTTTATATCTTATAATCGTAACAGTTATTAAGCTAAATGTTAACGGCGGTAATAATTTAAAAAACGGAAGTAATTCGAATATAACGGTTGTATAAAGATAATTAATCCTTTACGAACAGGTTTGTTTTTCCCTATTCCGTATATTTCTTTAAACGTCTATATTACTTTAAAATTATTTGTTTTATTTAACCCGTAATTAGATTATTTTATTTAAGTTTTTATATTTTTTTATATATATAAGGTAATTATTAACCTATTTAAATACGTGGACTTGTCGAAGTAGGTTTGTAATTCGTTTTCAGTAACGTAAAAAAAGTCGTTTTTTAAGTTTTTGATATTACTTAAAATTCTTTTTTTCGTTAAACTGAGCGTTTCGAATAGTAATAATTTTATTAGTTAATACCTTTTACATTTCGTAAATATTCGTTAATTAATAGCCGATAAAGAAGCTTATTTACGTTTTAAGATTTAACTTTTAAAATCTTTGTTTTTTCTTTATGGCAACAGTTGTTATAACGTAGGTTATATAGCCGTAAATTCGTAAATAAGTTTGTTAAGGTTTGTACTTAAGTACTAAAACGTTATTTTTGTCTGTTAAATAAATATAATAAAGCTCGTATAGGGTCTACTAAAAGAAAGGGTATTAAAAGGTACGATTATATAGGTATACTGCAGTTTTAAAAATGTATACGATCAGAAACGCCAGTAATTTAACGTTATTTCGCATAAAAATCGCTTTTTTGTAATTACATCCCCTAAGTACTCCGCACCCCCGTTCTAGACCTAGGTATGTAATATTAAGGGCTTAAGCTTAATGTTGAAAAAAAGTAACTGAAAGATATTTCGAAGTAGGTGATTTTTTAAAATTTCGTTATTGTATTCGATTACTTATAAAACAACCTTATCTTGGTTTTTTAGAACGCTTAGCAGATATCGGAACGTAATAATTAATATATCCTGCTTTCGGTTTTTAAAGTAGATATCCCAAATAAAACCTAAATATCTATTGGTTGCAAACATAACGTACTTGTACCTTTTAAGATCTTTTTCCTTAAGCTTGCGGCGTATTTGTTTTTTAGCTTTCGCTTTGTTACATATTTAATATTCGATAGTTGTAAAACCTTTAAACCGGATTTCCTTAGTATGGAATTATAACTATATTATTATTTTAAGGCCTGGATGTTTTAATTGCAGGTATTATAAGGTATCGTTACTAATACGCGGCGGTTTCGGCGTTAATAAATTAATATTTCGTTTATAAATAACTAAAGTTACGGGAAACGTTATTGCGTTAATATTCTTAATAATAAATTAATTAAATTTATTTATCAAAGTAACTATAATATAATTATATTTATTTCGAATATAATTACTAATCTTTCGGTTATTTTATTAATAACCTTTTTTTCGGGGCTGTTAAAGTAATATTAAATTATAAACGAATTGTTCGTAATAAGCTACGTTATATAACCGTAATATTTTCGTACTATTAAGGTTTCGAAATAACATATTAACTTTCCTATAACTCTTAATCGGGACAAAACTGTTACTTACGTATACCCCGTTGCTTTATACGGTTAATTTAAAATTTAAGAACTTATTAATAAAGTTAAAAACGTATATTATAAACCTTAAATCCAAAATAAACGAATTCTGTAAAAGGTAAGATAATAAACTTATGGCGTCTTATTAATTAATAATTAAAAAGTTCGCTTGAATTCGTCTTACTTCCTTTAAGAATTAATCGGTTTTTGTAATTACTTTATTTATAGATTTCGATAAACGGTTAATTTTCTTTTTTAAAAATTAGTTAAAATTATTTCATTAATAAACTAACTATATTATATCGCTATTAAACCGGAAACCAGTTAAAGTCTTATTAAAAAACACATAATAACATTTAGGTAATTTATAAAAAGGATTTAAATAAATTTTGTAACGTATGCTTTAAACATTTAACCTTTTGCGCTTTTATTTGCTACTGTTTTTATCCGTATTAAAGCTTTTACGGCTGCCTCGTTTTAATCTTTGTTTAAAGGTTTTACTTCGCGGTGAACGGTTAATAAATCTTTTCTTTTAATCTAGATTATCCTAATTAACAAAATTTACAAAATTCCTGTAAAAATGGGAAACGATACCTTTATATTTTGTAATATAAAAAATAAATAAATTATAATCAAATAATCCAGAAAGTTAACCGTTGCCTTTTAATAACGAATCGTTCCGTTGTCGATTTCAGCTTTTTTTATTATTTAAAAAATAATTATCCAGGTTTTTACAATAAAAACCAAGACTATATATAAATCGTTAACCCATATAATTGTTATTTTCGTTTCTAAAACGCCCTATCGTTATCCTTAAACTATTATTTCTTACTATTTCATAATTTATTCGTTTAACGTCTTGCTTAATTTCGTAGTTTATTTCAGCTTTTTTCGGTATTTTCGTTAGGTATTAATCAGAAATTTACTATCGTACACCTTCCTAGATTCGGCCATTTTGGTGTACCATTTTCGTAAGTTCTTCCTTAGAAAAAAACTTATTTTTTTAATTGCTAGGAATACAAACTTTAAAATATATTTCGTAAAATTGTTAATATTTCTTCGAAAAATATCGGACTTCCGGTTTTTATAAATATACGCCGTAAAACTTTAATTATAAGCTTATTTACCTTTTATTATCATTTTAAAATATTTATTAAATAACTTATATAATCGATTTTTTTGATAGTTTCTTTTAAAAATAAGGATAAAGTTATTAGGATATTAATCCGCGGTATATAACGAATTCGTCTTTTCGGATAAAAAGTTATATCGGGTTTTATAAATTTAACAAGCCATTAAAATAATTAATCAGGATCGATAAAATCCCAAATATCAAACGCGCAAGTTTTAGATTAAAATTTACCCTTAAAACGGTCCAATTTTTTAGTCATTTATAAATAACAAAAATTATAAACGCTACGGTTGTTATTATTGTTATTAAAATATATTGAAATAATTGCTATTAATATACAGCTTATATCGTCTTAGTAACAGCTAATTAATTAATAATTATTGGTATTAAGCGAATAAGATTCGTAATTATTAAATATAGAGGATATCAGTTGCGTTTTTATATTCAGCTAATTATGCAGCTTCTTAATACGCGTATAGCTTTTATGTAGCCTAGTAACGGAACAATTATCCTCCGATCAAAGCGTAGCCTTCTGTAGCTAGGGTGCTTTAGCACCCTGGCTAGCTGATATTAACCTTATCTTTAACTTTATCGTTAACCAAGCTATTTGTTAATCTGGAAATCTTAAAGCTTTAGTTAACCGGCGACCTAGCTAACTATGTTGCAATTATTATATTAAAAAAAGGGGTGCCGGAACGTATAAGGCGTACGAAGGCCTGCGCTAGCAGGCCGAGTACGCCGAAATACGCAAAAGGCCCCTCTTTTTCTAGTATTGTATTTAACCGACAACAATTATATTGTTAAAACTAGGGCTTATTGTGATGCCGCGGCGTTGCGGTAGTCTTACGTAATAATTGGTTAACTAGCCCAGCTGTTATATTTTGTTTTCCAGTAAAAGTTAGAAATACTCCGAAATTTTCACCTCGGTTTTATATTTAAACTTTTCTTAATCAACATGTAAAAGTAATTTAATAAAGCTACAAAATTACTAAGAAGAAAAGGGATTTTTAATAACTTGGTAAATTAAAAATGTTATAAGTCGGTAAAAACAAAGTATAAAATAAAAATA
Source organism: Monosporascus sp. 5C6A (assembly GCA_004155035.1). Taxonomy (NCBI): domain Eukaryota; kingdom Fungi; phylum Ascomycota; class Sordariomycetes; order Xylariales; genus Monosporascus; species Monosporascus sp. 5C6A. The sequence goes on along the minus strand of QJOB01000073.1, from coordinate 231,522 downwards.
ATAATATCATTACTATTATTAGAAAGAACTGCCGAGAGCTTATAATATATAAAAAGGTTTAAAATAATAAATAAAACTACGTTATAAAAAGTAATAAACTTATTAAAATGTTTAAATATAGAAATATATAAGAAAACATATTAAAAACAACCTGGAAATCGTAAAAGGTATTATAAATATACATTTTCTGTTATAATGAAATATAAGCTTTTTATAACAGCTTTAAAATTATTAGGCGTTATATTTTTGTAAAAAAAATATTATATAATCGCTTTGCTTTGTACCGCTGTGCTAGGAGTAAAAACTAGCGGAATAATTGCAACCGTAGTAATTATCCCGTGCTTATAGCTGTATAAGAGCTGCTATGATAGATAAGGCCGTAATATAGAATTAATAACCTTTGTAAGCTTACTGCTACTTGATTTGTTAATCTAATTATATTAAGTTTATATCGTTATCAGAAGCTAATAGTGCTTTATTATGAGACCCTGTTATCGTATATTGAAGTATATATGGCTAAAACAGAAGATAAATTGTTAGGATGACCTTTTAAGAGGTTTTGTCTAAAAAGAAAATTGCGAAGGCTCCTTATATATACGTAAAACAGCTGTATTTAAGAGAGAACGATACCGGAGCTTCGAATAACGCATCAAATAACGCATGTATTAGTTGCAAAGCTAGCTAAGCTATTGCGCAGTTAAGAGCCCTAGCCTTTAGTAGGGTCTGACATACTCCCTAGCTGTTAGGAATTAACAGCTGAAGCTTTTACGATTTGTTATATTACCCAAAACGGAAGGATTGTGGTGGTTAGTTATAACGCAAAAATATTAATAAAAAATAAAAATCGCGGGATATCAAATAAGGCTACTACCGAGTTTGATCCCGGAAGCTTTTAATGGGATTCGAACTTATACCTTTAGGTATTAGGACCTGCTGTCTTCCTACTAGACTATAAAAGCTTTTTTGGAAAGCTAGCTTAATAACTCGATATTTAAGTTAGTTTAGTTATAGAAAAATAAGAAATAAACAAAAATCGACTTATATTTGCTTTAAACAATACGTTTAATGCGAATATACAAGGCTTTTAACAGGATTCGAATTTATTCCTTTAAATGTTACCTAATATTATACTATTAAACCATGAAAGTCTTATTGGAAGATTAACTTAATAACTTAATACTTAAGTTGGTTTAAGGTTTATAAGATAAAAAAATGTAACGGAAATATGTAAATTAAAAGAAAATGGAAGTAATAGTTCCTGCTGTTGTAATATAGTAACGTTGCTGTAACGAAGCTTTTAAGCTTTTTTCAACCTTGAAACAACGTTTTGAAAATTCAGCAACCGAAAAAGTTCCTGATACTGCTGTAGCCCAAGTCGCTTAGTAATTCCATCCGCAACTATTGCGTTTATGGGCGTCTATTCGATATCGATCTTTTTCATTGCAAAAATTTCGCAAAGCTAGTAATTATAAATATTAACGTATTTTAGCTTCGTAACTAAACGAACAGCTTTTTCGGTAATTAACCGTATTGTCTACTTGTTATTTATTTGGATAACTAACTTTTTATTTAGTTTTAATTTTATAGATTTAAATAATTTTTATAAAAAATAGCTTTATACCAATTTAAAAAAAGGCTAATAGCTTTATTTTCATACTTAGGATAATAACTATATTTTGCTTATTAACTTTTAAACTATAAGGCCCTTGAATAATAACAGTACGAATTTTTAAAAGCCCCTTCTATCCGGGTTATCCGTGAATAAAACGTTACTTGCGTATATAAACGATCGGGTGTTAGATTCGCTATCGTTACCGTATTGTAAGGCTAGACTACGTATGTAATATACGTATAATAATATTTCGTTAATAACGTTATAATAGATAAGGCTAGAATTTGTTATATCGCGAAAGCTAGGAAGCAGCTTTAGTTAAGTCCGGGCAAGTAGTAATAGCTCTATATAGCAGGTTGCCGACTTTTTCGAGATACAGCTTTTTCGAAAGTGCAAACGTTTTGTCGTTATATTCCTGAAGCTTTTTTTATTTAAAGACCTTAATATAACGTTTTCCGAACTTAAAAAAGTCGAAACGTAAATATATCTTTTTCTAATAGGTATCTTATATTTGTTATTATTTCCTAGCCCTACAATTATTTAATATACGTATTTTAGAAAGCTATTATAATTTCTCAAGATCGACGATGTGGAAACGTTGCGTTAATTCTATAAGAATTTCATCGATACCTACTGTATTTCGGATTTTGTATATTATAGATATATCGTTAACGTAAAGAAATAACGTTGATTAACCGTTAATTAAAACGTACGGATCATCCCGAAACGGCTTTAAATTTAAGCTTTAAGCGCCTGTAAATAAGTTTCGTTGCTATAACAATCATAATCGCCTTAAGCCGTATAAGGCTTTTAGAAGTTTTAAATAATAACCTAAACATACGAATCCCGGCAAGAAACGTACATATATAACTTTATTGATATTATTATGCAAAAACGCGTTAATTATATTAAGTTAATACAATTTTAGATCAATTGGGCTGTAATAGCCATAAACATATAATAAGACCTTCCTGCTAGCGTAAATACATAAGCATTAAGTTTCTTATAAAGTTAAAGGTTATCCCGGATAATAATTTTAACATTAAACTTTTAAATCATCTCATATTTGTTAAATTTGTAAGTAAATATTTACATTAACAGAAGGATAACGTTAATGTCTACGTCGTTAATGGTTTTTTAAATTAAAGTAACGGTGATTAAGTGCTTTATTTGATATATCTAATCCCATTCCTTTTACGTAACCGCTTTCCAGTTTTTTACATACATATGTTACATGGTTTCGGGCCAATTTTTAGGTAAAAAAACAAAAGTATTATAATAAAGGCGTTCCGGCTTGATAGTCGTCGAGAAAACAACGTTAAAAGCGGTTAAACATGTATTACGTTTTTCGAAATCCATCCTATAGTTTATGTTAGCCGAAGATACTTTTTTCCTTTTTTCGTTTCGAATTCTAAACCTAATAACGGCTGAACAATTTAAAAAATCTACTTGGGTAAGACGTTGCCGTAATCGAAAGGAACTAATTGATATATTTTAAGCCTTATCCGGTAATAGCACGTGGTATTATTAATAACCTGTATCTTCCGGAATTAGGGTAACTTCGGGTGCAAACAAACCATGTAATAGGCTTTCGCTTCCCGAATTAACTGATTTTCCTTAAGAACGAATAGGGTCGAAATTATTACTAACAGCCGAATTAAAAGACTTTTTTTCCGAATCGCTTTCTTTGTTAGCTTCTACTTTTTTAGCTTTCTGTAAAGCTTTTTAACTAGGATTATCCGTAGTTATTATGATAATATCATATATTGGTTACTCGTTTTTAATAAAAAACTTCTGCGCTGCCGTTTTCTACGCGGCTATATCATCCACTTTTTTAGTAATATTTATATCCAAAGAGTTACTGCTAAATATAACGTTTAACGTTTTTAAAAAGATTGTTACGGAAGGTAAACTCAAGATGCTGTCGATTTAATCGTTTAATTCCCTAATATCGAATAACGATTTTTGCTATTCAGTTATAATACTTTTTCGTTTCGTCGAAAGTAACGTTTTGTACCGTAATAACGCATTATTAGGAAAAGATTTATACCTTGTAAATATTGCTAGTCTTTTTTAAAAAGACGTAACCGTATATACAATTAGATAAATTAATAGATTGCTACCTTAATTCCTATGCTTCACTAATACCCTTCCGTTTCGCAAGTGTTTTATTCCAAAACGACTCCAGACTGCCTAATCCCGTTTTTATCGACGTTAATTCTTTTCGGAATTTTAAAGGTTTCTCGCAATTTTAAGCAGCCGAACAAACTAGTGTTTGTAATTTTCCAATATGTAATATTCCAGTAACTGGATTTCTGAATTTTCTAATTTATTGTTATTATTCCCTTTTAATTTCGCCAGCAGTACCACTGCCGACTCGAAATTATTTAATATAAGTTATTTGGAAAATGGTTTTTTTTTGTTATCGAATATTAACCGGTATCTAAAAATCAAAAGTTAGAATCGATTTTGTTAGGAAATATTTCCTAAATCGATAGTAACGTCGATTACTTTAATTTATCCAGTTATTTGCTTAAATTGGCGTACCGTAAACAAAAAGGTTTTTATTAAGGTTTTTTCGTTACGGATAATAAGTATTTCGTATTCGGATATGTTGTATTATTTCAGTTATTATCTTAATAAATAATACCTTAAAAAGGTACCGTAAAAACGATCGAGGTTGGACTTTATAATCGTAAAACTAATAAGGGCTTATAAAGTTTTCGTAAGCTTTTAAGGTTTATTTTTAAGGTTTATCTTTAAGCTTTACCGTGTAAAGTTATTTTCAATAAGGCCTTTAAAAACCCTACTAAACCCCAGCGGGCATAAGGTTCACCAGGCCGAAACTTATCAGCAACCACATATCAGTCGGAATCGGAATAAAAACGGAACTAAGGTATGCAATTTATCCAAACCGTAAAAACCTATTTAAAGAATTATGGTATTCGAAAATACTGTGTATAATATCTATCGTGGAAATTTATCGTAAAATCATTTTCTATATATTAGCTCAGCCTTATCTTCCAGGCTTGACCTATTTTTACCTGACGTAAATATTGCTAGTTACGTATTTAATGAAATTACCAATATACATTTTGGAATTTATTTTTTAAACGGTTTAATTCTCGGTAAGCTGCTTCCGTAAACGTATAGGTTTTTGATTTGAAAAAAATAACCTTCGTAACGTTTGTTTTTAAGTTTTTTTTAAAAAAAAATAAAGGTTTTATCGTTTTTAATTATCTATTTGTTAAGGACTTAAATTAATATTTTCTAACTTAAGGCCGTAGTTAATGTACGGTTAATAATATACGTAACTGCTTTAACAATTTTAAGTTATAAGTTAAAAAAGAAGTTAATGTTAATTATGAAGCAATAGATTTGTATAATAAGTACGTTTCCGGTGCGTTTTTAAACGTTTGCGAGATTTTTGGTATAAGGCGGCGAAAACATATAAACGATACCTATATTAAAAATTATTTTCGGAATCTGTTTTCGAAAAACCTTTTTCCGTTTAATATAATCGTTTTGAATTTGATATAGTATTATCTTTTAAGGAAAATAACTGCGTTTATTAAAACGGTAAACGTATGTTTTTTTCGTTTTATAGTATAATTAATTTTAATTCCAATAATAAAAAGTAATAATTGACGTTTTCGTATAGCCGTTACAAATGTTATTAAATTCGAAAGAGTTAATGTACAGTTGGAGAGCAAAAGTCACGGCGTTTTGCGATTTTGCACCAAAACTCAATGTTTTCAACAAAGAATATCTTAAGCACTTTATAAATAAACAAAAATAGAAAAATAAGTTTTATATACACAGCTACCCGCCATATAACATATTTATAGTGGAGACTATTTTGAGTTGAGATGCTTACGTAATGTCTATTTTTTTAAAAAAGGCCTTTTTTACAAAAAATGATTTTCTTTAATATCTTTCCGCTTACGTAATATATTACGTTAAATTGGTTTGATTTATGTTCTTTACCTTGGCTAAGATTAATATTTAAGTTTATATAACCAATTTATTACATAAGCGGAAAGATATTAACGAAAACCCTTTTTAGCGAAAATCGACTTTTGTTTAAAATAACCACTACATAAGCATCTCCACTTAAAATAGTCTCCACTTTAAATATGTTATATGGCGTGTAATTATGCAGGTAAAATCTATTTTTTAGTTTTATTTAACTATAAAGTTCTTAAGATATTCTTTGTTGAAAACGTTAAGTTTTGGTGCAAAATCGCAAAACGCCGTGACTTTTGCTCCCCCACCGTATATTATAACGAAAAATCTGTATTTTTTAATTTGTATTTTTCGCGCTACCTTTTTTTAAATTATCCGGATTATATAATCTTGATAATTAATTTTCGACGGAAGTTAAATTTTAGTTTCGGTAATTGTTTATATTACGTTTTTAAAGGTTTTTAGGCCGAAATAAGTTAACTTTTAATATTATAAAATAAAGTTTTTTTTGAAAAATTTAACCGAAAACGGAAGTTATTTTATAAAGTTATTTTTAATTAAGTAATTTTGGAAAAATGAATTTTTAAATCTAAGGTTTCGGGATAAAGCTTTTGTTTTCGTTTTGAGAATAATTTTATTTTTAAAACTAATTTTCCCTTTTAAGCGTCGTAAAGTTAAGCTTTTCGGTTACTGCAAGAATTACTGAATTAATAATATCGTTATCGTTATTGTTAATCGTTACGTTAACGTAATATATAACGGGTGAAGCTTTGATTTATTTGATTTTATTATTTACGTTTACGATACTAGTAATGTTTTGTAATATATAACGTTAATTTCGTAATTTTAATAAATGCTACTTGTTAAAATAACTTATAAAAAATTAAGTTAATATGTATTTCGGGAATATAAAAGTAGTTCTTTTAAATAGAAGTGCTAACTTTATTATCTAAGGTAATAAACGCGATATCTCGCGTTCTTTCGCCTAGTATTTCGAAATATTTCCTTTTAATTAAAAGTTTTTTACTTAGTAAAAAAGTTTATAAGTTAATATATTAATCTTCCGATTTTTTACATAAACATTTAAATATAAATTTAATAACATATATCTTTAAAGTTATATCCCGTAATAACGTTATTAATTTAAAGGTTCGTTTATCAAAGAACCTTTTAATAACAAATATTAAAGTTAATTAAGAAATTTATTACGTTAATATTTTCCGAATTCTGTTAATAGAGCGTTTTAACCCGAAGGTTTTTTTTAATAATTCGTCTGTTTATTTACTTCCTAATTTTAAAACTTTCGGTTTATTTATTAAATTTAATTGTTAGGTTAATATAAAATATTTAATAAAAAGGTAAGTTAAACCATAAAAGTACATTCTATTGACATAATAATTGCCGTTTTAATTATTATTACGGCAGTTATTATTATTATTTGAAATGCCTTAAAAGAAACTTATTTAATTTAAAATCTTTCTGTTAAAGGTAATACCGAACGTTTTTCGAAATAATTATTCGGTAATAACGCCTTAATTTTCCGGAATCTTATATAGCTTCGGAAAAGTTTTACCAACTTTTATGTTAAAGGTAATTCGTTAAACTTTTTAATTAAACATAGTTATTTTAGTAATCGCTATTTGGATAACTGACGAATTAAATAAAAAAAATATTTACCCTTTTAAAGAAATTAAAGTATTAATAATAATTTATAATAATTGAAATCTGCAACTTCTCGGTTTTAATATATATTTTATATTATTTAGATAACAACGTATTTATTTAGACTTTATTAAATTTTAACGTTGTTTTTATATCGAACGTTTATTTTTTTAAAACGGTTAGTTTTTCTCGTAATACAACTTTTTTATTATATTTAATAATAATTAATATAAATTAATTAATTGAAAAATCAATTAACATTAATAAATCCATTTTATCAAATTATAGAAAAAAAACATTTACGATGATATATCTTTATAACGTTTTATAACTTTATATTAACATTTAACTTAAAGTTAAATTTGTAAAAAACGTTTAAATCGAAAATCTTAAAATAAAGAAAAATAGGTTCCTTAATAACCGCAGAATATAGACGTTATTAAGGTTAATATAATTTTATAAAAAGCCCGTTTTATAACCCTCGTAAAATTCGAAAATATTATATTTTTAACGAGTTTCTTTTTAAAAAAAGGCTTTAAAATACCTTTACGAAATTTCGTTAAAATGTGTTAAAAAAGTAAAAGTTATAATTTTAAACGTAATACAGAAAAGATAAATACTAAAGTAATAGCAATATAACTAGGAATTCTTTTAAAAAACGGCAGTAAATTATAAAGTTATTACGAGAATAATAATATGTTTTGTCAAATATAAAAAATGTTAATTACGTTATTATATTTAATTAATTATGCAGCTTTTTAATACGCGTATAGCTTTTATATAACCTAGCAACGAAATAATTTCATTTCCGATTAAAACCTAACCGTTTATAATTAATATATTATAATATATTTAACTAGTTAATATATCTTTTTAACGTTTTCAAAAGTTCGAGTCGTTAATTATTATATTTCTATTAGTTTTTAAAATTACAACTTTCTATTTAGGTTTTTTTTCGGTAATTATATTTTCTTAATTAATTAATTCCTTTGAGAAATTCCTTTTAACGTTTTTTTCGGTAATATAAAACTTTTATAAAATCTATTAATTTTAATTGTTTTTTAAAATATTTAAAATCTTTTCCTAATAAGCCTTTAATTAATTTATTAACTAATATATCGATTATAAAACGTGTAACTTATTATAATCAAGTTTTTTATTACTTTTTGCAATAAATCATTATATATATTTACGTACCGTAATTCCGTTCATAATAAAGCGACATTAATCTTAATAAGCGGTATAATTTATTGATTATCGTACCATATATTTTAAAATTTTTTATCTAGGTTAACTTTAATCTTTTAATTAATCGAAAAGTAAATACCGTTTTTTTAATAGTTTACGTAAAAAATAACAATTCCGTTGCGGTTATTTAAATACTTATTATATTTTACTTATTTGCTTGTTATTTTATAACTTTTCCAAATAACCTTATAGCGTAAACTTAGGAACTTTTTCGATTGGTTATATTATTTATAAAAAAACGTTATTTTAAATATTTAACAAATTTGTGTTACCGAATTATAACGTTAACGGTTTTGGTACCGACTAAATACCGTAAAACGCAATTAGTTGCTTTATAATATACGTTACTAAAATTTAGGTTATATTGGGCAAGTTGGGATATTGTAAAGGAAATATCAGATTACGTATAAACTGCAATATAAAAAATAAAACCGATTTTCTTTTAATATTTATTAACAAAATTTAAATAAGCTAAATTAGGATTCAGCAATAATTCGGCGTTGATTATAAACGTTTATGAAAAACTATTTATACTTTTTTAGAGAAGTAAATTAACTAATTTATTTATAAAGTCGGATTAAGATAACTAGATGTTTTTATTAAATCTCTTATTAATTATTTCGATATTTAGAAATTATTATAAATCTTTACCTTTTATAAACGTATACCGTTTTTGTATTTGCTAAATTAACTAATCGATAGAAACTTAATTTCTTTTCTTATACACGGCGATAATATCGTCAACGTAAAAGAAAAGTAATATCCTTTAACGAAAAAAGTAATAAGGTTCGTGAGAAACGGGACTGAGTTCCAAATCTTTAAATATATTAATAAAGTTTTTCTGCAATAATAACGACAATTTCTTTAGGCCGTATAAAGCCTTTTTAATTCGGAATATCCTATTAGGTTAAAAATATCTTAAAGGCGTTTTTATGTACTTTTCGTAAAGTAGGTTCGCGTTAACGAAAGCGTTTATAACGTTATATTATTTAAGCTTTAAGTTAACTTAACTGTGATAATTATCACGGTTTTGAGAGATTTTCCGGTTAAGATAAATACGTAGGTATTGTTCTAAGCGTTTTTAAGCTCTTAATCGTTTCGTACGATAAAACGAACATTGCATTTCTGTAATTAACTATGCTTATTAAACTTATAAACGTATACTCCATATATATCTTAAAACCTGTTTCCTTTTAATAACGGACTGATTAACGATCTTCCAGAACTATATATCTTTGTGATTTTGTAAATGGGCCTTTTCAGTTTTTAAAAACAACTTTTTTAACGGGTATATATTTAGCTTCTTATAGCTTTTTAGTAATGGCGGTAACTTTCGTTTATATACCCGGCCTTATAACCTAAATTATATTTTGGCTTTTAATTTTGTTTTTAGTATATTAACACTTTTGCAATTAAAGTAATGCCTATTTCGGGTTATCTTTTCCCCTAAGCTTCCATAACTTACCGGTTAATTATCGATCGTATTAATAAAATAAGCTAATTATTTAACGTTAAATGCGGCTTTTTATGTTTTGTAATCGTACCGATAATTATTATTTCGATACCGAACGTACAGAAAGCTTACGTTTATAACCTATAAGGGGTTTTCGTTTTTTACCATTACTTTAGGTTAAATAAGGTAATAAAAGACTAAGACTTCCTTTATTGCTTTCGTCGACATAATAATCGTAACAAATATTAAAGTAAACATTAGCAGCGGTAATGGTTTAAGGAACGGAAGTAATTCGAATATAGCGATCGTATAAAAATAATTGGTTTTTTGCAAGCAGGGTTATTTTTTCTTATCCTATACGTTATTTTGGACGCTTATGCCACTTTAAGGCTTTTCCTTTTGCCTAGCCGGTAATTAAATTGTTCCATTTACGTTTTTATCTTTTATATATATAAGGTAGCCATAGGTTTGATTAAGTACGTAGATTTGTCGGAATAAGTTTTATAACTCGTTTTTGATAACGTAAAAAAGTTAATTTTTAGAGTTTTGATATTACCTGAAAAGGTAATCTTTTCGTTATACTGTAGGTTTCGAATAATAATAACTTTATTTGTTAAAAGGTTCCAAATTTCGTAAATACTTATTAATCAATAAACCGATAAAAAGTCTATCTATATTTTGAAATTTAGCTTTTGAAGTTTTTGTTCTTTTTTTATAGCAGCGGTCGTTATAACGTAGGCTATATAGCCGTAAGCTTACAAATAGGCTTGTTGGGGTTTACGATTAAATATTAAAAAGTCGTTTTTATATACCAAATAAATATAGTAAACCTTATATAAGGTCTGTTAAAAAAACGTATTTAAGAGTATGATTATATGAATATACTGCAATTTTAAAGATATATAGGATTAGAAACCCAAATAATTTAACGCTATTTTATATAATAATCGCTTTCTTTTTAATTACATTTTTTAAACGTTCCGTACACCCGTTCTAGATCTGGGTATATAATATTAAAGGCTTCAGTTTAATATTTAAAGAAAGTAATTAAATGATATTTCGAAATAGATAATCATTTAAAATTTCGTTATCGTATTCGATTATATATAAGAAAATCTTATTTTGGTTTTTCAAGACGTTTAGCAAATATCGAAACGCAATAATTAATATATTCTGTTTTCGGTTGTTAAGGTAATTGTCTCAAATAAAATCTAAATATCTGTTAATAACGAATATAACGTATTTATATCCTTTAAGGTTTTTTTTTGAAGTTAATAAAATTAATAGTTATTTTTTACTATAATCGGGCTTTTTTTTTCAGTTTGCGGCGTATTTACCTTTTAGTTTTTGCTTTGTTATATTCTTAATATTCGAAAGTTATAGAACTTTTTAGCCGGATTTTCTTAGTATAAAATTGCAGTTATGTAATTATTTTAAGGTTTATATAGTTTAATTATAGATATTATAATGTACCGTTACCTATATGTAATAGTTTCGCCGTTTTTAAATTAATGTTTTGATTGTAAGTAACCAAGGTTACGTAAGATATTATTTTGTTGATATTTTTAATAATAAATTAACTATATTTATTTATTAAAATAACCATCACTTAATTATATTTATTTTGAACATAGTTATTAATTTCTCCGTTATTTTATTAATAACGTTTCTTTCGTAACTATCGAAATAATCTCAAATTATAAGCGAATTACTCGCAATAAGCCATGTTATATAACCGTAACGTTTTCGTACCGCTACGGTTTCGAAGTAACATATTAATCTCTTTATACCTTTTAATCGAAACAAAGTTATTACTTACGTATACCCGTTACCTTATACGGTTAATCTAAAATTTAAAAACTTGTTAATAAAATTAAAAACGTATATTATAAACCTTAAATCCGAAATAAAACAAATTCCGTAAGGGGTAAAAATACGTTATAGCAACTTGTTAATTAGTAATTAAAAAGTACCCCAGGGATCGTTTTATTCCTTTTAAGAATTAATCTGTTTTTTATATAGTTAACTTATCTATGAATTTAAATATTCGGTTAATCCTTTCCCCTAGGAATTAAACGGAAATTATCCGATTTCGGATTAATCTTTTGGCTATCTTGCTGGGTATAATTTTTTAAAACTTTATAAAGAAACGCATAATAACATTAGAGCAGTAAATCTATTAAATTTAAGTACGTTTTATAGCAAGTCCTTTAAACGTCCGATTTGTTACGTTTTCGTTTGTTAAGCTTTAATCCGTATAGGTATTTTTACAGTTACCTTATTTCGAGCCTTATCTAGGGGTTCTTCCTTACGGTTAACGGTTAAGAAATTTGTTATCTTCTTAATTAGGATTATCTTAATTCATAAGATCCGTAGAAACTCCGTAAAAGATTAACAACGATACTCTAAATTTCTTAATAAAAGAAATAGGTTATAGTCCAGTAGTTTCAAAAAGATTAGCCGTTATTTCTTGGTAATTAATCGTTTTATTATTAATTTTAATCTTTCTTACTATCCGGAAAATGGTTATTTATACTTTTAAAACCGGAATTAAAGTTATATATAAATCGTTAACCTATATAACTATTGTTTTCGTTTTTGCAACGCCGTACTACTATTCCTAGACCATTATCTTTTATTATTTTATAATTTACTCGTTTAGGTTTTTGCTTAATTTCGCGGCTTGCTTTAGTCTTTTTCGGTATTTTTGTTAGGTATTAATCATGAGTTTGGTATTATATACCTTGCCAAATTCGGCTATCTCGCCGTATTATTTTCGGAAGCTTTTTGTAAAAGAGAATTCGTTTTTTAAACATTAAAAATATAAACTATAGGACTTATTTCGTAAAATCGTTAATGTTTTTTCGGAAAATATCGTACTTGCAGTTTTTGTAAGTATACGCCGTAAAATCCTGATTATAGACTTATCTACCTTTGGTCGTTAGTTTTAGGATATTTATTAGGTACTCCATATAATCGATTTTTTGAAGGTTCTTTTTAAAGATAAAGATGAAGTTACTAGGGTATTGGTTTTCGTTATATAGCGAATTCGTTTTTCGGATAGGAGGTTATGTCGGGTTTTATAGGTTTGACAGGTTACGGAAGTAGTTGATCAAGATCGATAAAGTTCCATATATCAAGTGTGACGGCTGGGCTAGTTAACCAACTATTAAACCTAGTCGTGCGGGTTTAAGTTAGCAGTGGTACTGTGGGAAACTGAGTAATAACGATAAAACTAATTACGTCTGGTAATAGCAAATAACCAAAGGTGATCTGGGTAACCAAGTTGTATTACAAGCTGGTGCTATCTAAGACTATGGAAATAATGAGCGTATATATCCTTCTTGTTTTTCTGAGGTCGAGTGTGGTCGAACCGACCGTGTTCGACCATGGTCTGGTCACGTGATCCCTGGTCCCTCCTCTTCTGCGGTTTCGACCGTTTGGGGAAGCCAAGCCTGGCTGGGCCATAACATCAAGTGCATACGTTTTAGATTAAAATTAATTCATTGCTTTTTTCTGAAACTTTTGGCTTATAATATAACTTAAATCTTATTTTATTGCTTAAAAAGGGCTTATAATATCCTAACCTTATTCGAAACCCGATTAATGGTTATAGTTAATGTAACGCGTTATCTCGAATTAAAACAAGATTAACGTTATAATAATACGTCAAAAAACGAACGAATTAAATCACCGAATTACGACGTTATGCTGTAATTACACGAAAAGATAACCGCGGTAATAAAACAGGTCTAAAAGAAAGTACGTTTTCTTTAAAACGTTATTAAGACGTATTTACAAAACGATAAGTAACTTAAAACTTGCTTAAAATGATATTCCGAAACGGTTGCTATGCTTAACCTTTTTTTCTAAGAATTACATACCGTAAAAGAAGTTAAAGGTATTGTTGAGATTTTAAAGTTTAATTATGACGATTTTAAAAGATAAGTGCTGACGGTTTTTGTTTTATTTCTTAGTACGGTAAATATAATAACGGATTTAAAAAAGAAAACCTAGGACCTTATTATAACTTTCGGTAAAAAAACAAACAGAACTACTTTTTTTTTTACCTTTATAACAAAAAAGGATATGAAAACATTTGCTGACTTTAACGGTATATGCGATATTTATGTTTTTAAGAATTTAGCAATAAAAGATACGGACGTATTATTTAAAGAAATGAAAATACGCATTTTTTATGTATAGCAGTTTATTAGAAAATTAAGGAATTAATGGAAATTATTAGGAGACTGAATATTACGGTCCGTATATTTTATTATTAAGTAAAACATTTTGGATAATTGTTTATAGCGGTTTTCAATACCGGAACAGGTATTAGTAATGAAAATTAGATAATTATGATATAACGTTTTAAAAAGAAGCAGTCCGATTTTTAAGATAAAGAAAATGAGATTACCGTTTTTAAAGATTGCTTCCGATAGATAAATATAAATATTTATATATTAAGCATTTTAGGAGGAAGAATTGAAAAGATTACTGTGCTAGATTTTTATACCGATAAAGCTAAGGATATTATGTTTTTCGAAAGTTGGTATTAGTAAATAAAAGATAAATTAATAGTTAATGTTAACTATTTTTTTAATAACCAAACTAAGTTGGCCGAAATTAAATTTTATTTTAAAGGCGACGTTATAAATAATATCTTATCTTATTTATAACCGATTTACCCGGACCAGTTAATTGCTTTAAAGGCTTTAATAGGATATGTATGGAATAAATACGCATATTTTAACCGATAGGAAAAGGTTAAGAACGAATTTCGTAAATTAATAATATAGCCGTACGATAATTTCGTTATTTTCAAAAACGAATTCGTACGTTTAACCGGAGAATGTCGTAAGAAAAAAGTTAATTAAAAGTACGAATTTAAAGTACGCTTGATACCGAAGTTTTAAATAGCCTTATTTTTCTTTATATTGATAAATCTTTGAACTTTAACAAATATGTCCGTATTAAAGCCGAAATTTATATTGCCTTATAATAAACGAAATAATTAGATATATTAGCAAGCCGTGGAATTCGAAATTCAGGTTGCGGTAATAAAGAAGGAAATATTAATGTCCGCAAAAATAATATTAATGTAATTAATAAGAACGGCGGACTAGGTTCGAAATAAAGTAACGTTAATAATAAGTTGTTATAAGATTAATTAAAGTAATACGTGCTCAAGAATTATTGTTTTATTTTTGGCACAAAGGGATATATTTCGAAAAGTTAAAATTAACATTATCATTAATAAATAGGCCAAATACGAATTTAATTTTCGTAAGCTAAATGAAGGTACCGACGAAAACTAAAAAAACTAAGTACTTTATGAAAAGTGGATTTTTTCTTAAAGCATAAATTATTAAAGGAATTAAATACAAAGATACTTTGTGATTTTGGTAACGGATATTTGATAAAAACCTTTTGTTATTTCCCACTATTATAATATTTAATAGATTATTATTAATTATTAACTTATTCTTTTTTAATAGGGAAAGAAATAAGTATTTGTTTATCAATATATAATTTGTTAAAAAAGTTATTAAATATTGTAAGCCTCGTTTAATTATAAATTTCGAATTCTATAAAGTCGGAAGAGTTAATGAATACGTTATATAATAAGTGGACGTTTTAATCCTTTTTATTTTTAGAATTTAGGGACGTATTTTAAACCGGGTGTATTCTATAATACTTAATATAAAATAGGACATTATTATTAAACGGATATAATTCGAGCATTATTGCGTAAACGTAAACGTAACGAATTAATATTTGGTATTTTCCGATTTATAGATAATTATATTTTTTTACGATATCGTTATAGATAAAGTCGAAGATTTTATACTTAATTTGGATGGTAAATTCCAAATAAAGATGGAAATACTAAATAATTAATGAAACATAAGGATAAGCGTTGGCGCGATGACAGGAAGATTAGGGAAACGTTTATTGTAAAGCCCGAAGTTTTATCTGAAAATACCTGCCGCCGGATAAACGATAGGATTTAAAAATTAGAAAGGTTTACGACATAAAAATAAATACCTAAAAGATAAAAAATAATAGTTTTTGCTACCAAATCCCGAAGACTTAAGTATTGCATTGGTTCTTAAAAAATATGTTCCGATAATTAACGTTTAACCGTCCGTAAAATGTAAAAATAACTGGACTAGAATATGGAGGAATTTATTTTAAATAAAAAGGACGATTCGAAAAAAAACCGTATCAGTTAAAAAACGCATAAAGTTTTTAAGTACTTAAAACAGGATTTAGTTGGTATAAAAAAGTTATTAAACTTCGTAATAATTTAAATAATTACGTTATATTAAATTGCTAAAACGGTTACTGTTTTATATAATTTGCTTAAACGAAATTAATTAAATTATTATAAGTAAATGCGAATTTATATTATGTGACGAAAACAAATTACGTGCCCGCGTTCGTAAATTTGCATTTCGAAAATATTACGAATATTTCGATGTATTTAGTAAGGCCGACTCCGACGAACTAGCGTTATGTAAACCTAACGTTAATTATAAAATTAAGATTAACAGTAATTTAAAGAATTTAAAGTTTAGTTTTTTATATAAGATGTTTTAAAGGAACTAAAAACATACAGAATGTATATTATGGAAGCCTTTTAAAAAAGCCTTATAACCCTTAATTTAACGTTATAAGTAGTTTATATATTTTTTGAAAAAAGAAATCGTAACTTCCATTTCTATATAAATTATTATAAGTTAAATATTATTATTTGAAAAGATAAATACCCGTTATTTTTAATCGAAAAAACCTTAATTAAGATTTCTAAAGTAAAGATATTTATTAAAATCGATATCCGTTAAGTATTTTATTATATATGTATATATCCGCCGTATAAAGAATTAACGATTTTTAGAATACGATACGGTACGTACAAATATAAAGTATTACCTTTTAGATTTATAGCGGAATTATCGGCATTTTAACAATATATTAACAATACTTTATTTAAATACCTAGATAACTTTTATAGTATATACATAAAAGATATTTTAATATCTTCCAAGAACAAAAAGGAATATGTTAAATATATTAATAAAGTTTTTATCCGTTTACGGAAAGGGGGTTTATAAGCTGATTTGGCAAAATGTAAACTTTACGTAACCTAGATAAACTTCCTAGGGTTTATTATAGGGACAAACGGCGTTGCGGTCGACATAGCCAAAATCGAATTCTTAAAGGATTGGAAGGTATTTGTAAACCTTAAAAAGGTATAGTTCTTTTTGGAATTCTGTAACTTTTACCGGAAATTTATCCGTAACTACGGCAAGATTGTAAGATTACTGTCAGATATAGGGGATGTCAGTTGCGTTGTTGTATTGAGCTAATTGCGCAAGTGCTTCAGTATACGCACTGCTTTTGTGTAGTCTAGCAACGGAACATATATCCTCCGATCAGAGCTAGTTGGGGCGCTTTAGCGCACCTGGCTAGCTGACATACCCCCTTAACACCTTAAAGAATTCGGGGCGTTAATTACCACATTTTTATTATTTTTTAGAGCCACAGCTTTCCATTCCATCTTTTTTCCGGTGATTATATCCTCCTGATCAGCCAATTCCTTATCAGAAATAGCTTTCAGCGTATTCCTCCGCCGGTCCAAGGCTTCTGTAATCTCTACCAATCCTAGCTATTTTCTAAAATGCTTAAAGGGTTCTTATAACAGGGCTTTAGTTAATTTATCAGTTAATATATCGCTTATAGATATATAATCCACTTTAATCAGGTGCTTTTTTACTACCTTTTACAGTTAATAGTTGTATATATTTACGTACCGTAATTTTGTTCGTAAAAAGGCGACGTCGGCGTTAATTAACCGTATGGTTTACTGATTATCGCATTACATATTTAATAGTTCTTTATCCAAGTCGACTTTTAATTCTTTAATTAATCGAAATGTAAATACGGTTTTTTAGTAGCTTACGTAAGGAATAACAACTTCGTTTCGGTTATGGAAATAATTACTGTATTTTGCTTATTCGCCCGTTATTTTATTATTTTTCCAAACAGTTTCATAATGTAAATTTAGGAACTTTTTCGATTAATTGTATTATCTGTAAAAAAGGCATTACTCCAAGTATCTATCGAGTTTTTGTTACCGAACTGTAACGTTAGCGTTTTGGTACCGACCAGGTACCGTATAACGCAATTAGCTGTTTTATAGTATACGTTATTGGGGTTCAGGTTAAATCGTGCAAGTTGGGATATTACAAAAAATATATCGGGTTACGTATATACTGTAACGTATAAAATGGAACCGATTTTTTTCTGGTATCTATTTATAAAACCTAAATGGGCCAGATTAAGATTCGGCAGTAATTCGATACTTGCTATTAACGTTTTTAAAAAGCTATTTAAACTTTCTTTAAGGGTTAAATTAACCAGTTTATTTATAAAGTCGGATTAAGATAACCAGATTTTTTTGTTAGGTTTGTTTCTAATTATTTCAATCTTAAAAAACCATTATAAATTCTTACTTTCTATAAAAATATATTATTTCTAGATCCGTTAAATTAACTGATCGACAAGGTCTTGATTTTTCTGTCTGTACGTAACAATAATATCGTTTACATAAAAAAAAAGCACCCCTTAACAAATAAAACAATAAGGTTCGTACGAAACGGGGCTAAGTCCCAAATCTTTTAATATATTGGTAAATTCTTTTTATTAAAGCAAAAATAATTCCTTTAATTTATATAATGCCTTCTTAATTAGGAATATCCTGCTACGTTAAAGGTATCCCGGAAATATTTTCATGTATATTTCGTAAGATAGGTTTGCGTTAATAAAAACGTTTACAGCGTTATATTACTTAAGCTTTAGGTTAAATCTAGCTGCAATAACTATCAAGGTTTTGAAAGATTTTCCGGCTAAAATAAATACGTATATATCGCTATAAGCGTTTTTAAGCTATTAATTATTTCGTACGACAAAACGGGCCTTGCATTTCTAGAGCTAACTATGCTTATCAAACTTATAAACGTATATTTACATACATCTTAAAACCTGTTTCCTTTTAATAACGGACTAATCGACGATCTCCCAGAACTACATATCCTTATAATTTCGCAAATGGGCTTTTTTAGTTTCCAGAAACATCTTCCTTAATAGGTATATATTTAGCTTTTTATAGCTTCGCGGTAAAAACGGTAAATTTCGCTTATATACCCGTTTTAAAAATTTAAGTAAGGTCTTTATCTTAATATTAAAACTTTTCCGATTAAGATAGCGCATATTTCGGAATTTTATTCTCCCTAATTTTCTGTAATTTACCAGCCGATTATTACGCGTGTTTACGGAATAAGCTAATCGTCCTACATTAAATGCAGCTTTCCATATTTTATAGCCGACTTTGATTTTATGTTTCGGAACGTACGGGAAACTTACGTTTATAACCCGTAAGGTACTTTCGTTTTTTACCGTTATTTTGGGTTAAACAACATAACAAAAACTTAAAGCTTCTTTTATTTTTTCCGTCGGCGTAATAATCGTAACAGTTATCAAAACGGACGCCGGCGGCGGTAACGGTCCAAAAAACAGTAAGAATTCGAACATAACAGTCGTATAAAAATAATCAGTTCTTTGCAAACAAGCTTATTTTTCCCTTTCCCGTACGTCTTCAACGTTTGTACCATTCTGGAACCATCCTTTTTATCCAGCCGCTAACTAAATTATTCCACTTAAGTTTTCATTTCTTTCTTATATATGTATAAAGTAGCCGTTGGCCTAATTAAGTACGTATACCTATCGGAATAGGTTCTGTAACTTATCTTCGATAACGTAAAACAAGTCGTTTTTTAAAATCTTTAATGTTACCAGAAAAAATAAGCCTTTCGTTAAATTATACGTCTTAAATAGCAATAATCTTATTCGTTAACGGGTTCCAAACCTCGTAAATATTCGTTAATCGGTAACCGACAAAAAAGCCTATTCATGTTTTAAAATTTAACTTTTAAAATCTTTGTTTTTTTTTATAACCGCAGTCGTTATAACGTAAGCTATATAGCCGTAAGCTCGCAAATAGGCCTATTAAAACTTGCAATTAAGCATTATAACGCCGTTTGTATATGCCAAATAAATGTAATAAACCTTATATAAAGTTTGCTAAAAAAAACCATATTTGAGGGTACGGTTATATAAATATACTGCAGCTTTAAAAATATATACGATTAAAAACGTAAGTAACTTAACGCTATTTCGTATCGCAGTTACTTTCTCCTTAATTACATCCCTTAAACGTTCCGTACCCCCGTTTTGGGCCTGGGTATGCGGTATTAAAAACTTAAGCTTGATGTTAAAAAAAGGCAACTGGAAAATATCTTGAAGTTAATAATTCTTTAAGATTTCGTTATCGTATTTGATTACTTATAAAAAAAACCTTATCTTGGTTTTTTAAAACGTCTAAAAGGTATCTAAACACGGTAATTAATATATCCTGTTTTCGGTTTTTAAAGTAAATATCCCAAATAAAACCTAAATATCTATTAGTTGCAAATATAACATATTTATATCCTTTAAGGTTTTCTTCGAAATCTATAAAGTTAATGGCGATTCTCTGTCCTAATCGGGAAGCTCCCTTTTTAAGCTCGCGGCATATTTGCCTTTTAGCTTTTGCTTTGCTATATGCTTGGTATTCGACAATTATAAAACCCTTTAGTTGGATTTCCTTGATATAGAACTGTAACTAAGTAATTACTTTAAGGCCTGGGTGGCTTAATTGCAGGTGCTACAAAATACCGTTACATGTATGTAATAGTCTCGACGTCCTTAAGTTGATATTTCGTCTATAAATAACCAGGGCTACGTAAAACGTTATTGCGTTAATATTTTCGATAATAAATTAATCGAATTTATTTATTAAAATAACCATAACTTAATTATATTTATTTCGAATGTAATTATTAATCCTTCGGTTATCTTACCAGAAACCTTTTTTTCGGAATTATCGAAATAATATTAGATTGTAGGCGAATTTTTCGTAATGGGTTACGTCGTATAAACGTAACGTTTTCGTACCGCTAAGGCTTTAAAGTAATATATTAATTTTTCCGTAACTTTTAATCGGGACGAAGTTGTTACCTGCGTATACCTTATTGTTTTGTACGGTTGGTTTGAAATTTAGGAACCTGTTAATAAGGTTAAAGATATATATCGTAAACTTTAAGTCCAGAATGAATGAATTCCTTAAGGGGTAAAACGAAACGTTTATGGCAGCCCGTTAATTAATAATTAAAAAGCACGCCAGGATTTGTTTTACTCTTTTTAAGAATTAATTTATCTTTTGTATAATTAGTTTATTTATGGATTTGGATATACGGTTAATTTTTTTTTTAGAAACTGATTAAAAGCAATTCGATTTTTAACCAATAATGCCATTATTTCCGTAAATCGGAAATCTGTTGGAGCTTTTTTGGGAAAGGCATAAAAGCACTGAGGTAATCTGTGCGTAACGTTAAAGCACGCTTTGTAACGGGTGCCTTGTACGTCCGATTCTTTACGCTTCCGTTTGTTGGGGTTTCGGTCCGCATAAGAACCTTTACGGCTACCTTGCTTCGGGCCTGAAAGCCTGCCTTTCGGTTTGTTATCTTCTTGATTAGAACCTTCCTGATCAAAAAAATCTGTAGAGGTCCCCTGGAACGTCGGGAACGTTGCTTTGATATTTCGTGATATAGACGGTGGATAGGTTATAGCCTAGTGATCCAGAAGGTTAGCAGCCATTTTTTGGTAACTGATCGTGCCGTTTTTGATTTTAGCTTTCCGTACCATTTGGAAGGTGGTTATCTAATTTTCCATAAAAAGAGCTATTGTTATATATAAATCGTTAACCCATACAATTATTAACTTCGTTTTTGGGATTCCGTATTGCTATCTTTAAGCCATTATTTCTTGCCATTTTACGATTTATTTATCTAGTTTCTTTTTTAATTTCGAAATTTGCTTTAATTTTTCGCGGTATTTTCGTTGGGTATTAATTAAAAGCCTGTCGTCGTATACCTTGCCGGATTCGGCTATCGTAACGTACCATTCCCGTAAATTCTTTTCTGGAAAAAAGTTCGTTTTTTTAATTGCAGGAAATACCGTTTCCAGGATTTAATTTATAAGGTTATTTACATTCTTACGGAATATATCGTATTTCCGATTTATATAAATAAACTCCGTAAAGTCCTAATTATAGGCTTATCTGCCTTCGGTTATTATTTTAAAAGTATTTGTTAAATAACCCGTAAAGTCGATTTTTTCAAAGGTTTCTTTTAAAAACGAAAATAAAAATAAGGCATTAATTTGCGTTAAATAACGAATTCGTTTTTTTAAATAGGAAGTTATATCGGGTTTCGTAAGTTTAATAAGCTACTAAAACTCCTAATTAGGATGAATAAAATCCTAAAAATTAAAAGCGCGTACTTTAGATTAGAATTTGCTTTTAAAGCAGTCCCAGTTTTTGGGTTCCTTGTAAATAGCAGAAGACGTCGACGGTACGGTCGTTATTATTGTTATTAAAGTATATAAAAATAATTGTTATTAAAATACAGCCTATATCGTTTTAATAACAGTTAATTAATAGATAATTACTCGAATTAAGCGAATAAGACTTTTAATTGTTAGATATAGAGGATGTCAGTTGCGTTGTTGTATTGAGCTAATTGCGCAAGTGCTTCAGTACACGCACTGCTTTTGTGTAGTCTAGCAACGGAACATATATCCTCCGATCAGAGCTAGTTGGGGCGCTTTAGCGCACCTGGCTAGCTGACAATTACTTACCTACTTGACGAGAAAGGACGAGCCTTTTGATATGTCGACGCCCGAGCGGAAACAAGCATTTTTTTTTTCTCCTATGGCCACGTAAAAACTTGGGACGCGTCTTTTTCCGGAAAAGGGGGTGATGTTATGGTACGTACAGGTCCCCTGGCCCTACACCTGACAACAGCCGGTAGGGTGGTCCGTGCGCCAAGCCCTAGCCCATATCTTCTATTTCTATCAATCTGTTAAAGATACCTTTTCCGTTTTTCCTTTCTTTTTCTAGCTTTAGATTTTATAATAGTTAATGGAAATTTATACCTTTTTCTGAAGCCCTTGGCCTGTAATACCAGTTTTTAAATTTTTTTATAAATAACAGAAAACGTCAACAATACGGTTATTATTGTTGTTATTAAAATATATAAAGATAATTACAATTGAAATATAGCCTATATCGTTTTAATAATAATTAATCAATTAATAATAGTTTAAATTAAGCGAATAAGACTTTTAATTGTTAGATATAAAGGATTTTGGTTACGTTATTATATTTAGCTAATTATACAGTTCCTTAATACGCGTACAGCTTTTGTATAACTTAATAACGGAACAATTATCCTCCGATTAAAACGTAGCCTTCTTTAATTAAGGCGCTTCAGCACACCTAGCTAGCTAACAGGTTCCGAATAGCTTAAAAAACGAATATTTCTAAATATAACTAAAAGAAATGCGGACCGGGTCCATAATTATAAAACCTTGTTATTATATACTGAACCATATATGGCTAAAAAACAAGATAAATTATCAGGTTGACCTTTTAAAAGGTCCTGTTTAGATAAAAGGTTGCGAAACCTCCCAATATATACGTACAACAGCTGTCTCTGAAAGGGAACAATACCGGAGCTTCGAACAACATATTAAATAACGCATCTACTAGTTGCAAAGCTAGCTAAGCCATTACGCAGCTAACAGCCCTAGCCTTTAGCAGGGTCTGACACTTATTATAAACCTAAATTTCTACCTCTAAGCTGTTTAATGACCTATATACTTAGGTATTGCTATTGAAGCAGTTATGCCTGAAATCCCGCGAAGGAAAGGTATAACGGTGGAAAGGCCATTAACTCCTAACGCGCTTTCCACATAGTTTTAGTGGCCTATATCATTATCAAATCTTTCTCTTTCCTTTCCGTTGTTTCCCAGACGTCAGCGTGGATCTGGCACAGCGCTTGGCGCTCAGCATAGCCATCCCCGTTATATTCAATTAGTAGGAGATTACATAGCCGTGCCAACTTTCCGTCCTCTTTGGCTATGGGAAACACAGCACTGTCAAAGAAGTACTCCCATTTATATTCCCCTGAATTGTCGCATGTATGAATCTTTCGTGCACCACATGTAGAAAGTAGCACAAGCCCTACTTCGTCGGTGTTTGGGCGGGTAATAGCGCCCGGAGAGCTATGGCAGATTCTACCGCACCAGCGTCCTTGGCTGTCGAAAATCTTAATCAAAGGCATAGGATACTCGCCCCCCGGACCCAGAATCTTTTCCGGATAAACAGTCGTCGTAGTTAGCTCCGCTGAAAGCCCTTTGACTGAGCTTATCTGAGAGCGAAAGTGGATTTGTACGGCACTATCGGGTCCTGTTGCTCGGATATTTGTCATTGGATCTGGAAGGCCAACACCTTCCCATTCCCACCAATCCTGCAGAACAACAGCTTCTAGCCATTCGACTGGTCCATCTCGACCAGCCCATGACCAGCTGGGAAAGCCTTCTCTTCGTTCTGACGAGGGTTTATGGGCCATACCCACTCCATAGCCAGGTATCCAATGCAGCCCTATGAGCAGCGCTGAGATGGGGAGGCCAGCGAAGAATTTGGTGTTATATATTGAGCCAAGCGCTCCCAAGATACCCTCAAAAGCGGCCAATTCATCTGAGGAATATGTGAGTTCCTTTTGAGAGTATTTTCGAACGAGCTCGAAGTACTTTGTCCACTCCGACCGTTTCTGGTAGGTGTCGAGCCCTCCGTGCAGAATCTTTACGTTCGATTCATTCCAATACAATGGGTTCACGTCGTCAGATATGCTTAGGACGGGATTCAATTCCGACCGTGCATGTTCTAAGCAGTGATAATATGCAATATTTTTCGTAATGTAGAGGGTTCGCGTGGAAAGCAGTCGCTCTTGGTATGTCCAAGCGCGACTCTCATATTTCGACCCCTCTAGATCAAGATGTAGAGGAACTGGACAAGCGAATATCTGCGTACCACAAAACTCGATCCATGGCAGGGAATGCCGAGATCCGGGAAGGATGCCTGGGATATGCTCGCAAGCGGCTGATGTTGATACGACAGCGATAGTGAGAATGGAGTTTCGATAGAAATGCCCCATACTTTTTATTGCGTTCTGCAAGAGCTCATTGTCATCATGCACGATGCACAACGAGTCCACCCAGAGGTATTCCTCACCAATCCCCTCGACGATGGTCATTGCATCCCTGATTGTAGCTGGGAGCAACTCTGGATCATATAGAGCTCCAGGCTGCCGTAGTATGCTCAAGTTTTCTCGAGTAGTGCGAAATGGATTTGAGTTGCCATAAACATAGCTTAAGGAGCAATATCGTTGCATTCTATGTTCTCGGAAGACAAGTTTCTTACTTTTAACGTCCACTAATATTGACGGATGTGCGTATTTGTTTATTCCGTTGTGGTTGTCTGGCACCCCGCATTTGTGATGAGATTCGCACTCCCGTAACCAGCTCCGGACCGTCTCAAAATTGATTTGAGAAGAGACGCGACAGAGACGCAGCGGAGTGGAGCAACAAGAACAGCGAGGAAGCGAAGGGAGCTCCATAAGACTGTCCAGGGCTGACACCGGGTGTGAATCCTTCGATAGTATAGCTCGAACATCCTTGATTTCGGCAATGAAACCACCTGAGGAACCGATACACACTTCTCTCTCGTTATCACACACGCGTAATATGATTGTCTCATCTTCACTTTTTACACTTTCTCTTGCGTAAGGCGGACACAGATTTTGGACTGCTTGAGCGACCAGTTTGCAAAGTTGGCATGATTGCCTCTTTCGAATATCGCGTATTGTTCCTATGGCGTGAGAAAGCCCAGACAGTCGAGGCGGGTCAGTGATAGGGTTCTCAGACGAAGAGCATAGTTCAATAATGGCCGCCATGCAAGCCTCGCAGAAATGATGACAAGCTAGATCATATGGCTCGCCAAGAGGAGCGTCAAGTGGTGTGATTGCCACCCGCCTCCGTGGCACGAAGATATGAGCCATATCCACCAGGATAGGTGGTGTCGAAGTAAGTATGGAGCTCGACTGCGCTTAGGAAAGTTGTCGGCGTAAGAAAGAGCGCCATCCTGCTGCCTTGGCCTAGTACTGAGTCGCCAAGAGGGTCAACTGGTGTGGTACATTCGGCTAAACTCAGGCCCCAATCATGCATGGTCAGGCGGGGCTCAGGCGCGGTGTGACGGCTGGGCTATTTAACCAATTATTTAAACCTAGTCGTACGGGTTTATGTTGGCAATAATACTATGGGAAACTGAATAATAAAAAGTAAATTAGTTACGTTTAGTAATAGCAAATAATTAAGGGTAATTTAGGTAATTAAGTTATATTCCAAGCTGGTATTATTTAAAATTATGGGAAATAATAAGCGTATATATCTTACTTAATTTTTTGTGGTTAAGTATAATCAAACCGATAGTATTTAACCATAAGTCGAATGTAATTGTCAGCTAGCCAGGTGCGCTAAAGCGCCCCAACTAGCTCTGATCGGAGGATATATGTTCCGTTGTTAGACTACATAAAAGCAGTGCGTATGCTGAAGCACTTGCGTAATTAGCTTAATATAATAACGCAACTGACATCCCCTATATCTTATAATTAAAAGTTTTATTTGCTTAATTTAAGCAATTATTAATTAATCAGCTGTTGCTGAGACGATATAGGCTGTATATTAATAGCAATTATTTTAATATATTTTAATAACAATAATGGCGACCGTACCGTCGATGTCCTTAGTTACTTATAAGGAACCTAAGAATTGGGACCGCTTTAAGGGCGAATTCTAATCTAGAGCGTACGCGCTTGATATATGAGACTTTATTGATTTTGATTAGTTGCTTCCGTGGTTTGTTAGATTTATAAAACCCGATATAACCTTCTATTCGAAGAAACAAATTCGCTATATAACGCGGACCAATACCTTAAAGGCTTTATCCTTATTTTTAAAAAAAACTTTCGAAAAAATCGATTATACGGGTTATTTAACAAATATTTTAAAAATGATAACCGAAAACAAATAAGCCTATAATAAGGATTTTACAGCGTATACTTACAAAAATCGTAAGTACGATATTTTCCGAAAAAGTATTAACGACTTTATAAAATAAGTTTTGGAGTTTGTATTTCCAGCGATTAAAAAAATAAGTTTTCTTTTAAGGAAAAACCTAAGAAAGTAATACGTTAAAATGGCCGAATCCGGCAAGGTGTACGACAGCAGACTTCTAATTAATACTTAACGAAAATACCGAAAAAGATCAAAATAAGCCGTAAAGTTAAGCAAAAAGTTAAACGAATAGATTATGAAATAGCAAAAAATAATAGCTTAAAGATAATAATACGGCATTCCAGAAACGAAAATAACAGTTATATAAGTTAACAATTTATGTATAACTTTAGCTTTTATCATAAAAACCTGGATTACCATTTTCTAGATAGTAAAGAAAGTTAAGATCGATAACGGAACGATTAATTACTAAGAGGTAACGGTTAACTTTTTGGATTATTAAACTATAACCCATCCCTTTTTATTAAGGAATTTTAAGGTATCCTTTCCGACTTTTTACGGGGTTCCTGCGGACCTTATTGATCAGGATGATCCTGATTAGGAGGATAACAGACTTTTTAACCGTTAACCGCAAGGGAGAACCCCTGGACGAGGCCCGAAGCGAGGTAGCCGTGGAGGTGCCCATACGGACCGAAGCCCTAACAAGCGAAAACGTAACGAATCGGACGCTTAGGGAACTCGTTGCAAAACGTACCTAAATCTATTGCACTTACTGCCCCAATGTTATTATGCGTTCCTTAATAAAGCTCCAGCAAAATTTATATCCAGCAGGACGGTTATAAAATTAATTCAAAATCGGATAACTTCCGATTAGTTCCTAAAGGAAAAAATTAACCGAATATCCAAATCCATAAATAAGCTAACTATACAAAAAACAAATTAATTCTTAAAAGGAATAAGGCAAGTTTTGGCGTACTTCCTGATTACTGATTAACGGGTTGCCATAAACTTATCGTTTTACCCCTTACGGAATTCGTCCATTTTGAACTTAAGGTTTATAATATACGTTTTTAACCTTATTAGCAGGTTCCTGAATTTCAGATTAACCGTATAAAGCAACGGGGTATACGCAGGCAATAACTTTATCCCGATTAGAAGGTACGGAAAGGTTAATGTGCTATTTCGAAGCCCTAATGGTACGAAAACGTTACGGCTATATAACGTGGCCCATTACGAAAAATTCGCATGCAACTTAGTATCATTTCGATAGCTTCGAAAAAAAAGTTATTAATAGGATAACCGAGGGATTAACAACTAGATTCGAAATAAGTATAATTAAGTTATAGTTACTTTAACAAACAAATTTAATCAGTTTATTATCGAGAATATTAACGTAATTACGTTTTACGTAGCCCTAGCTATTTACAGACGAAACGTTAACTTATGAATAACGAAACCACTATATACAAGTAATGGTACCCTGTGACACTTGCGATTAGGCCATCCAGGCCCTGAAGTAATTACTTAGTTGCAGTCTTATATTAAAAGAATCCGATTAAAGGGTTCTATAACTGTCGAATATTAGATATATAGCAAAGCGAAAGCTAAAAGGCAAATACGCCGCAAGCCTAAAAAAGGAACTTCCTAATTAAGTTTAAAAATCGCTATTAACTTTATTAATTTTAAAGAAAACCCTAAAAAATACAGATACGTTATATTCGCTACCGATAGATACTTAGACTTTATTTAAAACATTTACCTTAGAAACCGAAAGCAAGATATATTAATCATTACGTTCCGATATCTGCTAAGCGCTTTGAAAAACCAAGATAAGGTTTTTTTACAGGTAATAAAATACGATAACGAAATTCTGAAAAATTACCAGCTTCGAAATATCTTCCAATCGCCTCTTTTTAACATCAGGCTTAAGCCTTTAATACCACATACCCAGGCCCAAAACGGGGGTACGGAACGTTTAAGGGATGTAATCAAGGAAAAAGCGACTGCGATACGAAATGGCGCTAAATTACCTGCGTTTTTAATCGTATACATTTTCAAAGCTACAGTATACCTGTATAACCGTACCCTTAAATACGCTTTTTTTTAGCAGACCCCATACGAGATTTATTACATTTACTTGGCATACAAAAACGGCATTATAATGCTTAATCGTAAGCTTTAAAAGGCCTATTTACAAGCTTACGGCTATATAGCCTACGTTATAACGACCGTTACTATAAAAAAAACAAAGATTTCAAAAATTAAATCCTAAAACATAAATAAGTTTCCTCGTTAGCTACCGATTAACCAATATTTACGAAATTTGGAACCCGTTAACGAACAAAGTTATTACTATTCGAAACGTACAATTTAACGAAAAGGCTACCTTTTCAGGTAATATCAAAACCCTAAAAAACAACCTCCTTTACGTCACCGAAAACGAGCTACAAAACCTACTTCGACAGGTCCACATACCTAATCAGGCTATTAGCCACCTTATACATATACAAAAAAAAGATAAAAACCTAAATGGAATAATTCAGTTACCAGCTAGGCAGAAAAAATGGCTTCGAAATGGCACAGGCGTCCAAAATAACGTACGGGATAAAAAAAAAACCTGCTTACAAAAAACTAATTACCCTTATACGACCGCTATATTTAAACCACTTCCGTTCCCTAAACCATCACCGCCGCCAACGTCTGCCCTAATAACTGCTACGATTATTACGCCGACGGAAAAAATAAAAGCAACATTAAGCTCCTGTTAAGTTATTTAACCCAATATAACGGTAAAAAACGAAGGTACCCTACGGGTCGTAAACGTAAACTTCCCGTACGTTCCGTATCGAAAAAATAATTATCGGTACAATTACAAAGTATAGGAAACCGCGTTTAACGCTAAACAATTAGCCCACTCTATTAATACGATCGATAATCGGCCGGTAAGCTGCGGAAGCTTAAGGAGAAAGATAACCCGAAACGCGCGCCACCCTAATCGGAAAAACTTCAATATACCAAAAACAAAATCAAAAGCAAAAGTACTACCTAAGTCGCAGGGCCGGATACAGAGGCGAGACCTACCGCCACTACCGAAAAGCCATAAAAAGCTAAGTACACACCCGTTAAGGAAGATATTTCTAGAAGCTAAAAAAACACACTTACAAAATTACAGGAACATACAGTTCTGGGAGATCGTCGATCAGTCCGTTACTAAAGGGAAACAGGTCCTAAGATATATATAGGTATACGTTTACAAGTTTAATAAACATAACTGGTTACAAGAATACAAGGCCCGTTTTGTCGTACGAAGCAATTAACAGCTTAAAAACGCTTATAACAATACCTACGTTTCCACTTTAGCCGGAAAGTCCTTCAAAGCCCTAATAACTATTACAGCTAAGTTCGACCTAAAGCTTAAGCAATATAACGCTATAAACGCCTTCGTTAACGCGAACCTACCCTACGAAATATACATAAAAATACCCCCGGAATACCCCTAACGTAACAGGATATTCCTAATTAAAAAGACACTATATGGACTAAAGGAATTACCTTTGCTTTGGCAAAAAGAATTCACCAACATATTAAAGGATTTGGAACTTAACCCCGTTCAGTACGAACCTTATTATTTTATCCGTTAAAAAGTACTCTTTTTCTTTTTCGTAAACGATATTATCGCTAAGTACAGATAAAAGGATCAAAACCTCGTCGATCAGTTAATTTAACGGATCCAGGAACGGTATACCCTTACAAAAAATAAGGACTTACAGTAATTTCTTAAGATCGAAATAATCAAAAATAAACCCAACAGAAAAATCTGGCTATCCCAATCCGACTTTATAAACAAACTGGCTAACTTAATCCCCAAAAAAAGTCTAAATAGCTTCCCAGAAACGCTAATAACAAATACCGAACTACTGCCGAATCCTGATCTGGCCCATCCAGGCTTTATAAACAGATACCAAAAAAAAAATCGGTTCCATCCTATACGTTGCAGTACATACGCGACCCGATATATCCTTTGTAATATCCCGACTCGCACGATTTAACCTAAACCCCAATAACGCATACCATAAAGCAACTGATCGCGTTATACGGTACCTAGTCGGCACCAAAACGTTAACGTTACAATTCGGTAACGAAAACTTAATAAATACTTAAAGTAATACCTTTTTTACAAATAATACAATCGATCGAAAAAGTTTCTAAGTTTACGTTATAAAGCTATTTGGAAAAGTAATAAAATAACGGGCGAATAAATAAAATATAATAACTACTTCCATAACCGAAACGGAATTATTATTTTTTGCATAAGCTATTAAAAAAACCTTATTTATATTTCGATTAATTAAAAAACTAAAAATCGACTTAAATAAAAACCCATTAAATATATAATACGACAATTAGCAGACCATACGGCTAATTAACGCCGACGTCGCCCTTTTACGAACAAAACTACGGCACGTAAATATATATAGCCACTAATTACGAAAAGCAGCAAAAAAGCACCTGATTAAAATGGATTATACATTTACAAACGATATATTAACTAATAAACTAACTAAAACTTTATCACAAAAACCTTTTAAGCATTTTAAAAAATAGCTAAAATTAATAAAAATCACAAAAACCTTAAACCGGCGGAAGAAAACGCTAAAAGCCATTTCTAATAAGAAATTGGCTGATTAAAAGGATATAATTACCGGAGGAAAGGTAAAATAGAAAGCTGTAGCTCTAAAGAATAATAAAAATATAGTAATTAACGCCCCGAATTCTTCAAGGCGTTAAGGGGGTATGTCAGCTAGCCAGGTGCGCTAAAGCGCCCCAACTAGCTCTGATCGGAGGATATATGTTCCGTTGCTAGACTACACAAAAGCAGTACGTGTGCTGAAGCACTTGCGCAATTAGCTCAATACAACAACGCAACTAACATCCCCTATATCTGACAGTAATCGAACCAACTGTGTTCGACCATGGTTTGGTTACGTAACTTTATAATCGGTCCCTTTTTTTCTGTAACTCCGACCGTTTGGGGAAGCCAAGCCTGGTTAGGCCATAATACGATTTTCCTTTTCCAGAATTTTTGCCTTTAAAGATTAAATTGTTTGTTTGTTGTTTTTGGTAAGTAATGTCTTTTTCTATTTTTTTATTTTGTTTTAATTTTTTTTAAAATTTTTTAATTTTTTTTATTTTTTATTTTTATTCTTTTTGGTATTTTACTTTATTTATTATATCTGGTTGTATTTCCAAAAATAAAAAAACGCTAAATCTTAACCCGGATCGTTACAAAAAACTCGTTCGTTTTATTAACAAATTTAGTATAAACATATTTCGTTATTCGGTTTGTTTTCGTATTAACCGTTTTGATTATATTATTACGGAAAGTAAAGTTCGTTGCGGTTTTTGTATAAAAAAGAAATACGTAAACTGTAATTTTGATAAGGTAAATTCGCAAGCAATGTTTCGCGTTTCCCGTAAAAATGATCGAATTAAGCGAAAAAGAAAAAAGGCCGAAGGTTTTTTTTAAGGCGTTAACCCGGCTGTAACGTTTTCGTAAACAAAAGAAAATTTTACAAAAAAAAGCTGTTAAAATAATTCGTTATAGGGTTAAAAATTTAAATAATTTAAAACAGCAGGAACGGGCCGAACACAAGGCGACCTTGTCGGTATAAAAAATTTTAATAATTAACTGGGCCGGAAACGTTATTATAAGTTCATCCGTTCCGGACGATATAAATTGGAGTGTTATTTTTGGTAATTCCGGCGTTATTAATAAAAATCCTTCAGAAAACGTTAAGCGTTTATAAAATTTTTGGCGGGTTTTTAGATATTTTTGGAATCTGGGTAGTCTTTTTATTTAATTAAATATTTAATAAATCCGTCCTTTTTGCGAATATCTAGGATTTTCTTTGTTTCGTATATTAATATATCTTTTTTATTTTGTTTTTTTATCTTATATTAATTTTGATAATGTTTGCTGTTAACTTAAGTAAGGAAATGTAAAAAATTAAATAAAACTTAATTTTTGAGGGCAGCTTTAATTTGTAGTTATTTTTTAAAAGTTTTTTTTTAACTTTATACGGGGCGATATATTTAAAGTTGAGTTTTTAATTAAAGCGTTTAATTTTGATATTTTTGGTAACTAAATAAACCATGTTCTTTTTCGAAAAAATTAATTTCTTTAACCTTTTTTAGTTATAATATTTTTGCATTTAGTTACGTATAAATTCAAATTTTGTTTTTATTTTTGCGTATAATTATTTAAGTTGTTTTAACGTTAAAATGGCCTTAATATTAATTAAACCGTTATCGCGTATTTTTTTTGTAAAATTTTAATATAAACTTAAAATTAACATTTGCTAAGGTTGTTTTAATATTTTTATAATAACTGGTATTATAAATTAACTGGGTTATTACTAGTTTTTTAACTTAATTGTTTTATTCGTAATTAATGTAATAGTATAAGTAAGTTTTGAAAGTTTAATTTAACCGTTTTGTTTGTTTATTTATTTAAGGTTTAAATATATTAAATAATTTGTAATTTAGGCCGATTTGTATTATAAAGCTTTGTTAAAGTTTAAAAGTAAAAATCGTATTTTTGTTTGAAATAATTTCCGTTAGTAATTTATATACGTTAAATATATATCGAAAGAAAATGTATACCATTTATTTTGCGTTTATATTGTCGTAGTAAAGTAAAAAATAAAAAAAAAATTGTAAATCGATCGACGATTACGAAGATACTGTCGTAATATATTTTTGTCGCTGGATTTTCGGATAAAGGAAGTTTAATGATGAAATTTATAATAATCGAATTTTATAACCGTTATAAAACTGAAAGTAATTGTAATTTTCCGTATAATTTATGCCGTAAAACCTTAATTTTGGCATAAACGTTATATTTTCGTTTAATTTTTTATATTATTGTTTTCATTTTAAAAAGGTAATAAATGCGTTATAATCGTTTTAAGGTTTTATAAATCCCTGGATATCCATAAAGTGGATGTTAATGTATATTTTATATTAGGTTCTGTTAATATTTTTTTAATATTTAAATTTTGTTTGTTTTTTGATTATCGGGTAGGTTATCGTTATATTGTTGGATTTTTTAATGTAGATCGGGGGGTATTGCTTTAATCGTTATAATTTATTGTAATTTTAAGTATCCTTTTAAGGTAATATCGAAAATTCTGTAATTAACTTTACCTAATTTTTTTTAAGTTAGGTCGTTTATTAAAGGTATTTGCTTTACCGTTTTTAAAACTTTTCTGGTAAATAATAACGAAATCGTATTCCGTTAATTCCTTTACGTAACGTAATTATTATTTTGTAAATTTTCAGGTAATAATAAAACGGGTAAAGTTTTTATAATCGGTATAAATTTTAGTTTAGTAAAAGTTTTTTTTAAGTATATATTTAAATTTTCGGAAGGCCTTAATAATAGCTATAAATCTTTTATCGGGAATGGCATAATTTAATTTTGATTTTTTTAATTTGTGAAAGTAAAAGGTAATCGGGTAAAGTATTTTTTAATTATTCCGGTATTCGATTTCCGTTATTTATTGGAATTGGTTTTTTTTCCTGGTAAAATTAAATAAAGGTGTTGTAATTTTATTAAAATATTTAATAAACTTCCGGTAGTAATTAGCGAATTTAATAAATGCTTGTACCTTTGTAATAGTAATAGGTATTGGCTATTCGGTAACTGCTGTAATTTTTTAGGAGTTTATTTTAATGTGTTTTGGGATAATAATATGTCCTAAATATTCCATTTTCTGTCTGTAAAATTGATTTTTTTTTGCGTTAATTAATAACTTAATATTTTGTAAAGCTTAAAGAATTTAATAAATGTATTTTGTATATGCTTTTTTTAACTTTGAAAAGATTAAAATGTTATTAAGGTAACATATAACGAAAATATCCAGGTATTTTCGAAATACGTAATTAATTATTTACTAAAAAATTGCTGGTACGTTCGTAAGTTTTATTAATATAACTAAATATTTATACAATCTGTATTTCGTTTTGAAAGCCGTTTTTTATTTATGTTTTGGCTTAATTCGAATTAGGTTTTACCCATTTTTAAAATTTAAAGCGGTAAATTATTTGGTTTTTTATAAGCGATTTTTTATTTTAGTAATTAATAATAAAAGTATTTTATCTTTAACAGTAATGCTGTTAAAATGTCGATAATTTATTATTAACCGTAACTTGCTATTTTTTTTCAGTACGAAAAACATAGGATATCCAGCTGAAAATATAGATCGTCGAATTTATCCTTTCTGGAATTTATCTTCCAGGTATATACATAAAATATAAAGCTTTATTTCGTTTAAATTATAAATAGGATAAAATTTAGGTAAAGTGCTTTTTTTGAAAACTATTTTATAGTTTTATTCGTTATATTTTAATAGTTTCATACTAAGTTCCTTTTGAAACAATCGTTTATATTTGTGACATTATAATAATATATTAATTATGTTTTTTTTTTAATTTTTTAGGTTGATGTTCCAAAATTTCGTTTATGTTATAAAGCTATATCCGGATAATAGCTATAATACGTCGAATACGTTTATTATGCCCTTTTTTTTGCGTTTTATTTCTTTAGGTAATAAGGTTTTTATCGTATTTTCATATCTATATTTATTATTTTTTTATCGTTATTTAAATATGAAGATTTCGTTCGTTTTTTTTATTTATCGATAAGGTATAAAAAGGTTTTACCTGGTTAGTACTTTAATTAATTAAGGGGTTATATTGATATAACTATAGTTGTCCTAAGATCATATTATAATTCCCTAACGGAATGATATTAAAATTCACCGTTTAAATTCGTTTTTAGACAAAAATTTC
Organism: Monosporascus sp. 5C6A; assembly: GCA_004155035.1. NCBI lineage: Eukaryota > Fungi > Ascomycota > Sordariomycetes > Xylariales > Monosporascus > Monosporascus sp. 5C6A. The sequence goes on along the minus strand of QJOB01000073.1, from coordinate 195,649 downwards.
GAAATGATTAATTTCGCGTACGAGTTTTCCGTTATCGTAAGCGAATACCTAACTTTCAGCGTTTTCGACGATATAAAGGTTTTTTTTATTTTTCTATGGTAATTTAAGCCGATTTATTAATTTCGGAATAATATAGTTAGTGTTTAAAGCTCCGCAATCCACTATTGCGGTATACCAATATGTCCTAATTCGTATTTTTAAGATAATAGAGTTATTATTAGCTTTTGTTATCGTATTAAAAGCTATTTTAAGGAGTTTTTATTACTTCCGGCTTGCGTTATCCTAAGATTTTTTTATAGGTAACGTTTTTTTTGGGAACTTTGTAAATTGTTAAATTTATTCGGTAAGTTATTTATATCTTTTTTAAACTTGCTTTTTTTGGCCTTTTTAACGGCGTAGCTAAGCTTTAAGTTAAAAAAAATTTCTTCTTTTGCTGGTATAATTAACCTAAAACTTCGTAAATGTTATTTTTTAATTTTCCGATAGCCTCCTATCCCGTATAAGGAACTAGTTAGCTCTAACTGGAAAATTCTGTTAGTTTTTTTCGTAATGCCCTTTATTTTCGAAGGTCTATTTCAAAGGCTAGTTATAACTGGATTTCGGTAATAGCTTTTTAGCAATACTTGTCAACAAACTTTTAAACCAATTTTTTTTTATGTCTGATAGTCGCATTATCCGAAATAGCACGTAGGATCCTCCTAGGGGCATCACTTACTTTCGGGCCATGTTAATACTAGTGCTATATCGTCGATTTTTTCCTAAGTAGTAAAGGCTTGTAATTCTCGATATTACTGCTAGTTTTCTTGGCTATACCCCGTCCGGGTATAAAAGTTGAAATTTTCCCTTTACATACAGGTAATTCGTTCGTAAATCTGTCGTTTTTTTACTGCGTAAATAAAGCATTAGGATTAATTACAGTTAATAAGATAAAAGTTCGCGCACCGTATTTTTTAAACCTATCTGTCGATTGCTGTTTATAAAAAAGCCTTTGTTGCTTTTAGTTTTTATCGAATTTCCTTTTATTCGTTATTGTAACGGATGCAAATTATATTCATTAGTTTACCGTCGTTCCGATTTTTTAGGAATCCTTCGGATACTAAGGCTTAATATACTTTCTTGTCGGTTTTTGGCAATAACTTATATCGTTTGGTAACATGTTTTATTTTGCCGTAATTATAACATTATATTTAATTTATGTTTCGTTATTAAGTAATGCCAAGTTTTATAAGTTTTAAAGTTATTTTATAAAAAATAAAAGGTACCTTGCGTTTTTCCCCTTAATTAGCCTTAAAATGTTTAACTTATGAAATAAAGTGTTTTTTTTTATCGTTTTTCGAACTACCGATTGTCGATTTTTACTGTTTCTGTAATATACTTATCGAATGTCGTAAATTGCGGGAATTTGATAATTTCATTTTTAACGTTTTCTTTTAAACTTTTATAAAACATATCGATTAAAATATTATCTTTTTTATCCGTCCATTTTACTTTTGCTATAAGGTTTCTGAATTCTACAGCATACGTAAAAGCTAGTCTTTTTTGACGTAATTAAAAAACCTTTTAGGCCGTAACCCGTTTTTCGTCCGGATTTTTAAAATTACTCTTAAGTTTGTTTTCGAAGTTAACATAACTAGAAAAAATCTTTGGAGTAATTTCTTTTTGGTCGGATTTTCCGTTTTCCAAAAAGTCCTTTATAGTAAATTTAAACCAATTAAAGGCGTTTTTTTTAGGTAAGCGGCAACAGCAAGAATTTAATTAGCTGGATTAATAAGTTCTTTAAAACGAAAATAAACCCGAACTTAAATTAGGAAATTTTGGATGTTTTTTCCTGTTATAAAGTTGTAATTTTCTAGGCTTTATCTTACGAAAACTTAATTGCTGGGTTATTATTACTTCGTTAGTAAGTTGTTAAATAATAACCTTAAGCCTTTTAATTTTATTTTAAAGTTGCCGGGCCGTAAGTTCCGGAATAATAATTGTTTATATATTGGTTAACATAATGGCGATTTGAATATTGTTTAAAGTCTAACTGTATTATTAAACAATAGTTTGTAACGTATAATAGTTAGGTTAATTAATTAACTATTAAACCTCGTTATACAGGTTTATGTTAATAGTAATACTGTAAAAAATTAAATAATAAAAAATAAACTAATTACGTTTAGTAATAACAAATAATTAAAAGTAATCTGGATAATTAAGTTATATTATAAACTTATATTATCTAAAATTATAGGAAATAATAAACGTATATATCTTACTTAACTTTCTGTGATTAAGTATGGTCGAACCGACAATATTCGACCATAAATCGAATGTGGTCGAACCGACCGTGTTCGACCATGGCCTGGTTACGTAACTCTATAATCGGTCCTCTCTCTTCTGTAGCTCCGATCGTTTAGGGAAGCCAAGCCTGGCTGGGCCATAACACGCGGCGTACAAAGTTATAAGGGTACATTTACAACTCGTAGGGGTATTTTTTGTTAGGTAGCTCTACCGCCCACTTATTTCCCTTATAAGCAAGTATGTAGACTTTTATATAATTTGTATAGGGATTTACCTGTTTCCATATAATTGTAAGTCGTTATTACTATAACCGGTATATAACGTTTTATTAACCCATTAACTGTTATATTTGCTTTGAATTCAAATTTTTATATTATAACCTAGCAGGCTTGGCTTTTCCAAAAACGGTCGAGGCCTTAAAAGAACAAGATCCGAATATGGCTTTAGGTTATGTAATTAACTGAAGGTTTTAAAAGGCTTGGTAACTTAGGTTATTTAATTTAAAAAAAAGGGGTTGAAACAACGTAACAGTTTAAAAGCTTAAGAAGTTTAAATATTTTAAATTAAAAATAAAATATATACCATTATTTTTTTTTAAATTTTAAATAATATTTGTTTTTAATATATTTTAATTAATTAAGATAGTTTCCGTAATATATTATCGTTAAACGTAATTAACCTGTTCGTTATTATTTAAGTTTCTATAATATTTATATTAATTTAAATTTAAAAAATTGAATTTAATAAATAATTAATTCTGTTAACCATTATGTAATATGCAAGGTAATATATAAATCCAAGCCTGGAAAACAAGGCTAAGCCAATACATAACAATCATGCCACGATTAATTTTCACGATAAATACTATACCTAATATTTTCAAATACGATAACTTTTTAAATAGTTTTTTACAGTTTGGATAGATTATATACCTTAATCCCGTTTTATTCCGATTCCGACTAACAATTGCCGATAAGCTTCGGCCCTAATAAACCTTATGCCCATTAGGGTTCAACAAGGTCCTTAAAGGCAGATAATAACTTTATACGGTAAACCTTAAAAATAAACCTTAAAAACGCATAAAAAGCTTTGCAAGCCCTTACCAGTTTCACGGCTAAGAATTCCAACCTTAATCGCTCCCATAACACCTTTTCAAGTTCCTATCTACCAAAATAATAACCGAATATAATATGCCACGCAACTTTTAATATACAATGCCGGTTTTCCGTAATAAAAAAACTTACGCAAAAACTATTACGGTTACAATAATTAATCCCGATAAAAACATCGGACTTTCCAAGGCCGTTAACGTTACTATCGACTTAAAAAAACTTTTACAAAAAATTGAATTCGGCTTTTTATTTTCGGATACCACATAAATCTCTAAAACAAAAATAACCGACCTTCTAAATAACTTATATATCGTAATCTTACTTCGGCAAAAATACTGCTAATAAAACTATAAACGGATAATAACGAAATATTAAAGAATTCCGATGTGCAGTTATTAAAACAATATACGTTAAAGAAATATAAACGGTAATTTGCCAAGCTGCACAAAGTAACAAAAGGCTTCCAGGATTCGGACAGAAATCAACATAAATAAAAGCTGCGAAACGGAAAAAGGTAATGAAGCTAGGAATTAAGTAGCACTCTATCATTTTATCCAAGTGCATACACGGTTACGTCTCCTCGAGGAAGAAATCATTTTGTAATATAAGTTTTTGTTTAATAATAGCTTTCAATCTTGAATAATATCCTATACTTTCAATATAAAATTTAATATTTAAGCAGCCGTTATTTAAGAACTTATAGTCTAGGAATGTTAAAATAAAATTAAAAAATTCAAGATTGCTATTTAATAGCTTATATATAATAGCTGGGCTAGTTGACAAATTATTAAACCTAGTCGTACGGGTTTATATTAGCAGTTGTTTTTATAAAAAACTAAGTAATAACGAATAAACTAGTTACGTTTGGTAATAGCAGATAACCAAGGGTAATCTGGGTAACCAAGTTGTATTATAGCTGGTATTATCTACTTCTATTTCGAATTAAGGTGTTCCCGCCCCATTTAGCTTTTCAATTTTATAACTTTTATATATAAGCTTTTTTATAACGCTTGTAAACCTTCGATAAAAATATAATAACAACGCGTTAAAGCTATTATAATAAACAATTCGTACAATATACGATATTTCAGAAGCCTAAAGCGCTAATTAACTCTAATCCGAAAATAAAACATAACAAATGCTTTACAGCCGTATAAAAATATAACCTATTAGCTTATATAACCGATATTAACTTTTTTAACAGTAATTTAACTACTACTTGCGACATCATTAAACGTACTATTAAACGATACCGAGCTTAATATAAAGCAATTAAGTAATTTTTATAAGCGGCGTTAATTATAATTATAAAAAACGTGAAAGTTATTTTTTAACTTGTTAATATAAATATTTTATATTATTAAATATTATCCGCTGGAAGGTAACAAGGAGTTAGCGCTATTAAATTTCCAGTATGTTATTAGTTTAAAATAGAAGCTCGGCCTATTAAAGCCTTTTTAAGTTGTTTTACTTTACGGAAACGCGGGTGCGAAGGTATTTTATACGTTAACGTTAACGATATTGCTGTTTTTTCTTTTTCGTTTAACACTACGTTTTTTTATAATTTTCAATGCGAAATTAACGCAAAATTAGACGGAAACGGAAGGTTGCGGACGTTAAGATAGAACCATAAACCCTTACGGCACAGTTAAGCCCCGATTTATAAAAAAAGCTTTATAAATATAGTATCTTCCGTTTTAACGCGTTATTTAATCCAGCTATACGGATTTATTTTAAGCTATTAATTATCGATAAACGTAAGGTTTAAATAAAGTCGTTATTACTTATTTTGTTAAAGTTGATTTGTATTTCTATATTATATAAACTAATTAAAAGATGGGTATAATGGATTAATAATATCGAACCAGAAAAGGAAAAGAAAAGGTTACATTTTTGCGATTACCTATAATATAATATATTTATTAAAGAATTGTATTTGGTGTTTTTCACATTGGTTTATATATGTAATTATAAGGAGGGTCGGTAAATGGTATCAAATAGATTCGGACCTTTCGTCGTATTACCCGATATTAGCTTTTGTTTCGCAATCGATGGTAGGTTATTTATCGACAGTTTCGAGTTTAGGATTATATATATTAACTTAAATTACTTTTTGAACGCTGTAATAAACAAGATTAATACATATAATTAAAAACTTTAAAGCTGTATATTTTAAGGTATAACTTTACCGTATATAAATATATTATAAAATACAATGAAAAATTACTTTTAATTATTACGATCCCGAATAAAGTTGATAATACTGGTTTTAAAGCCTAGATCTTGGTTGATTTTATATTATTTTTAGTATAAACAGATTATTATCCTAGTAAAAGCGGAAGTCTTGTTAGCGTTCCGCGGGTAAAAGGAAGAAAAATTAATAAAAAAGGCAATAATTTGATAAATTTGACTTAGCGTATAATTATTATTTTTTTGTAAATAAGCTCATAAATACTTACAACTTTTCATATTATGTATTGCTTAATACTCTTTTTTTTTGCTAGACTTATTTTTACAGTTACGAAAAAAAGGTATAGTAACAACAGATACTACCTGAAAAGAAATATAAAATAACCAAGCAACTCGTTAATTTAAAAAAGTCCAAAAAGGTTATTTTGTTTTTTAATTAAGCGGTGGAATATTTAACGCTGAATAATAAAGTAAATTAAATTCCTTGGATTTATAATATTATTACTCCATTTTTTGGTATTAAATGCAGAGCGAGAAAACGGTTTCTATTAAGTCGAAAAAGATCGAAAGCAAGAAGTAAATATAATGTTTTTACCTGAAGTTTCTAGCGAAGTTAAGTGGAAAAAATAAGTATGATATTTCGAGTTACTTAAAATATAACATTAAAATAAACGGCGTTAATTTCAGTAATTAACGAAAGTTGTAATTTAAATCGAAATGTAATTTTCGGTATAACGTACTATAAGACTTTATATATTACTTCCTGTTTTATATTATCCTTAATACTTATTCCCTTTTAAAAGATAAAGTAATTTATTAACAAAACTTTATTACGGAAACGTTATGCTTTTCCGTAAAGCATTTATTAATAAAAGCTTTCGATGTTTCGGATTGATTTTTAGCGGTAGACGCAAAGCTTTAAAAAGTATTTTCCATACTGATAATAAGGAAATCCCTATTAATTTATATTATAGAGTTTTAGAAAGGTTGGTTCTAAAGTATTAAGCTTATCTAGGCTATATATATCGCGTTGTATAGCGAGTAAAGCTTTAAATTACAGGTAATGGTACGGTAAACGGACAATTAACCCAATATATAATGTTTCGGTACGCGGAATAGGACGTTATAACTTATAATAATAACCGGTATTGGTATTTGTATCATAATGTATAATAGATATGGTGGAAGGTAACCTTTTCTACCAAATTTGATTGGGTCAATTAGGCCAACAGAAAAAAGAGTTGCTGGCCATTTTTAAAATTCCTAGCGCTAACTCCTTGTCGCCTTTCGGCGGATAGTAACTAATTAACTTCTTAGAAAGTTTCAAAAAATTTAATCTATGAACTTGTCTTATATTTCGACTAAATATAATAGTTTTTCGATAATTATTACAAAATCTATACGTAACTATGTTTTACGATTTTGGAATATCTAAAAGATATTACATAGAAAATAAAAATAAAAATATAAAGTTATATAAGGGGATTTAGATTAATAAATGTAATATCTTTACGCCGTTATTAGATACATTTCGAATATTTTTGGTTTCGTAAAGCAATATATTATTCTTTTCTTAAAAACCATGTTAAAGCGCAATCGTCGCTTTAATATTTTGCTGGCGTTTACGCTTAACAGGTTATTAAATATCTTTAAATATTAAAGATTTACTTCCTGCAAAATATTTACTTTATAGATTAAAAGAAGTATTACCGTTAATAAACGCGTTTTTTAAGCCACGTTCTGTATTAACAATATCTAATATTAAGTCTTATTATTTAAACAAGATATATTCGATATATTAAGAAACTAAAGTAAAGTTGCTATATTTACTTATATATTTATCTAATTCTAACCTTATTAAAACAATTTTCGTTAACTTTAAAATTTATATCTAGCGTTAGAAATCTATAATTAATACAAAATGCTTATTGTGGGAAAATATATTTACGTTTCGACCTCTTTAAATTCGAAAAGCATTATATTAACGTTTTTAAGTAAAAGAAGTTTAAAAACTATAACGACAAAGTACTTATAGTGTTATAAAGAATATATTTGTAGGAAGTTGACAAGTTATAAGAAAAGATTATTAGTACTCGCCCGGTTGTATTTAATGCTATTTTCTACCTTTCGGAATATAATAAAAGCTTTAGTTTTATTTGTTATGACGTTATTAACAAAGCTTTATTTTACGTATATTATATACGTATCTAGCTGTATAATACTGGAACGAGAATAAATTTAACGTTCGATCGTTTATATATATTATTATCGCATTGTTTACGAATAACCTTAACCTAGAAAGCTTTGAGAGATTCGTATTATTACTGTAAAAAGCTTTAATATTTAAGAATTTAATAAGCAGGATATGGTTACCATTTTAAATACAAAGGTAAAACTAGTAACCTTTTTTTAAATCGTTAAAACGCTATTTCTATATAAAAGTTTTTAAAGACGTAAAGGTACAGTTAGAGAGAAAGTTAATTATCCAGGTAAATAATAAAGCCATAATACGGTTATTATAACAGCTAGACCAGTTAATCAATTATTAAACTTAATTATACGGATTTATATTAGCAGTGGTATTATAGAAAACTAAGTAATAACGAATAAATTAGTTAGGTTGAAATAATAGCGTATAATTAAAGATAATTTGGATAATTAAATTGTATTACATATTGATATTACTTAAAATTATTGAGATAATAAACGTATATATTTTTAATATTTCTAAATCGAATATTATCGAACCGACCGTGTTCGATTATAAATTAAGTATAGTAGAACCGTTTACGTTCGATTATAAGTTTAATATAATTAAACCGATTACGATTAATTACAGTTTAGTTACGTAATTTTTGGTCGGTTTTTTATGATCCCGACCGATTAGAGAAGCCAAGCCTAGTTAGATTATAATACCATATTTTTTTACAGTTTTTGCTTTTAAAGATTACTTTATTTATTTATGGTAATTGGTAAGTAACTTTCTTTTCCTTTTTTACTTTTCACGTTTTGCTGTTTATTATATCGGAACGTATTTTAGAACGTAAAAAAGACCAGATTTCAATCTATATTGTTATAAATGTTTTATTTATTTTAATAATATATTTAGCGTATTATACTTTGTTACTTTGTTTGTTTTCGTATTAATTATTTTAACTATATTATTACGGAAAGTAAAGTTTGTTACAGTTTTTGTGTTTATAAGATTATGTTAATTGCGATTTTAATGGAATAGATTCGCAAGCGATGTTTCGCGTTTTCCGTAGAAAAAACGAATTAAGCGGGGAAAAAGTAAGTTGAAATATCCTTTTTTGAATTATAGTTTGTTTGTAACGTTTTCATAAATAGTGAAAGGTCTTGCTAAAGAGAGCCACCGAAATACTTCCTCGTAGGGTTGAAGATTTGGATAAGCTGGGAAGATAGAGAAGGTTTAAGGCGGCTGCGTTGGTATAGAATATTTCGATAACTTGTTGGACTGGAAGCTAGGTACGGGTTCGTACGATTCAGATAACATTGATTGGGGTGCTATTTTTGACGATTCCGGCGTTGTTGGTGAAGAACCTTTAGGAGACTATAAGCATTTATTAAATTTTTAACGGGTTTTTACGTATTTTCGGAATTTAGGTAATTTCTTCATTTTACCAGATATTCGATACATCCGTTTTTAACGTACGTCTAGAATGCGTTTGTTTCGTATATTGGTACATTCTCTTCTGTTTTCTTTTTTTATTTTATATTAACTTTGAAATATTTATTTTTAATTCGGCCAATGAAATATAAAGTATTAAATGGAATCTAACTTTTAATAACAATTTTACTTGGTAATTATTTTTTGAACTTTTCTTGGTAATTTTATATATACTTAAAATTGAATTTATAATACGGGCGTTTAATTTAAATATTTTTAGTAAGTAACTAAAAAGATTTCTTTTTAGAAAAGATTAATATATTTATTTTTCATTTTCGATTTCATAGTTTTCTATTTAGTTACTTATAAATTTAAGTTTTGTTTTCATTTTAACGTAAATTTATTTAAGTTGTTTTAATGTTTAAATAACTTTGACGTTAATTAAGCCGTTATTATGCGATTTTATATAAATTCTTAATATATAACCAAAATTAACATTAATCGGAAATCTTTAAATATATTCGTAATAGTTAGTAAATAAGAGAATTAAATCTATGATAATTTTCTAACCTAGTTTTTTGGTTCATAGTTGATATAGTATTATAAATAGACTTTAAAAGCTTAACTTAAACGTTTTATTTATGCGTTCATTTATCGTTCAAACGTATTAAATAATTTATATTATTAAGCCTTGTCTCGACAGTTGAAGTGATTTGTTAAAGAAGCAGTGAAAGGAACAAATCGACTTTGATATAACTCTAGGATTCCTAAGATAAAGAAGCTGAAAGCTATATATAGCTGTTTTATTCTTCAATTGGTTAGACAGCATCTTAAACCTAATTGCAATGTACTTTTGCCTATATGGTAGTATTTTCTGGTTCCGTTTTTTGGCATAATTAACAGCTCTATTTACCCGTTTTGTGTTATACTCAAGGTACCGTTCCGGTACGGGGGGAAGGTTCGACGACAGGCCTGGCGTAAGGGCGTTTAATAGCATATCTGCTAGAGAACTTGATTCCCTTTAAAAAGAAGGATGTTGCGACTTTTTTACGTTTTAAGCAAAAGAATAACGTTTGCTTTCGTAGCGGGCGTCGTCGATTAGTAACAGGAAGTTTCTTAACGCCGTGATGTTCGAAAAGACTTAAAAAAAGGAAAAGTTACGAAAAGATCGGGAAAGGTTATAGCGTTTGGGAAAGACGTAAAAGGTTAACCGGAAAGCTTTAATATAAGGAAAATAATAAAGGTATTTGCCAAGTTATTAAGCGAAAGCGGCGAAAAGGATACGTATCTAGATTGGAAGTATTTTAATTTTAACTTAAGCAAAAAATCGCTTTTAAGGTAATAATAATTAAAAGATGTGGAAAACGGCTATTTGGGTAGCTTTGATAGCGATTAGATACAGTGATAGCGATTCGGCGAAGTTTATTTATATAAACGAAGCTAAATTAGCCGTTGCCGTTATTAAAAACCTTAAAAAAGAGCTTATAGTAATGGTTACGAGATTTACAAAAGGTACAAAAATAATTAAAATATTAAAACGTTTTTATAAAACGTAAGGTATTAATTAAAAAAAAACCTCTACGTCTAAACAAAGTTATTAAATAAAATTCGAAAAAATAATTAATACTCGATTATATAGTCGACTTTGAAAATTTCGTACGTCGTTAAAACGAAGTTAATATGCCGATAACGTTGAATAGTAGATTATAATATTCGGTGATATAATTCGAAAATTTAATTACGATATAGCTTTTTTATTTTATAAGATTAAATAAAAGAAACTTTTCGTTAATATTTAATTATAAAGGTTAACTAGATATACGACGATTTTATCGCCGAGTTTCAAGGCAAGGATATGAAAGAAAAGTTAAGAAATATATCTAACGCGAAACGATAACGATGAAATAAGCTACTTTGAAAAAAAGAAAATTAGTTAGTTATTTGTTTTAATTGCGGTAAATACGGCTATATACAGGGCAGATTTTAGGTCCAAGCTTTAGTTGCTAGGCTGAGCCAATATGTAGAAAATGAATTACACGATAAAATTTCTATGATAGATACTATACCCAGTATCTTCAAATATAATTACTGATCAAATAGGTTTTATGGTTAATTTTTAATTTATAAAAAGCTCTTTTTGTTTATATAGTTCATAAAACTTATATTCTTTTTTAATTCAGTTTATAATAATATCGCAATTTCGATAAATATATAATAAATTTCCGGTAACCATTAAAGAATCCGGTAAATATCGTATTTTTATAACCGTTATAAACGTTAGTTAATTTTCAACTTTTATTATAATTTTAGGAATTTAAAGTAATATATAATAAAATAATAATATATTCTATATATTTTAATTTTTAGGTATATAATTAATTCCTTTTTGCGTTAATTATTAAATTGGTATTTTGTAAGGCCTTAAGGATTTTATGCAAGATAACAATTAGGTCCAAGCTTTCTTTTCCAGTCTGAGCCAATATACAGAAAATCATTTTACGATATAATTTTTACGATAGATACTATACCTAATATTTTCGAATACGATAACTTTTCAAACGGTTTTTACAGTTAAGGTAGATTGCATACCTTAGTTCCGTACTTTATTCCGATTTCGATTAATACGTAGTTGCCGACAAGCTTTAGCTTTTGTGAACTTTATGCCCGCTGGGGTTTAGCAGAGTTTTTAACAGCAGAATATAACTTTGTACGATAAACCTTAAAAATAAACCTTAAAAATAAACCTTAAAAGCTCGCGAAAAATTTGCAAGCTTTCGTTAGTTTTACGATTATAAAGTTTAACTTCGATCGTTTTTATAGTTTCTTAAATTATTATTTATTAAGATAATAATTAAAATAACACGATAACGTACCACACCACCGAGTCGGCCGCACCACCGAGTCGGCCACTTTTTGCCACCTCGCAACAACTAATCAAATTATCTCAACCACAACACATCAAATTGATTCCAATCAATCGTATTCTTTTTCGCGGACCGTATCTACAGCTTCTGGACAAGTGCACGCGTTATATCAAAGCTTGTTACGGACGCCATATTGCCATTCCTTCCTGCCAACCCGGTCCAACCAACCAGCGCCTAACGCGTCCAAGTTAATATTTCCCCTATTTCGTACAACCCAAAGCCGACCGACTAAATAACTATTCTCGACCGAATCCTTAACCCGAATACGCGAGCATTTTTTGTCCGGCTTTAATACGTTGAAGGTAAACGTCGAAGAACGTATGATAGGACGCGTTAGAAGCGCGTTGGGGGGCATGGGGGGTTCGTGCGGGGCGTGTAGCAGGGCGTGTAATAGGGCGTATAGCAGGGCGTATAGCAGGGCGTATAACAGGGCGTATGGCAGGGCGTGTCGGACTTGATTTTGCAATAACTCGAGACTTACGTAATTAAATAATTAAAACAAACGTTTCTCGGAAAGAGAAATACTTGCTATATAAAATAAATAAGTTTTTTTGGTTAGCAGAAAGCTTGTGGCAAAAAATTGTTACTATTAGTTGCTGGGAATAATCGGTCGCATATGGATTAGGAGGAAGGAATGGCAACATAACGTCCACAACAAGCCTTGATATAATGCGTGTACTTGTCGACAAGTTGTAGATACAGCTAGTAAAGAAGTATTTGATTGATTTGAGTTAATTTAAGGTGTTATGGTTAAGTTATTCGGATTAATTGTTGCGAGGTGCCAAAAACTGGCCGACTCGGTGGTGCAGCCGACTCGGTGGTGTGGTACGTTATGCTATTTGAATATAAAATATTTATTATACGTAACAAAAAGGCTTTAATAAAAACTATTTTACTTACGGTACGTTATTTTAAGAAAATAACTGGACAAATTAAGATAATCGACGCCATTTTCGATTTAAGAAATATTCCCTAATAAGATTAACTTTAATTTTTGATTTTCGGATACCGGTTAATACTTAATAACAAAAAGAATATATCTTCCTACCAGCTTATTTTGCAGAATTTTAAATTGGCGGAAAAATTACTAGCAAAAATAAAGAATTATAACGATAAATTTAATAACGCCGAAATCCTGTTATTAAGATTATGCACGATAAAGGGTAACGAGCGATGGTTTATTCGGTTGCTTGGGATCACGAAGAATTTTCAGAATTCCGACAAGAATCGACGTAGATAGGAGCGGGACTAGGTAATCTGGAATCGCTTTAAAGTGAGATACCTGCGAGACGGAAAGGTGTTAGTAAAGCATAGGAATTAAGGTAACAATCTATCATTTTATCCAATTTTGTATATACGGTTACATTTTTTTAAAAGAGATCAAGGATTTTATAAACGCATTTTATATGTTTTTCTGCCGTTTTCAAGTAGATTAAATTGTCGTTAAGGTAGTATATAACGAGAATATCTAGATATTTTCGAAATACGTAATTAATTCTTTATTAAAAGGTTATTAGTACGTTCGTAAGTTTTATTAACGTAATTAAATATTCGTACAATGTATATTATGTTGTAAAAGTTAATTATCATTTACATTCTAGCCTAAATCGAAGGAAATTATATCTGTTTTCAAGATTTACAGTGGTAAATTATTAAGTACTAATCGATATATCGATAACGTTTTTATTATTTTAAAATTAATTATAACGTCCCACACCCCCTCGCCGCTCGTTTTTTGGCACTCCGCGATAACAAATCCAGATAAATCAAGCATAATATATTAAATTAATTCAAATCACTCGGATTCTTTTTCGTTAGATATATTTATAACTTCTTTATAAATATGCGCATTATGTCCGGGCTTACCGCAAACGCCACATTTCCGTTCCTTCGTTTTAACCCTTTTACGACGACTACCTTCAGCCGCTGTTGGCTGTATTTTTTCACCACCCCCTTCTTTTTCGGCCAGAAGAGCTTATCCCTTTTGTATAATAAATATTCTTCCTTTTTAAAAACGTTTATTTTTAATCCTTCGGCATTTACTAAAAAGATGGTTCGTTTCGCGCAATTAGACGGTTTCTTCCCGAAAAAAAGCAACTTCGTACAAAAATAACAAGTTACTTTTAGTTAAAAAATTAACCGATTTAACCATTTTTGTCGGCGAGCTACCCTGGTGATTTCTGATTTTTTTTGCAAATAACGTTCTTATCTTATTGCTTTATGGATATTTCTAAAGGTCTTCGCAGGAAAGGAAAAAATGGAACCGGCGGAGGTAAGCGGCGAGACGGTTGGCGTAGGTACAATTAAAGGAATTTCTAATTCGGAAAAGACGTTATTGGGATCGAATGGAACAAGTCCAGTTTTTGCAAATCCGGATTTGATATTATCGGATATCATAGCAGCTTTAAACGCGTCGTAAAAGCCGGCAAGAAAATCTTTCGCAATATAGGTATAGTAACGTCACATTAAATTTTCGATATAAAACGCATGCGCGCGCTTTAAAACAGAAAAACAAAATACGTCAAAAATTAAAGCCGATAGGAAAAATAAGAAAACATGCAAAACGTAATAATACCGTTGTTCGCGTAATATTCTTCGAATTTCATTAAATAGTAGCTTTCGTAGCCGTCGAAAATAAAAAGGCGTTTCGTTTTTTTCGTACGCGTTCGAATATGTTTATCGAAATATTAAATCCATTTTATACCTAATTCGTTCGTTATCCAGCCATTATAACTAATACCGACCTTCTAATCGGCTGGTAATAGGTTATCGCGATACCAGGAACTAAAATGGGTTTTCCTCGCCAAAATAATAAATAGCGGTATAACCCAACCTTATAAATTAACAACCTATATAACTATAACCCATTCCCGATTACCTTATTAGGCCTATTTAGGTCTTCCACGTCTTTCGGTACTTATAACTACCATACCGCATACCATCAAAAGTCCTATTAAAAAACCCGTCTTGTCGAAATTATAAATATCCTCTTCTGCGATGCCGTATTTTGCGATTATAACCCGAACCAGTTCAAACCACTTGCGAAATATTTCTGGATCTTCGCATAATACCCTTTAATAATCGATTTTTCGGTTTAAACGCATCTAGAGCTTTTTTTGCCGTCGAACAAACTTCGACGCCCAGTTAACTCCGACGCGTTCTGTAACGCGTTGGGCGAGTAATAAATTCGCTATATCTTCAACATGCTGAAGCCGGACAGGAAACGCTCGCGTATCTAGGTCAAGGATTCGGTCGACAATCGCTTTCTCTTCGGTCGGCGTTAATTTTCGCAAATTGGGAATAATGTCGGTTCGGGAAACTATCCCGTTACATCGATCCCTTAAGGTAGATTCGAAGATATTATATATTATATAAAAACGTTTATAACTAAGTTTCGAGTTTTGTTTTTTAGCCTAAACGGCTAAATTTATTCTTGATTCTTTTATAAGTCGTTCCATATTATTAATGTTAAACAATAAGTAATTAAAGCTGCATAATTAAAAGGGTCAAAAAAACAAGCGGCAAGGGGGTGTAAGCGGGGAGGGGGTATGGGACGTTATTAATAAATAAAAACTTGAAACTTATAATAATTAAGTTATTTAATTAATTATTAAACTTAATTTTACCGGTTTATATTAATAATAACTAAATAAATTATATTTAATAATAATAGCACCAGGGCCGAAGCTTGTCGGCAACCGCCAGTCGGAATCGGAGTGAGACACGGAACTGAGGTGTGCAATCTATCTAAACCGTAAAAAACCATTTGAAGAGTTACCGTATTCGAAGATACTGGGTATAGTATCTATCGTAAAAAGTTATCGTGGAATGATTTCCATATATTGGCTCAGCCTTATTTTCCAGGATTGGACCTAATATTTTACCTTGTATTTAGTAATAATAAATACCTAAACGTATATACCTTTCCTGGTTCTATAAGTCGAATATGGTCGAACCGACCGCGTTTAACTATAAATTATTTACGTAATCTTTAGTCGGTTTTTCTTTTTTTACGGTCCAGGCCGTTTAGAGAAGCCAAACCTGGCTGGGCTATAACAGCTAATTATCGAAAAAGCTATAGGCCTAATAACGAAATTAAAATACATTAATATTTACAATTATTAATTATGTAAAGACGTTTTTACAAAAGAAATCAATATCATAAAGGTTTATTAACGTAATAGTTATAGGTAAACATACTAAGTTAAACTATAGTACTATTAGAAATTCGTTCGATTATTAAATTTTCAAAACTTTACTTTAAAGCTAAAAAAAACTTAAAACCTTTGTTACGGTAATATTATTATATTATAACAGTAGGAACGGTTATTTCTTTTTTTTTAATTGTTCGTTTTCGTTATACTTTCTTTTTCTTGATATTGTAAACTAATATAGGTAATAAGATTTTAAGTTATATTTTTAACAAAGCTTTTATGGTTTAATAATATAATATCAAGATATTAAAGCTAAAATAATAAGTTCGAATCTTTTTAAAAGTCTTTTAGATATGTTTTGAAAATGTTCCATAACTTACCTAACAATTTTTATCAAGGTTTTTTTTATGAAATATTACGGGTTTTCCTTTTTTGAGTAATTTTCAAAATTATAAAAGCTTTAACTATTGGTTTCTAACAGCTGGGAGGATAGGTCAGATCCTGTCAGCTAGCCAGGTGCGCTAAAGCGCCCTAACTAGCTTTGATCGGAAGATATATATTCCGTTGCTAGATTATACAAAAGCAGTACGTGTACTGAAGCACTTGCGCAGTTAACTCAATAGAACAACGTAACTGAGATCCCTTATATTTGATAATTAAGAGTTTCATTCCCTTAATTCGAGTAATTATCTATTAATTAGTTATTGCTGAAACGATATAGGCGGTATTTCAGTAGCAATTATTTTTATATATTTTAATAATAACAATAGCGACCGTACTATCGACGTCCTCGATTACCTATAAAGGACCTAAAAACTGGGATTGTTTTAAGAACGAATTCCAAATTAGAATACGCGTTTTTGATATTTGGAACTTTATTGATCTTAATCAGGAGTTTCAGTGGCCTATTAAACCTACGAAATCCGATATAACTTCTTATCTAAAAAGACGAATTCGTAACTTGACGCGAACTTACACCTTATCTTTATTTTCGTCTTTAAGAGAAATAACCGAAAAAATCGATTTTACAGAATATTTAATAAATACCCTTAAAATAACGACTGAAGGCCGACAAGCTTACAATTAAGACTTTACAGAATTTATTTATATGGATCGAAAATACAATATATTCCGCAAAAATGTAAATATTCTTATAAATTAGGTCCTGGACACAATATTTTCTGCGATTAAAGAAACGAGCTTTTTTCCAGAAAAAATTTTACAGAAGTAGTACATTATATTAGCTGAATCCAGCAAGATATACGATACCAAACTTTTAATTAATACCTAATGAAAATATTGCGAAAAGCTAAAGCAAGTTTCGAAGTTAGGCAAAAAGCTAAACGAATAAATTGTAAAATAGCAAGAAATAATGGCCCAGGGATAGCAACATGGAATTTTAGAAACGAAGTTAACAGTTATATAGATTAACGACTTATATATAGTAGTAATTTTTTTATGGAAAATTAAATAATTACCTTCCAGATAATACGGAAAGCCGAAATCAAAAACGGCACGATTAGCTTCTAAGAAGTAGCTGTTAACTTTCTGGATTATTAGGCTATAACCCATTTACCATTTATATCACGAAACTTTAAAGCAGGTTTTCCGACCTTCCAAAGGACCCTTACGGACTTTTTTGATCAAGAAGGTCCTGATCAGGAAGATAACAAACCGAAAAGCAGGCCGACAGGCCCGAAACGAAGTAGCCGTAAAGGTTCTTATGCGGATCGAAACCCCAGTAAACGGAAACGTAAGAAATCGGACGTACAAGGCACCCGTTGCAAAGCGTACTTTAACGTTACGCATAAATTACCCCAGTGCTTTTATGCCTTCCCCAGAAAAGCTCCAGCAGACTTCCGATTTACGGGGGCAATAACGTTATTAGTTAAGAACCGAATTGCTTTTAATCAGTCCTTAAAGGAAAAAATTAACCGTATATCCAAATCTATAAATAAATTAATTATATAAGAAACAGATTAACTCCTAAAGGGAATAAAACGAATCTTGGCATACTTTCTAATTACTGATTAACGGGCTGCTATAAACGTTTCGTTTTACCCTTTACGGAATTCGTCCATTTTAAACTTAAGGTTTACGATATATATTTTTAACCTTATTAACAGGTTCCTGAATTTCAGACTAACCGTATAAAGCAACGGGGTATACGCAGGCGACAGTTTCGTCCCGATCAAAAGTTACGGAAAGGTTAATGTGTTATTTTAAAGCCCTAGCGGTACGAAAGCGTTACGATTATACGACGTAACCTACTGCAAAAGATTCGCTTACAATTTAATATTACTTCGATAGTTCCGAAAGAAAATTATTAATAAAATAACCAAGGGATTAATAATTGCATTCGAGATAAATATAATTAAGTTATGGCTATTTTAACAAACAAATTCGATCAGTTTGTTATCGAGGATATTAACGTAATAACATTTCCTGCAACTCTGGCTATTTACAAACGAAATATTAACTTAAAAACGTCGAAACTATTACGTATAAGTAACAATACCCTATAACACCTGCAATTAGGCCATCCAGGCCTTAAAATAATCGTACAGTTGCAATCTCACATTAAGAGAATCCGATTAAAAAGTTTTACAACTGTCGAATGTTAAACATGTGGCAAGGCGAAAGCTAAAAGGCAAATACGCCGTAAACCTAAAAAGGGAACATTCCGATCAAGACAGAAAATCGCCATTGACTTTACAAACTTCGAAGAAGACCTTGAAGGATATAAATATATTATATTCGCAACCGATAAATATTCAGGCTTTACTTAAAATATCTACCTTAAGAACCGAAAACAGGATACATTAATTATTACGTTCCAATATCTCCTAGGCGTTTTGAAAAACCAAAACAAAGTTTTTCCGCAGGTAATCGAATGCGATAACGAAATCCTAAAAAATTACTAACTTTAAGATATTTTCCAGTCGCCTCCTTTTAATATCAGGCTTAAGCCCTTAGCACTACATACCCAGGCCTAAAACGGGGGTACGGAACGTTTAAAGGGTGTAATTAAGGAAAAAACGACTGCGATACGAAATGGCGTTAAGTTACCTGCGTTTCTGATCGTATACATTTTCAAAGCTACAGTATATTTATATAACCGTACCCTTAAATACGTTTTTTTTAGTAAACCTTATACGAGGTTTATTACATTTACTTGGTATATAGAAACGGAGTTATAATACTTAATCGTAAGTTTTAATAGGCCTATTTGTAAGTTTATGGCTATATGGCTTACGTTATAACAATCGCGGCCATAAAGAAAAAACAGAAATTTCAAAAGCTAAATTTTAAAATATAAATAGGCTTTTTTGTCAGTTACCGATTAACGAATATCTACGAAATTTGGAACCCGTTAATAAATAAAGTTATTACCATTCGAAACGTATAATTTAATGAAAAGGTTACTTTCTCTAGTAACATCAAAAACCTTAAAAACGACCTGCTCCACGTTACCGAAAACGAGCTACAAAACCTACTCCGACAGGTACACGTACCTAATTAAGCCAACGGCCACCCTATACATATATAAAAAAAATAAAAACCTAAATGAAACAATTCAGTTAACGGCTGGACAGAAAAGATAGCTTCAGAATGGCACAGACGTCGAAAACGTACGGGAAGGAAGAAAATAAACCTGTTCGTAAAAAACTAATTACCTTTATACGATTGCTATATTCGAACTATTACCGTCCCCTAAACCGTTACCGCCACCGGCGTCCGCCTTAATAATTATTACGATTATTGCGCCGACGGAAAAAATAAAAGCAACCCTAAGCTTTTGTTACGTTATTTAACCTAAAGTAACGGTAAAAAACGAAAGTACCTTACGGGTTAAAAACGTAAACTTCCCGTACATTTCGAAACATAAAATTAAAGTCGGCCATAAAATATAGAAAGCCGTATTTAATATAGAACGATTAACTTATTCCGTAAATACGCGTAATAATCGGCCGGTAAGCTACGGAAAATTAAGGAAAATAAAATCCCGAAATACGCGTTACTTTAATCGGAAAGGCTTTAATACCAAAATAAAGACGTTACCCAAGTTTTTAAAACGGGTATATAGACGAGATTTACCGCCTTTACCGTAAAGCTATAAAAAGTTAAGTACATACCTATTAAAGAAGATGTTTTTGGAAGTTAAAGAAGCCCATTTGCGAAGTTATAAGGATATGCAGTCCTGGGAGATCGTCGATTAATCCGTTGTTAAAAAAAACAGGTTTTAAGATATATATAGGTATACGTCTATAAGTTTAATAAGTATAGCTGGCTTTAGAAATGCAAGGCCCGTCTCGTCGTACGAGGTAATTAACAGCTTAAAAACGTTTGTGGCGATATATATACATCCATTTTAGCCGGAAAATCTTTCAAAGTTTTAATAGTTATTGCAGCTAGATTTGTTTTAAAGTTTAAGCAGTATAACGTTATAAACGCTTTCGTTAACGCGAACCTACCTTACGAAATATATATAAAGATACCCTTAAGATACCTTTAACGTAACAGGATATTCCTAATTAAGAAGGTATTATATGGATTAAAGGAATTACTTTTGCTTTAGTAAAAAAAATTTATTAACATATTAAAGGATTTAGAATTTAACCCCGTTCCGTACGAACCTTATTGTTTTATCCGTTAGGGGGTGCTTTTTTTCTTTTACGTAAACGATATTATCGCCGCGTATAAACAGAAGAATTAAAACCTTATCGATTAATTAATTTAACGGATCCAGGAACGGTATATTTTTATAGAAAGTAAGGATTTATAATAGTTTTTTGGGATCGAAGTAATTAAAAACAAACTTAATAGAAAAATCTGGTTATTTTAATCTGACTTTATAGATAAACTGGCTAACTTAATTTCCAAAAAAAGTCTAAATAGCTTTTTAGAGATGCTAATAGCAAATACCGAGTTATTGCCGAATTTTAATCTGGTTTATCCAGGCTTTATAAATAGATATTAAAAAAAGATCGGTTTCATTTTATACGTTGCAATATATACGCGACCCGATATATCCTTTATAATATCCCGATTTGCATAATTTAACTTAAACCTTAATAACGTATATTATAAAGCAGTTGATTATATTATACGGTACCTGGTCGGTATTAAAACGTTAACATTATAATTCGGTGGCGAGAATTCGATAAATACTTGGAATAATACCTTTTTTGCAGATAATATAATCGATCGAAAAAGTTTTTACGTTTACGTTATGAAATTATTTAAAGGAATAATAAAATAACGGGCAAATAAACAAAATATAGTAATTACTTCTATAACCGAAACGGAATTATTATTTTTTACGCAAATTATTAAAAAGCTTTGTTTATATTTCGATTAACGTACCACACCATTAAACGGTCCAAACCAGTAAGCGGACCGTTTTATAGCACTTCGCAGCAACAAATTCAAATAACTCAACAACAACATATTGCATTAATTTAAATTAATCGGATTCTTTTTCGCTAGACGTATCTACAGCTTCTTTACAAATACGCGCATTATGCCCGGGCTTGCCGCAAACGTTACATTTCCGTTCCTTCGTCTTAACCCTTTTACGACGATTACCTTCAGCCGTTATTGGTTGTATTTTTTTACCACCCCCTTCTTTTTCGGCCAAAAAAGCTTGTTTCTTTTGTATAGTAAATGTTCCTCCTTCTTGAAAACGTTTATTTTTGGTCCTATAACGTTTACTTAAAACGTGGTTCGTTTTGCGTAATTGGGCAGCTTCTTCCCGAAAAAAAACATTTTCGTACAAAAGTAACAAGTTACTTTTGGTTAAAAAATTAACCGATTTAGCTATTTTTTGTTTTGACAAACTACTTTACGGGATTCCAATCTTTTTTTGCAAATAACGTTTTTGCTTCGTTACTTTTTTAATATTTCTAAGGGTCTTCGCGGGCAGGAAACGAATCGAACCGGCGGAGGTTAGCGGGGAGACGGTCGGCGTAGGCACAACTGGAGGAACCTCCAATTCGGAAAGGACGTTATTGGGATCGAATAAAACAAAACCAGCTTTTGCAAATCTAGATTTGATATTGTTGGACGTTATGGCAGCTTAGAATACGTCGTAAAAACCGGCGAGGAAATCTTTTTTAGTAATATGGGTATAATAACGTCGTATTAAGTTTTCGATATACCGCGAATAAACGCGTTTTAAAACAGAAAAACAAAATACGTTAAAAAGTTAAAACCGATAAAAGGAATATACGGGTATGCAAAAAGTAATAATATCGTAATTAACGCAGTATTTTTCGAATTTTATCGAATAATAACTTTTGTAACCGTTGAGGATAAGGAAAGGTTTCGAACTTTTCGTATGCGTCCGAGTATGTTTGTCGAAATGTTAAATCTATTTTAAACTTAATTTATTTGTTATCCAGTTATTATGGCTTATACCAAGCTTTTAATCGGTTAGTAATTTACTATCGCGATATTAGGACTTAAAATAATTTTTTCCCGTTATAATAATAAATGGCGGCAAAGCCTAACTTTGGGAATTAACAACCTGGATAATTATAACCCATTCTTTATTTTTTTTATTACGTTTATCTAAGTTTTTTACGTTTTTCTGTATTTGTAATTATTATACCCGTTGCCATAAAAAGCCCTATTAAAAATCCCGTCTCGTCGAAATTGTAAATATCCTTTTTTGCGATGCCGTATTTTACGATAATAATCCGAACAAATTCGAACCATTTGCGAAATGTTTCTGGATTTTCGGATAAAATCCGTTAATAATCGATCTTTCGATTTAAACGCGTCTGGAGTTTTTTTTGCCGTTTAACAAATCTCGACGTCCAGTTAATTCCAACGCGTTCTGTAACGCGTTAGGTAAGTAATAGATTTGCCATATTTTCAACATGCTAAAGCCGGATAGGAAACGTTCGCGTATCTAGGTCGAGGATTCGGTCGATAATTAATTTTTTTTCGGTCGCCGTTAATTTCTGCAAGGAAGGGATAATATCGGCTCGCGCGTATTTACCGTAATATCGGGCCTTTAAGGT
This sequence comes from Monosporascus sp. 5C6A, assembly GCA_004155035.1. NCBI lineage: Eukaryota > Fungi > Ascomycota > Sordariomycetes > Xylariales > Monosporascus > Monosporascus sp. 5C6A. Next base: position 172,327 of record QJOB01000073.1, on the reverse strand, counting down.
CGTTAAAGCAACTTTATATATAAAACTAAATTTCGCATAACTAAATTTCGGGTTTCGTTTCTTAACTTGAATAGCTAGGTTTATTCTCCTTTGTTTAGTAAGTCGTTCCATATTATTGGTATTGAAAAATAGGCAATTAAAGATAAATAACTAGAATGTTTGCAAAATTGGTCCGCTCACTGGTTTGGACCGTTTAATGGTATGGTACGTTAATTAAAAAATTAAAAATCGACTTAAATAAAAAATTATTAAATATGTAATACGATAATTAATAAACCATACGGTTAATTAACGCCGACGTTACCTTTTTACGAATAAAGTTACGGTATGTAAATATATATAATTACTAATTGCGAAAAGCAGCAAAAAAATATTTGATCAAAATAGATTATATATTTACAAACGATATATGTAACGGCCGGGCTAATTAACCAACTATTAAACCTAGTCGTACGGGTTTATGTTAGCAGTAGTGCTGTAAGAAACTAAGCAATAATGAAAATATTAATTACGTCTGGTAATATCAAATAACTAAGGGTAATCTGGGTAACCAAGTTGTATTACAAACTGGTGTTATCTAAGATTATGGAAATAACAAACGTATATATTTATATTTTAGCTTAAGGTGCTTAAACCGGCTTAAACCTTCTTTTGGTAACCGGACTTCCTTAAATCCCTTTAAACCTTTTTAAGCCATCCCTTTAGTTTAACTGGCTTAAACTGCCAAGCCCTTTTGGAGCCAGTAAAACTCCTTAAGCCTTTTTAAACCAGTTACGTGATATGGATCTACAGTCGGGTTTTGCTTATTCCAGGTTCCGACCGTTTTTGGAATAACCAAGCCCGTTGGGCTATAATACAATTCCCTTCCTTTTAAAATCTTTACCCTTAAAAATTAATTTGTTTGTTTCGTTATTTCTGGTAAGTAATTTCCCCTTATTATTTTCATTTTCTGGTATGTTTTTAAGTTAATTATTATATCTGGTCGGATTAAAAAAAAACGTTCTCGTAAGCGTATTAACGCTTTTATTCTTTTAGAACGAATTGACCGTTTTGGGTTTATTATGTTATTGGATATCTTTTGTTTTCGTTGTAAGTTTGAAAACAAATCCTATAAAGCCTATTATAGTTTTGGGAAATATTCGCGCTGTACCGAATACGGGGGTTCCTGTAATCTTTTTGGTTTTTCTGAAGTTAAGTATTAAAAGTTAGTAATTAAAAAAAACCGTTTGGATTTACAAAAACGTTTTGCCAAGGAAAAATTATTGCAGGTACAGCAAAATTTTAACGAACTTCAGTAGCACTTGCAGGAACTATTTGATCGTTTGGCGCGCCTTCGAAATTAAAAGAAAATTTTACGAAAACGAGGTATTGAATTGTTACGTAAGGGGATTTAGGGTGCAAAGGTTATAGAAAAATTTAAACGTTTAAAAAGGGAGTAATAACAGTTAAAAACCGCGGTTACCGCAGCCATATCGGCCGCGGCTATAAACCCGGTTAATTGGTCTGGTGTCGAGCTTACCGATTGGTCCGCCGTTGGCTGGGACGCGTCCGTTGTTTCTAGTGAAAATTTTTTAACAGGCGCTAGGAGTTCATAAAGTTTTTAACGGGTTCCTAGGTGTTTTCGGAGTTTGGGTGCTTTTTTTATTTAATTAGGTACTGGGTAAGTCCATTTTTTTTTACGTATGTCTAGGATTTTCTCTATTTCGTATACTGGTACATCCTCTTCTGCCTTATCCTTTTATCCTGTATTAACTTTGATGGTATTTGCTATTAACTTAAATAAGAAAACATGAAAAACTGGATGGAGTTTAACTTTCGGTAATAACTTTAATTTGTAATTATTTTCTGAAATGTTTTTGGCGATTTTATATAAGCCGATATATTTAAAATCGAGCTTTTGATTTAGGCGTTTGGTTTTGATGTTTTTGGTGGCTAGGTAAACCATTTCTTTTTCCGAAAAAATTAATCCTTTTAATTTTTTTGGTTATAATATTTTTTTTATTTAATTACGGATAAATTCGAGTTTTGTTTTTCTTTCTGCATGTAACTATCTAAGCTGTTTTGATATTAAAATAACCTTAATATTAACTGGGCTATTATTACGTATTTCCTTGTAAATTTCTGGTATAAAACCGAAATTGGCGTTTACTAAGGTTATTTTAATATTTTCGTAATAACTGGTATTATAAACCAATTAAGCCATTAGTAACTTTTCAACCCAATTGTTCTGTTCGTAATTAATGTAATATCGTAAATAGATCTCGAACATTTAATTCAAACGTTCCGTTTATCCATCCGTTTAAAATCTAAATGCGCTGGATAATTTATAATTTAAACCGATCTGTACCATAAAACCTTGCTAAAACTTAAAGGTAAATATAATACCTCTATCTGAGATAATTTCCATTAGTAACTTATGTATGCTAAAAATATGTCGGAAAAATATGTATGCCATCTGTTCTGCGTTTATGTCCTTATTATATGGTAAGAAATAAGAAAATTTCGTAAATCGGTCGACGATTACGAAAATGTTATTATAATGTATTCCTGTTGCTGGATTTTCTAATAAGGAAAGTTTAATAATAAAATCTATAATAATCGAATCCCATAATTACTGTAAAACTGGAAGTAGTTATAATTTTCCGTATAGTTTATACCGTAAAACTTTAGCCTTAACGTAAACGTCGTATTATTTTATAACTTTTTATATTGCTATTTTCATCTTAGGAAAATAATAAGTACGTTATAATCGTTTTAAGGTTTTGTAAATCCCTGGATGTCCGTAAAGTAAATGTTGATATATATCCCATATTAGGTTTTATTAACATTTTTCTGGAACCTGGACCTTATTTATTTTTTAATTATCGGGTAAGCTGTTATTATACTGTTAAATTTTCTGGTATAAATCAGGGGGCACTGCCCTGATCGTTATAATCCGTCGTGATTTTAGATATTCTTTTGGGGTGACATTAAAGATTCTATGGTTGACCTTAACTAACTTTTTTTTTAGGTTAAGTCGTTTGTTAAAAACGTCTGTTTTACCGTTTTCAGATCCTTTTTAATAAATAATGATAAAATCGTACTCGGCCAGTTTTTCTGCGTAACGTAATTATCGTCTTATAAGTTTTCGTATAATGGTAAAACGGGTAAGGTTTTTGTAGTTAATGTAGATTTTAATTTAATAAAGGTTTTTTTTAAGCATGTATTTAAATTTTCGGAAAGTTTTAACGATAGTTATGAATTTTTTGTCGGAAATGCCATAATTTAATTCCGTTTCTTTTAATTTGTAAGAATAAAAAGTAATTAGGTAAAATATTCTTTAATTATTTCGGTATCCGATTATTGCGCTTAATACGTAATCCGAAAAGTCGGTTTTTAATTCGACTGGGCGATTTGGATTGTACATAATTAGTACTGGTTTATTAATAATTGCGTTCTTAATCCGCTGGAATGCCTTTTTTGTTTTCGTTATTTACTAGAACTCGTTCTTTTTTCTGGTTAAATTTAACAATAATGTTGCAATTTTACTAAAATATTTAATAAATTTTCGGTAATAATTAGCGAATCCAATAAATACCTATACTTTTGTAACTGTAATAAGTTTTGGCTATTCGGCAACTGCTGTAATTTTCTTAAAGTCCATTTTGATATATCCCGGAATAATAATGTACCTTAAATATTCCACTTTTTGTATATAAAATTAACTCTTTTCTGCGTTAACTAACAAATTAACGTTCTGTAAAGCTTGAAAAACTTAATAAACGTATCCTGCATGTACTTTTTTTAATTCCGAAAAAATCAAAATATCGTCCAGATAGCATATAACGAAAATATCCAGATATTTTCGGAATACGTAGTTAACCATCCGTTAAAAAGTTACTGGTACGTTCGTAAGTTCCATTAATATAACCAAATATTCGTACAGTCCGTATTTCGTTTTAAAAGCTGTTTTCTATTTATAACCTGGTTTAATTCGAATCAGGTTATACCCGTTTTTAAAGTTTAAAACGGTAAATTATTTGGTTCCTTATAAATAATCCTTTATTTCGGTAATTAATGGTAAAGGGGTTTTATCTTTAATGGTAATGCTATTTAAATGCTGATAATTTATTACTAATCGTAATTTGCCGTTTTTTTTAAATACGAAAAACATAAGGTATCCTGCCGAAGATATAGATCGTCGAATCCATCCCTTTTAAAGTTTATTTTCCAGGTATTTTCGTAAAGTATGTAATTCTGTTACATTAAGATTATAAATAGGATAGAACTTGGATAAAGTACCTTCTTTAAGGATTATTTCGTAATCCTATTTACTGTGTTTTAATAACTTCGTTTCAAGCTTTTTTCGAAATAGTCGCTCGTACTTGCGATACTGTAATAATATATTAATTATGTTTTCTTCTAGCTTTTCGGGCTGTTATTTTAAAATTTCGTTTACGTTACAAAGTTATATCCGGATAGTAGTTATAATGCGTCGAATGCGTTTATTATGCCCTTTTTTTTTTATGTCGTATTTCTTTAGGTAATGAGGTATCTGTCGTATCCTTATGCCTGTACTCGTTATTCTTTTCGTTATTAATTAAATAAGGAAATTTCGTTCGTTTTTTTTATTTGTCGATAAAGTATAAAACGAACTTTACCTAATTAATACTTTAATCGATTAAGGGGTTGTATTAATATAACTATAGCTTTTTTAGGATTATATCGTAATTCCCTAGCGGAACGATGTCGAAGTTAATCGTTTGGATTCGTCCGTTAACAAAAATCTCGAAGTAATCAGTTTCGCGTATAATTTTCCCGTTGTCGTAGGCGAATACCTAACTTTCGGCGTTCTCGGCGATGTAAGGGTTCTTTTTATTCTTTTATAGCAATCTAAGCTGGTTTACCAACTTCGAGGTAATGTAATTGGCGCTTAAAGTTCCGCAGTCCATTATTGCGGTGTACCAATATGTCCCAATCCGTATCTTCAGGGTAATAAAGTCGTTCTTGGCTCCTATCGTTATGTATAGAGCTTTTTTAAGGGGTTTATGTTAACTCCCTTAGCTTCCGTTATCCTGTAGCTTTTTTATAGGTAGCGTTTATCTTTTGGGTTTTCCAGCTGCTTAATCCTTATTTGCAACTACTTAATATGCTTCTTTTATCGTCGTAACGTTGCTTTTAATTCCATGGTACGTATATCGAATAACTTGTTATATTATTTTAAGGTAATAAGGTTCCTTTCGATTTGTTCGATTATGCTTTTTTTTAGGCGGTTTGTTTTCGTTATTCAGCTGTTTAAGCTATTAAACCATTGTTGATATTATACGTCGTATTTAGCCATATCTTCCTGTCGGGATTGTATTTTTTTTCGTAACTTTTGTTGCTTTTTGAAGTTAGTTGTAAATACCAGTTAAAAATGTAAGTTATTAAGGATTTCTCGTGTTGCTTTTATAACTATCTGATAAACCCATTTTTTTTGTATCTTATAATCGTATGTTTTAAAATAACATATTGGGTTTTTTTTTTGGGTAACTTTCGCTTTTAGGTTAATTTTTTTTCGCTGTAAGGATGTTAATGATATCCTGTGATGCTATCGTGCGTAGGTAACGGTACTATCGTTAATTTTTAAGGTCGCTTTTAATCTGGTTTTGAAAGTCGAATTCTTAATGTTATATGCGTATATTATGGCGTTAGATGTAATCTTGTTATTTTTTATATTAAAAGCAGTAAGTTCGTTTGTAATAAATAGCATGTAGTTTCTTATATCGGTTAGGTGCTCTTGGTAATAAGGCCTTGTTTCAACCGTAATATTCCTTAATCCATACGTTTAGTTCCAACTGTTCGTACTGCTTTTGCCTTTTTTTTTGTAATCGTGAGCAAGGTTTAAAAGTAAAAAGTTCCTTTTATTTTTGGTATTTTATTAACTATCCTGTTATAGCAAAGCGTTATCGCTTAATTGCTGTTTAAAACAGAACTTTAGCCGTTTTTAATTTTTACTGTATTTCTTCCTGTTTATTGTCGTCGCAAACGCGAATTATGTTGATTTGTTTGTTGCCGTTAGGGGTTTTTGGTGGTTCCTTTGGTACTGGAACTTAACGTACCTTTTTGTCGTTTTTTAACGGCGCTTTGTAATATCGTGCAATATGTTTTATTTTACCGCAATTATAATACTGTACCTGGCTTATGTCTCGTCGTTAAGTAATGCCAATTTTTATAAGTCCTGGAACTGTTCCAAAAAAGGTAGGAGGTACTTCGCGCCTTTTTCCTTAATTAACTTTAAAATGTTTAACTTGTAAGGTAAAGTATCTTTTTTTTTTATTGCCTTTCGAATTGCCGATTATCGATTTTTACTGTTTCGGTAATATATTTGTCGAATGTCGTAAATCGGGGAAATTTAATAATTTCATCTTTAACGTTTTTTTTTAAACCTTTGTAAAATATATTGATTAAAGTATCGTTTTTATTATTTATTTATCCTGCCTTAACCATAAAGTTCTTAAATTTTACAACGTATTTAAAAGCTGGTTTTTTTTAACGCAATTGGAGGATTTGCTAAGTTACAACTCGTTTTTCGTCTGGATTTTCGAAGTTGTTTTTAAGTTTTTCTTTAAAATTAATGTAAACGGAAAAGATTTCCTTAATAACCTTCTTTTAATCGGACTTTCTTTTCTTTAGGAAGTTTCTTATGGTAAGTTCGAACTAATTAAAAACGTTTCTTTCCAAACAGGCTACGACGGCGAAAATTTAATCCGCTGGATCTATAAGCCCCTTTAAGCGGATATAAACCCGAACTTAGGTTAGGAAATTTTAGACGTTCCCTTTTCCGTTATACGGCCCTGGTTTTTTAAACTTTATTTTGCGGGTACCTACTAATGCTATTATCTGGTCGGTAAGTTGTTAAACGATAACCTTAAGCTTCTTAACCTTATCTTGGAATTACTAAACCGTAAGTTTTTAAGTTGCGGTTACTTACGCGCTAGTCGACATAATGGCGATTCGAAATATTATTCAAAGTTTAATTATACCACTAAACAAAAGTTTGTAACGTATAACGGCCGGGTTAATTAATCAATTATTAAACCTAATCGTACGGGTTTATATTAACAGTGGTACTATAAGAAACTAAACAATAATGAAAATATTAGTTACGTCTGGTAATATCAGATAACTAAGGGTAATTTGGGTAACCAAGTTATATTACAAACTGGTATTATCTAAAACTATGGAAATAACGAACGTATATATCTATATTTTGGCTCAAGGTACTCAAACCGGCTCAAACCCTTCTTTGGTAACCGGACTTCCTTAAGCCCCCCTGAACCCCTTTGAACCATCCCCTTAGCTTAACTGGCTCAAGCTGCCAAGCCCCTCTGGAGCCAGTAAAACTCCTTAAGCCCCTTTAAGCCAGTTACGTAACATGGATCCACAGTCGGGTCTTGCTCACTCCAGGCTCCGACCGTTTTTGAAGTAGCCAAGCCCGCTGGGCCATAACAATATGTTAATTAATGGATTAATTAAAGCCCTATTACAAGAATCCTTTAGGTATTTCAAAAAACAGCTAGGATTAATGGAAATTACAGAAGTCTTGAACCGGCAGAGGAAGACGCTAAAAGCTATTTTTGATAAAGAATTGGCTGATCAGGAGGATACAATTACCGGAGGAAAGGTGGAATAGAAAGCTGTGGCTCTAGAAAGTGATAAAAGTGTGGTGATTAACGCCCCGAATTCTTTAAGGCGTTAAGGGGGTGTGTCAGCTAGCCAGGTGCGCTAAAGCGCCCCAACTAGCTCTGATCGGAGGATATATGTTCCGTTGCTAGATTACACAAAAGCAGTGCGTGTGCTGAAGCACTTGCGTAATTAGCTCAATAAAACAACGTAACTGAGATCCCCTATATCTGACAGATCCAGCTGAGGGCTAGGGCTGTTAACTGCGCAATGGCTTAGTTAGCTTTACAACTAATGGATGCGTTGTTGCATGCGTTGTTCGAAATTCCGGTATCGCTTCCTCTCAGATACAGTTGTTTTACGTATATTTAACAAAGTTTTATAACCTCTCTGTTGAGACAGGACCTTTTAAAACGTCAACCTGATAATATCTTCTTCTTCAGCCATATATGCTTTAGTGTGTAATGATAGGGTCTCATATTTTTGCATAATTGATTTCGTTATTGTTAGCGCTCTATGTAAACACATCCAAGATGGACCAAATCCAACATATTAAAAGTAGGTGGTGCGGTGTGCTCGACCCTTAGGTTCAACCATAGAAAAGCTCTGTTATCTTATAGCAGTCATATAAGGTAAGCCAGCGCAAAGGCTCTCTGCCCTTAGCATTTCCGAATGACAATTCAGTTGGAAGGGTCAAGCAACAGCTTTCCGGTCGTCTTCCTGCCCTCCAGATCCTGATGGGCTCTGGCGACCTCGCTCAATGGGTAGACGTCGTGAATGCGGACATCGAGGTTGTTCTCGAGGATGAAGCGGAACAGCTCGTCGGTATAGGTCTCGAGCTCCTCGCGCGTGACGATGGAACTGAACATCGAGGGGCGCATGAGCCTGATGTTTTTGGCGGCCAGGCGCGCGATGGTGAGCGGCGGAACGGCGCCGGACGCGTTGCCAAATGAGATCATGCTTCCCTTCCGCGCGAGACATTCCAGTGACAGGTCGAAGGTGGCCTGGCCCACGCCGTCGAACACGGCCGCGACGCCCTTATTGCCCGTGAGCTCCATAACCCTGCTCTTGACGTCCTCGTGGCTGTAGTTGATCATGTGCGTGGCGCCTGCCCGAGTCGCCAGGTCGACCTTCTCCTGCGTCGAGGCCGTGCCGATCGTGTTAGCGCCGACGGCCTTCAACAGCTGGCACAGCCATAGCCCCGTCCCCCCGGCCGCGGCGTGGACGAGGACCCAATCGCCCTGCTTGACCTGGTACGCCTCGCGGATCAGAGTTAGCGCCGTGAGGCCTTGCAATAGAGCCGCGGTTGCGACCTTCGCGGGTATCCCTGCCGGGATTTTGATGGCCTTCTCTGCCGGCGCAGCTGTGTACTCGGCATAAGTACCCGCGGACAAGGATAGCACTACCCTATCGCCCTCTTTCAAACCGAGCAAGTTGCCGCCGCCAGTCTTCACAATGGTACCCTCAGCATCACACCCGAGAACATGGGGAAACTTGGGGACGGGGTAAAGCCCCGAACGGAAATAACTAAAGCTTTTGGATCAGCCAACATCCCGCCTCTTTTCTCTCTAACGAAAAGGAGCAACTCACGTATCAATGAAGTTAACCCCGGCATAGTCGTTCTTGACAAGGATCTGACCCTCCTTAGGCTCAGGTACTGGCAGGTCGATCTTGTGCTGCAGCACCTCCGTATCCCCGGTCTTCTCGATAACCACACCTTTCATCGTACCCGGTAAAGATGCCATTCTGCGAAACTGGGAGGGGATGGGCTGGATATGTGAGAAGATAGCTGCGATTCTTTGGGATGACGAAGACACTTGAGATGTCGTTCGAATGCTGCGGAGCAGAGACATACGAGAGGTCTACCTAAATGAATGATATGGACTGCTTTGACTGAAAAGCTTTCTTAATTTCGATGTCTCACTTCTTATACATTTCGACTTGCCAGCTGAAGCTGTATGGTGTGGCCAACTTGGTGCATGATCTTACTCTTCAAGCTCGGCTCGGAGTTAAGCCTATACAAACCCCGCGTATCTTGAGTATCGTCCGCTTGATTGGTTGACATATCGAACTATGTTACGACCCACTAAACTTGCCAGATAAAATATATTACGTTAATGTCGATGAAGGTTATTACGTAATCGAACCTTGCGAATTCTAGCCCGACTCATTCGACTTCGGACCCGACGTTACAAGACGGATACCGTATTCAGGTAGTAGTTCTTGATAAATTGTATAGACCACCCGCAAGCCATTCGTACCCTAACGCCGAAAAGGAACGGGGCTTGTATTGCGCTAACTGCAATAGTTCCTGAGAGTTGAAATTCCGGCCCCGCCCATCGGGGTTATCGGCCGAGTCCGGGAGAGCTCCGACGCGATATTACAAATCATTGCTCGCATCCGGCCTTGCGCCGTCTCTATATTCTATTACGCAGGGACGAAGCCCCCGAGCCATTCACCTCGAACTCTTGTGTGTGAATTGTTTTGACTATAATTTTGGCATCACGAAGCATCCCAGTGGGGTGTAACACATCCGTCGGAGATCCGGCCGGAATGCCTTCCTTCAGTACCTTGGCTGCTTGGCATCCCCGGCGGTGGATATTTCATGAATCTTTATGGAAGTCATACCGCTCAGCAGTCCTGGCTACCAGAAAAGGGGCGTTCGACTTAGCTACAGAATCACTCCAGCCGCAGCCGTTAACCAAGGTCCAACATAAGACCCGAGTTTCACCTCAATTAAACCCAACTAGTCGCCCCAGTCAATCCACTACATCATGCTTATCTAGGGTGGGCAATTCTTAAGCGACAAATAATACCATTGCCAATGGATTAGATGCAAGAGGCTGGTCCGACAGCAGTCCCTTCTGGTTGCTCAAGGACCTAGCGCCCATGGCCACGAATGATGGACGAAAGAGAGCATTGAGTGACCTTCCAGTGCGAATGTTCGCTGTCGCCATGTGATTTTCCGGCGCTCAATAACGTGGACAGGACAAGCCCCTATTGCGACTAAGGCCGTGCGCATACTCATGTGCATTTACCAGTCTTGCAGGTATTTCCTGGCCACCGCACATAGACACTGTTATTTAAAGTAGTACAGTTACAACTAGCAATACGTTGAGCTTGTGATCCCGAGGCCGGCGTCTTCGAAAGGCCCTCCTTGTGTCGCTCCATGTACGCTACGGTAGGGATGGTACACTAGAGCCTGGGTATTATTCACAGGACTCCACAAGCCCGTGGACTTATAATATCGAAGTTGCCTTCTCATAATGTCGTAAGGCCATTGCGGGCTCATCAAAAACCCAAAGATCCCGATTTTCCTCCGCAACTCCGGTCATTCAAAGCCATCGATACAGAGTGGTTTAAAATTCGAAATTCGCCCTTAATCACTGGAGCCGCCTCATGTCGACCTGGGGGTTGCCAAGATACTGTCCGCGAGGGGCTGGACGGTTCATCTGCTGAGCAAGAATGACAAAAACGGCGAGAGCCTCGCCCGCGAGGTGCAGGAACGCCCGCTTCCATCAGGCTGATGTGGTGGACTACGACTCGCTGGCCGGCGCGTTCGACGCCGCGTCTAAGCTGTCGGGCGTTTCGACTTCGTCTTCGCGCACGCCGGTATCATGGAGAGGGCCAAGTTCCACGAAAAGGTGCAGACGCTCCTGCCGCCAATGCCGGAGTTCCCGATTAACGGCATCGGCTTCAAGGGCTCCATGTACATGGCCTGGCTGGCTCAGCATTCCTTCAGAGCCACTCCTGGCGAGGTCAAGGATCCCGTGTTGCTGTTCCACTCGAGCTGCGCTGCCCTCGTAAGTCCGGAACACGGTTCTGGTGGCGAGCGTAAACTAACCGGGGGAACAGTACGGGTCTCCGTTCACACCCATTTATGCTGGTGCGGAGGTGGTGATCGTGAAGTTCATGCGTTCTATCGCATTTCCGTCTCACCACTTTGATGGCATCGGCACTTATACCATGTGCCACTGTTGAATCAAGGCTAACCTGATGACGCCCGAGGAGCATGCCGCTTTCCCGGAATCAGTGTGGACGCCCATGGCCAAGGTAACCGGCACGATCGAGATGCTGGTCAACGAGGGAACCGTAGGAGACTCCGGAGCAAAAAGGTCGAGAAGGAGACCAACTATGGTTTGACCGTGGAGATTAACAACGACAAGCATTACTTCAGGGATCCGGTCGAGCCTTGCGACTGACTCATCAAGGCCGATATGTACAATACCAGCTTGGAGTTCGTTACAAAGAACACTTAATACAATATCAAGAACGATTTGAACATAGTATATCATGTACATCACCGTACAGGTTGCTTTAATAAACGGGAGTTAGCAGGGAGCCTCCTCGGAAAGACTCACATCGTACAACGGGAATAACCGAAATAAAGTTTGCCACCGAGCACATCCTTAGAGTGTTGAAGAGAAGATAGAATGCTTACATTGCAATCTTCCTCCGCGAGCGTTGTCAACTGTATGACTTGAGCTCTTGGAAGTTAAGGCCCTTTTTTACAACAACAAGCTCTCCGTGAAGACAGAAGACAATGCTATCGTCTACAGTGCTCGCTGGCAGAACGTGGTTGCTAGTAGATACGTACTCGGTCGGTATAAAGAAGTGCTGCGTGTACCGGTTGAGGGCCAGGTTCTTTGAGTTTATGCTCGATAGCCAAGAGTCTTTGTGCAGAAAGAGGATGGTCTTGGTCCGTTCACTGAATCCAATGAAGCGCTTGGAGAGGTTAGGAAGGAGGTCGCTCAATGGCTTCAGCATCGTTTTTTCCTTGTCCGCCGAATTCCCGCTGAGGTCGAATAAGAACATCATTGAAGATGAGACATAACCCGAATGTACCCGGACATCTAGAACCAATGTTTCATCGTAAATGGCTCCTGAGTCGAGACCCGCTTCCTCACTCCCCTCTCCTAACTGATATTGTAGGTGAACCTGGCTGTCGTCGATCTTCGAAGGGAATTCTCGAACACTGAACTTATTCAGGACGCGATCGCTTAGCAAGAGAAATTGCTCTCCAGCCTTCTTCGTACCAGATGAATGGATCCAGCGCCAAACTCTTCTTTCACTAGGCTCAAAGTCCAGCGAGCCAACGCAGCATCGTCGTCTGATTGCATAGACTCGGTCGAAACGTTGCGTCGCTATGAGGAGATGGTCTCCTTGTGGGCTGAAACATAGCTGATAAAGCTGTGCGGGTAGATGGACCTGTAATAACAATGATTCACACTCCACCACAGACGATGGGCCCACCTTGAGACTCCAAATCTGCACCACTCCATGTACGTCACCCGAGGCGATCACGTTAGCGTGGGCGTTGTTGGCTGATAATACGGTGATAGAAGCTGAGTGCGGGTGCGTGTAGAGTGTATACTTCTGTTGTCCTGCCCTCGTGCCGAAAGCAATGACTTCTCCGTTAAACTTGCCCGCAAAGACAATGGGAAGTGAAGAATGGGCGCAGAGAGCAGTGATCCTTGAATATCTGAGAGTCTCGTATTGACCTTCTGTGACGGCCAGTTGGAACGCGTCATCGCTGACACTGTTGTCCTCTTCGATGTTCTTCCGGACAAGGCTTGCGGGGGACCAGATGCGCATGCAGGTATCTGATATATCCACTATGCTGGAGCCGTCTGACGTAAAACTCAGGATTCTGAATGAGTTAGAGGGAGACAATACATGGTACAAGAGCGTAAGGGACTCGAAGTCCCAGATCTGGATGTTCCCATGCATATCAGTAGTAGCAAGCGTTCTTCCATCAGGAGAGCAAGATGCTGACAGAACTCCCACTCCATTAGTCTTGTGGGTACTTATAAGGTTTCCAGACCACGAATCATACAGTGAAAGATCGTGGTTCGTGTAGATGATTAAGAGAAGATTGATGTTAGGATTCGGGTTGAAAAGCAGCGTAGAAGCCAGTTTATCCTCCTCATCTCGGGCCCATCCTGCAAGTTCGCCGCTCTGGAGCTCCCAAAGGCAGACGGTGCCGCCCCTATATCCAAGAGCAAGCATTTCCAGGTCTGGGGAGATCGAGGCAAGCGCCGGGGCCTTGGAGCTACGTCCATTTGATTCGATATCGACATCATAGCTTCTGTATGCGAAGGAGTTATCCTCTAGGAGGCTTCCATCTGAAATCTTCCACTTCAGTAGGTGGCCAGTTTGAGACACAGCCATGACAGCGCTGTGAGCAGAAGCTAGAAGGATGCAGCGAGACTTTAGCCGCCTCTGCCATATCACCCCTCCCCTTGTATCCAGGAGAATGATGCACCTGATGGTGCATGCCGCTATGAATCCGTCCGTGACGTGTACGAGATCGATAGGGTATTTCACGTCGAGAATCTGTTCCTTCTGGTAACTATGATGGTTGTATATGTTGATCTTTCCTGATTCCATGCCGACAGCAATGTAATTTCCGCCACATGAAACCGCCGATGGTATACTGTCTTCTCCGAATACTACAGATGCCATGCAGTCGTCCCATGCAGCCTGATTGGAACCGACGACTGCCAAGCCATCAGGTTTCCTACCAAATTCTTGGTGAATAACAGACCCGGTAGGACACAGGGGAGGGATGAGGCAGTAAATCGAAGAGGGGTTCTGTAATAGTGCGGAGCCAAACTTTGCCACTACGCGACTTAAATCCACTGACCAGCCATCGACGTGCCTGACTTGGCTGCTTAAGGGTGACCGGTACTTTGCTCTTCGCTCCAGATATGCCTTCAGATTCTTGGATGCCCGAATGAGACTGTGTAGATCCCCTTTTCGAGCGAGTCTTTCAATCCAGGACAGGACATTCGTCTTAAAGAATCGGTGGATTGATAGCAAAAGCTCATTAGTATCATGAGAGGCATATTGCATGTGCTCAGAATATTGCGTCAGGGCATAGCCAAGGAAGGGTGACCCTTCTGCTGGGTCCTGGCGTTGAGTTAATAATCTTCGATTCCGCGGAGGTTGCATCTCTGGGCTCGATAGGAGTTCCAAGCACGCCAGTGCAATTCGTTCGTGCGCCTGAGGTTTCGAGACGAAGAACTCGCGAGCCCTCTCAGATAAAAGAAATTCCCGCGCCGTTGCGTGAACCAGGTGTACCAAGCCAGTATCATGCTCAACGGAAACTAGCTGCCCGCAAAGTCCTTCTACGGCACTCTTGACACTTAGAAGCACAGATTTAATGTCCAGCTTCAGAGCTTGTGACAGCTCTGAAAGAGAGAGACTTCGTGAACTCGCAACGACCCAAACCAATATTGCTTTAGCAATGTGCTTTTCCTTCTTTTTCTCTGCCATTGCTTCGATTGTCCGTTCGTAGTATGGTACCATCCCTTCCGGTATGTTTCGAAGAACTCGCAAGATACTCTCGTGCGAGTAAACTTGCTCTAACTCGTCCAGGACGAGGCGAACCCATAGGAAGCAAGCATTCGACCTCTCCAGTACTCCATTTGCAATTGCTTGCTTGTCAGTCGTAGAGTCAATTGGCAGATCTCCAATCCTGCTTTGTATATAAAGCCCGATGTCGTCCAGGCTCGCTTTCAACGGTATTTCAATGCAAGTTAAGGATGCTGTTGCCTCTAAGAGGCGATGTAAGCGCTGCATATCCGGGATTTTCCGACTTGTTATGAAAATGCGCAAAGGGAACTTCGGCCGCTCTCCCTTGATCATGGTGAAGAATTCTTGGTATCTGCTACACTCGTCTATGGCGTCTATTACCCAATACTGTGGGGTATGCAGATGTGTCTTCCAAGCTTAGTATCGGCTATAAGCCATGCGGTTGAGATGACCCACCTGAAATATTCCTCGCTTGAATACCTTCGTCCAAATAGTCCCGTGGTCATCAATATCGAAGAAGGACCCTTCCTGCTGTAATGAAATCAGCTTCTCGCGGATAAGGGCGTTCGAAACAGCCATTTGGTAGGCTATTGATCTCAGGAAATGGGCTAAACACGAGGTTATGTTGCCCACGTGAAAGAAGTAGTGTGAGCATTCGAGCTTGGATTCCTGTAGCTCGGACACGACATGGGCGGCAAGGAAGCTCTTCCCTGTCCCGGGATTCGCATGGACCCAATAGTAAGATGGGGCTTTGCACTCCATCTTGGCGTCCGCGGCAGAGAGCAGCTCGTCCGAAGGGTCTCTCCAATCCTGGTAATCGTCTCGAGCGCCGACCCAGTCACATGAGCCGCTGACTTTGGGATAATGTTCCTCTGGCTGGTGCCATACCCCAAGAAACGTTTTCAATATCTTCATATGTTCCTTGGACATTAGATTTCTGGATACAAGGACTGAACATGGTCAGCTTTATATGCAGTATGAACAAGAAACAGACTTACTATCTTTGGACAAGTCCTGGATTGCACCAACGAGAGCATTTTTCAGCGTGATATAGTTAGGATCACCAAGCCCGTCAAATTTACAGATATCCCTGTGATTAGCGTTGAGGTACTGAACCCGTTCATTCTTAAACCCGGATCCTACATGTACCCGACAATCAGCCAACTGATGTTCGTGGTTAGGGACGAGGACCTAACCGAGTATAGCCGAACTCTTCTCTACAATCAGACCTGACGAGATGCCGAGGTTCATTCTTATTGTCTCATAAAATGAGAAGATCTGCAAATCGTTTGCATACTTTCCAAAATCATTATTGATCAGTTCCGTTGACGTCGAGCCAGTGGTGAGATCCCTGATATAGGGACGGGAGGACATGACCCCAGACACCATGAGAATATTGTTGAGGGTTGCAGCATAGTCTGAGCCTCGATGGGGTGTAGCGAGGAAGAAGATGCACCGGATACGATCCTTGAAGTCAGGCACGTCTTTCGCCAAGATGTATGCCTGTGAAATAAAGAATGTCAATATGCAATGACCCGCGAGATCGTTGCTAGGCTGAATGATATGGCATTTGCCGAATTCCGCTTGCCTTTTTGATAACAAGCCCGCCCATTGAATGGCCAACAAGGATTATAGGACGCTATTTATTTCTTAGCGATGGGAAATGCGTGAGGTCTTGCTCTGCTTACGTTGCGGTTGCCTCGCAAATAAGGCGAGTTCCTCATTTCCTCAAGGAGGGACTGTCCGAAATCGTGTACGTTGAGGATACTGGGCGTCGTACTCGCCCAATCTGAGTCATACCCGAAGCTATGTATATTCACATTGTGGAAATCGCGGTCTGTCGGTAGCCAGAGCTGCGGCCAGAAGTATCGAGGATCCTTTCCTTTTCTCCATGTCTTAATCGAACCTCCTCGTAGTCCATGTACAAATATGAGATCGATCAGGGGCTCTGGGGAGAAATGGAGAAGCCGAAGTCCCACCGGACCCCGTCCACCTTCATCCTCATCTTTTTGGTTACGCTTCCTCGCCCACGAACTCGTAAAACGTTTCTTAAGTAGAGGCCCGGGTCGTGATATCACGTTGGCGTCGGTGCCGCTGGAGGAGGCTGCTGCAACAGAGCTGTCGGTCGGGCCGATCCGCTCGTGTCGCGGTGGTTGGCTAGCCTCCTTTGGGCCGGTTGGGGTAACAGAACCCTGATAGGAGACAAATTAGAATTCACTCCCTAATATCAGTGTCGCTCATGGTCTTACCAGCATTTCTAACTTCTTAACATGTTACGAGCCACTAATTGTTCGCAGTGGCGTAAGAGAATGAAAGATGTCGTTACTTTCGACTGCGGAAGTGCCCTAGGCATCCAAGCCTCCTACAGACGACCAACCAGGGTCTGCCTTCATTTTATCATAAGCCGCCCCGTTGGTTATGCAGTCATCCTTCTGTCGGTAACATCCAATCAAAGAGGAGCTCGGCTCAACTGGGCGCTTATCGCGCGTATTGCGCACTAGACAAGCTGGGCTGAGCTTGTGCGTTTGGGCGGTCACAGATATAAATTCATTCATCAGAAAGCGTTAGACAGCATGAAGAATCCCCCTTTACAGACTGTCGTCAGAATTTCGACATATATTTACTGTTTGGCAACATGCAGGTGAACACTGATACACTGGACCCGGCGATTTTGGCAGGTCAGCTTGATGCCTTGCAGGGTACTGGAAGCGGGGTAACGAAGAGAACCTGGGGTCAGGATGGCTACTGACGAGGACGCTGGCAGTTCTTCCTAAAGGATGCCAGATACTGTCCGTCAACCAACATGGCAAAACGAATGTACGGTCTTCCCAGAAAACGGCTTCAATGGGGAGTAGATCCAGTCGCCTTATCGAGCATTAAGGAGAGCGATCGTCCTCAAGTACCTTGTGAGGGGTATTATCTTGCGCCCTCGATCTGGAATCACTCAAGGAAAGGCTCGTCATGGGTGATCCAAGATATGTCCTCGTGCTAACTTTGACGCGTCCTAGTGGTCAACTTGACTCAAAGTTGATGTAGACGTTGACGACGAAGAGAAGGGGTATTTCCTGAAGGTGAGAAAAGTCTGGCACGAATCGTTACTGCTAGCTAAGAAGGAACTTGGAGGTCATCGAGCAGGAGCGATTCGTTGAGATGTCTAGAGCAGAATATGAAGGTCAGAAAGCGTTGGCAACCTATATACCGGACAACGTATGCCACCCGGTTGCCTGGGACTATTTTGAGAACGACACATCGAAGTCCTTTTTCATCACGGAGTTCCGCTACCTCCGTGCACGTTCACCACCCACTTCCCAATTTTTGGCGACTCTCAAGAGATTACACCAGTCATCTATCTCACCTACCGGCCTTTTTGGTTTTCATGTGACGACTTATTATGGTCCACCTCCGATGATCAATGACTGGACCGATAATTGGGAGGAATACTTTACCAGGCTCTTTCGTGCTAACTTGACCTATGCACAACAAGAGCGTGGAAAGGATTCCGAGCTAGAAGAAGCAGCCGAAGAGTTCATCCAGAAGGTCATACCACGGCTTCTGCGACCGCTACAGACAGGTGGGAGGAGCATCAAGCCTACCTTGTGTCGTAAGTGCATCATATTTTTCAACCTAACCCTTTCAACTGAAATGGTACGAGTTGCATTTGTCTCATGTTCCCGATTTGAAATATATACATGTACATGATATGCTAACTCGGTTGCTATAGATGGTGACCTTTGGGATGGAAACATTCAAATCGACGTCGAGACGAAACAGCCCATATTGTTCGATTCCTGTTGCTTCTACGGTCACAATGAAAGTGAGCAAGGCTGTGAGACCCTGCATCACGCACTGAAGCATATAACTGAAGAGAAGTGTATATTGAAGGTTGCATGACCTTTAGAAGGTCTTCTACAGAAAGTGAGGGTAGTGAACCCTCCTTAAATACACGTAGATACAGCTGTAGCTGAGAGAAAAAGAAACACTAGATGTATGGGTTGTTAGCTGATCAAACAGTGCCAAGGCTTAGTTGTTTGATCGACTTCAGCAGGGTCTGACACACCCCCCCAGCTGTTAGAAACTAACAGCTGAAGCTTTTACGACCCTGAATAACTGCCCAAAAAGGAAATACCGTGGTGGTTAGCCCTCCGTTGCTGGGCAACGCTAGAGATAAATTAACGTTTCCTAGGTTTCCTTAAGCTTTGAAGTAACGTTCTTGAGGTTCAGTAACCGAACAAACTGCTGATGCTGTTGCAGCTTTAAGGGCTTAGTGAGCCCGTCAGCCATTATGGCGTTAGTGGGCGTCCATTCGATCTTTATTTTTTTTGTTGCGTGGACTTCGCGAAGCTAGTGATTGTGTATATCAACATGCTTCAGTTTCGTGATTAGGCGTACGGTTTTTTCAGTGACTAGCCGTATCGTCTGCTTATTGTCCATTTGGATGATTAGGTCCTCGTCGAGTTCTAGCCCAATAGCCTTGAATAGCCTCAGCATGAAGAAGGCTTCCTTGACGGTCTGTGACAGGGTTAAGAGCTCTGCCTCCGTGCTTGAGGTGGTGACTGTATCCTGCTTGTTGGCTTTCCATACGATAGGGCTACCGAAGAGTGACAATACGAATCCCTGGGAGCTCCTCCGATCAGGGTGATCTGCGAAGGAAGCGTCACTCGCGCAAAGGAACGCTTGTACGTTGGGATCTTCGTCACCTTCGAATTCCAGGGCTAGGGTACGTGTGGAATGAGCGTGAAGAATAGCCTCGTCAACGTGCCTTTGTGATGATCACGCCCCCGGCGCGTTCCTGAACGCCTGCGGGCTCTTTGGTATATGGAGGTGATGGCTCATGAGAAATCCCTGTATCTAGAAGCCATCTTTTGAACCTTCTTCCGAAGGAAGTCTCTCCATCTGATACGATCGTCTTGACCTTGATATGGCATTGTCGTTTAAGATAAACGATAGCGTTTATTAACGCGGTTAGCGCGTGTTTTTTCCGTTTTATGGTATAACTGATTCTTGCTTCGATAACAGGGCAGGTGATAATTAGCGTTTTCGTACGCCCGTTAAAGGCGTTGTTAAATTCGAAAAAATTAGCGCATATCGTAACGAAAAGTTTGCGTTTTTTAATCTGCATTTTTCGCGAGACCTTTTTTCGAACTTTCGTAACTTTATAATCCTAACAGTCGATCGTTAAAGGTAATTAAATTTTTATTTTAGTAACTGTTTGTATTACCTTTTTAAGGGTTTTAGGATTTAGGTGGGTAAGTTTTTTGTACTATAACGTAATGTTACTTTTTAAGGGCTTTAAAGGAAGGCAAAGGCTGTTGCCGTAAAGCTTCTGCTGTAGGACTAGCTTTGGGGGCAGGAATTCCTAAATTAAGGGTTCCGGGACGAATTCTTTGTTTTCGCTTTTAAGGATAACTTTATTTTTAAGGTTGCTTTTATTTTCCGGAACGGTAGTAGTAGGCTTTTTTTTTAGCTACTACAAAGGTTATTGGATTAATAGCGTTATCGTCGTTGTTTTTAGAGGTTACTTGAACGTGGTATATAACGGGTTGCCGATCGATCCAACTAACTTTTGCTATTTTCGTTTTTAACGCCTTGTAATATACGACGTCGGTTTCGTAATTCCAATAAATCCCAACCTGCTAAAACAGTTTGTGCAAGGTTAGGTTAGTATGCATATCAGGGACATATAAACAATCTTTTAGAAGGAAAGTACTGGACCTTTTTTTAAGTGTGGTAAGCGTAATTTTTCGCGTTTTTTTACCTACGATATCAAGATATTTCCCTTTAGTTAAAAGCTTTCCGTTTATTATGGGAGAATGTAAATTAACGAAATCAACCTTTCGGTTTTTAATATGGAAATCGGAACAGGTATTTAGGAATATAAACATTTTTAGGTTGTATCCGGTAGTAACGTTATTAGCCTATAAACTTAAAGGAAGTCCTGTTACGAAAAACGTTAAAGCAAATTAAGAAACCTGTAATTTCGTTTTTTTCTGATTTGAAAACGTTGCTTATATTCCTTTAATCGTTTTTTTCTGTTAACTGGGAGCTTTCGAAATATCTTTATTTATTTTCTTTCTGATTTTAAAATTTTCGGTCCATCCGTCAGGTCTGACGTCCTTGTTAATATAAGGGCATCCTTTGAAACGGTGGAGTTCTCCACAAAAACACTTCGGTATAGGGCGGTTATTGCCATTACCGTTCCCGTTGTTCCGGCTGCTGTTGTTGTTCCGGTTATTTAAAAAAGCACCCGTCTAATTAAGGGTTTCTCCGTTAAAGGTAACACCGAACGCTCCCCGTAACAGCTGTTCGGCGGTGACGCCCTGTACCTTCCGGAGCTTTATATGGTTTCGGAATCGCTTTACGAGCTTCTGTACGGGTGGCAGTTCGGCAGGGTTCTTGCCTTTAAATATAGCATTTTCTACCGCAGCAATCTAGGTAACAGAAAAGTCGGGCGAGTAGGCGTTAACAGCTTTTAGGAAATTAAGATAGCCATGATAACCTGCAACGGTTGGGATTTAAAGCTTTTCGGCTTTAATGTACGTTTTTCAGTATATAAAAAGCCAGATATCCATCTGGACCCTATTAGTCTTTAACGCTTACTTATATTGAACGTTAACCTTGTAAATTCGAACGTTGTTGCTAAACTTAAACTTGTTTTTTAAGGCAACTAATTTTTTTCGAAATGTAACTTTTTTTTAATATACCCAGTAATAATTAAAATAAACGGACTGGTTTAAAAATGTGTTAATTTCAGCAAGTGCTTTTTTTTGGGCGATATAAAGGGTTTATTTCCTGTGATAAAACTTTAGAGCATTTTTATATTTCGTATAATTGCTTACGTTAAGAGTTATTTTATCGGTCGTTCCAGCCTGGAATTGCTGGGCCTTAGAAAGGACCGGTATAGGTAATAGGGGTGGCATTTGGGCCACTTTAAGGTTGACATTTGTTCATAACATGCCAGCTTTCGTATTGATATAGAATTCGAAAATGTTATACTTTCTAAGGGTCCCTTTCTTAAGGAGGAACTTAGGGGTTTGCCTTAAGGAATAGCCGTTAGGGTCTGCTAATTAAGCAATTATAGCTTTAAAAGTGATACGAAGAGGGTAAATAGGTGTAACGAACCTGTCATACATCCACCTGGAGGTATGAGCAGTATCCGAAATGGGTTCTTAATTTGCAGGTAACAATAGGGCGAAGAATAATTCAGTAGTCTGTTCGTTAAAGAGATTTGCGGATTTTTTCCTTAATTAAAGAACGATATCTTTGATTGAAGATTTAGATTAATAGTTAAGGAACGAAATTATTTAAAGGTTATTTATAAAGGAAACTGGTTTATTATATATACTTTTTTTAATCTCATTATGGTGTTAGGTGATTTATGTAATCGGACAGATTATATAGATCATGGTATTAAGTGATTTAGTTAACCGAGTAGATTATATTGAGTTACGTAACCCAGAACGGGCCTTAGTCCCGGCAGTGGGGTCCTTTTTTGGAGCTACCTTTAAGAGGTTCGTAACATTATCCCCCTTTTCTTAAGATCTTTATCCCAAAGATAAAAAGTAAGTACCTTTTTTTCCTATTGGAACGCCTCGAATGTTAACTTATTATAGCGGGTCGAACAGAAAAGTTGGTATGTAAGTTTCGTTTAAACTAACGTTAATCCTGTAACAATCGGTTTAAGTATATTCGTAAGTTTGGTTTTGAGGTTTTGCCTTGTTTTAGTTATTTTTTTTCGGGGAAGAACAGTGTTTTATGACTGAGGAAATCCCGAACTGTTATTACTATATTTGTTTTCAACGCGATTGTGACGGTTTAGCCGTTGCTATGTTTTCTTTAGAAAATATTAGTTCTTAGCGCGACCGTTTCTAAAAGGAACGTCGTATTGCCGAGGATAAGCTCGTATAATTGTAGCAAAAGTTTCAAGAAAAAAAGTCGTTACGAATAAACAAATTATAACGTTTGCGTTGTTAAGAGGATATTTTGAAAGAGAAGGCTTTCGAGATTTTAAAAGAAGGTTACGAGTTGGACCAGTTGGAAAAATAAGAGAGGGTAAAGGAGGAGCAGCGTCGTATCAAGGTGGAGTAAGCACAGCTTGTTTTTGAATTAAACGTTATTACGGGGGTGTTTTTTTTCGATTGGAACGCCGTTGGGATTGATTTAGGTGGAGGACCTTTGTTGTTTGCGACCTTGGCTGCATTGGAGACGGTCGGTTAGGATTCTGTCGGTGAAACGTTTTAATTAGGTTTATTACATTCGTTAGGTGGTTGAGTGGTTTTTATGTGTTTTTTTTATGTGAGTATCTTTCTTATTTGACCAGATATTGGATTTTGTTTTTGATTATTCTGGAGTCCAGTATTTTTTCGATTTCGTACTTGTCGGTCTTGTTTTTTAATTTTAGGTCCTTTTTTAGCGAGGCGTTTTTCGGTGCTGGTTTAAGTAGGGAAATGTGAAAGACGGGGTGTATTTTTATTATTTTGGGTAATAACAATCGGTAATTGGTTTTGGAAATGACTTCATTAATTTTGAAAAGGCCGAGTTTTTTGAAATCGAGCTTGTTACTGGGCCTTTTCGTTTTAATTTGTGAGATGTTTAAGGTTGCATTAGGCCTTTGCCGTAATAAGTAAATTTTATCTTTTTTCGATAAGATTAATCCCTTAATCTTTTTTTTATTATAGTATTGGGTTATTTTTTGCTGGAAAAATTGTAATTCAGTTTGTAAGCGGGCCTGTATTGTCTTAACCTTTGTTACGATTATCTCTGTTCGTAAAGCAATCGTGGCGATTTTAGGGGCCTTACTTAGTGGTTGTTTTGGTCGTTAAGTTTTTGTTTTGTATCTATATACCGCCGTATAAGGGGATACGCCCATGTCCTTATTAACGGAGGTGTTGTAAGTTATTTAAGCAAGTAGTAAAAGTTTTACCTAGTTGTTTTGTTGGTAGTTGATATAGCTTTATAGGTACTGTTTTAATGTTTGATTTAGTTGTTTTGTTTGTTTATCTGTTTATGGGTGATAGGCTGTAAAAAACTTGAGTTTGGCGCCGATTTGTTTAAAAAAATTAATGCCAAATTTGGAGGTGAACAGCTTATTTCTGTCGGAAATAACCCTTTTTGGTATTCCGTATTTGTTAAGGTAATATCGTATAAATACGTAAGCTAATTATTTTGCTGTCGTGTTTCCTTTAAAGGGTAGAAAGTACTTATATTTGGTAAATCTATTAACGATTACCCATATTCCATTATATTTAACTCCAGTAACTGGATTTTTCGATAAGGGTAAGCCGATGATAAAATCCCAAGCAATAATGTTCCATATTTTGTCGGGTATGTCTGTAGGTTGCAGTAAGCCGTAAGGCTTGTAGCGTGCTGCCTTAGCTTTGTTGTAAATGTTGCAGTTTTTAACGGTTTTCTTGACTATTCGGCGTAATTTTAGAAAGTCGTATTTTTTTTGTAGCCGTTTGGTAGTTTTGAAGATTTTTTGGTGTCCGTATAATGGATTTTCGTGAAATTTTTTGATGAATTATTTCTGTTAGTTTTTAGGGATGTAAATTTTGCCACGGTATAGCAGTTAACCGTCTGATTGCTTTTTTAATTTCCGTATTTCTTTTTTCCTTTGGATTATAGGAAGTTCGGAACCGTATTAGCAGTTTAGGGGTTAGCCCTTTAACCATTTTATACAGCTATATAGTGCCGTTTTTGTTGTATTGTAGCATCTGCATGTTTTTTTTAGGGATTTTTGAATTATAATTTTTTCTACAATTAAGAATATCCGCCTGGATGTTTTCCTTTTTCTTGATATGGTGTATTTGGAAATTGAATTTTGATAGGAAGATTATTTAAGTTTTATGTCGTTTGTTTAGCTTTTAAGTTTTCATGAATCGGGTAAGGTTTTTATGATCGGAGTAGATGTTAAAGGATTTCTTGATTCTATTAAGGAATGGTTTTTATTCCTTTAAAGCATTAATAATTGCCAGTAACTTTTTGTCGTAAATTGGATATCTGAATTTTGCATTTCGGAGTATTTTGGAGTAATACGCCATAGGGTATTATTTGTTATTGCTTTCCAATTATTCCAGGATAGTACTTAAGGCATAGTTTAAGGCGTTTGTTTTGAGTTGTTTTTTTTGTCCGGGTTTGGTATTTTTACGGTAGGTTCCTTAGTAATAACGTTCTTTAATTTTTGGAACGTTTTTTTGGTTTCCGAAAGAAGTTTAAATTCTTTTTTAACGAACTTTTTGGTAATAAGTTTCGTTAATGGTTTGGCGATGTTTCCGTAGTCTTTGACTAGGCTGCGTACATAACCGGTAAATCCTAAGATTTGACGGATATTTGTAACGGTTGCTTTATCGGGGATCGACCAGTTTTTGATTGCTTTTAACTTAAAGTTCTGGATCTGGATTTGTCCTGGAGTAAGGGTGAATCCTAAAAAGTTTAGCTTTTATGTGTGCTATATATTTTTGTTAGCGTTAATTAGGAGATTTGCTTTTTTAAGTGCCTTTAGTACTAGGGCTACGTGTTTTTTGTGTTTCTCGAGATTTTCGGAATAGACGAGTATATCGTCGAGGTACACAAAGACGAATTGGTTTATGAATTTACGTAGGATAATTATGATTATGTGTTGAAAATTTGCCGAAACGTTGGTGAAACTAAAAGGCATTACTTTATATTTGTAGTGCTTATGTATTGTTCTGAAGGCTGTTTTTTACTTTCTTTTTTGCCATACGGATAAGGTGGTATCTTTTTTTTAAATCTAAGGCTGTAAATTATTTGGCCTTACTGATATTTTCTTTTATGGTAATTATCAGCGTTAAGAGGTATTTATTCTTAATAATAATGTTGTTTAATTGTCGATAGTTAATTACGCGTCGGTAAATAAGGTTTCCGTTCTTATCGATTTTTTGCTTGCTGTTCTTAATTTTTGGTACCATGATTACAGGGTATCCAGCTGGTAACTTAGAAAATCGTACGTATTCCCGTTTTAGGTTTTGTTAAATATTTTTCTATAAGGCCCTTGCTTTTTCTGGGTTTATGTGGTAGATTTTGTGTAGCCTGGGATGTTGCCCTTCTTTAATGGGTATTCGGTAATTTTATTGGTTGTATTTTAATAATTCGTAATTTGTTCGTTCCTTAAATAACCTTTTAAACTTGTAATATTCGGGGGGTACTGAGGTGGTAAGGTCGGAAACCTTGGCCTTTTTTATCAGGTAATAGATTTGTTTTTCCTTTTTTAAGGACGTTAATAACTTATCCCAAGAAAGTTGTTAACTTTTCCAATTAATGTGAGGGTTATTAAAGCGGAGCCAGGGCATTCTTAGGATGATATCGTGTTTTGAAATATCGGCTATATCGAAAATAATCCTTTTTAAATGTTCTTGTATTTGGATTAGAAGCTTTTTTGTTTCTTTAAGAACTCGACCGTTTTCGTAAGTGGGCAGACTTCTATTAACGATGCGTAATTTGTAAAACTGTAACTTGTATTTCCAAAAAATCTGGTATTTCTTTGTTATAGCAGGTAAAATGAAGTTGCTTTCCGCGCCTGAGTTAATTATGGCTTTGAATGTCTTGTTTCCATAATGCAGTAGAATCTTAATCTGACTTTTAAGTTCTATTCTGGCTTCGTATAAGGTCTTGTGTTAGCGGGCTTTTCGATGCTTTAATATCGAGAGCCTTTGAAGTTTTTTGACTTAGTAATTTTATTAGCTAAAAAGCGTTTCTATTCTCGGGCCTTTTTAACTGCATGTTTAGTGCATTTGTCGTTTATGTAGGTGTACCACTTTCGTTAGTTAATCTGATATTTTTGTCGAAAAATCTCTGTTATTTTTGGTATTAAAAGGGGTATTATGTTTTGTTTTTAAGCTTCTGTAGGATTTACTTTTATGTCCAGGAGTTTATGTAATATATACAGAATGGGGGCATAATATATGCATTCCTGAGATATGGCCTTTCGACTTTGTTCCGATCCTGGGTATAGGTAGCAAGATTTAGGATATTTTAGTTATCTGGAAGTTTTAGTATATCTATATTTATTATTAGGTTTAATGTTTAAATCGTTATCCCATCCGGGCCAATTATCGTTGTTTTCCTTGGTTCGTAAGTAAATTAAGCAATTATAATCGTAATAGGCGGAGAAATTAAGAAAGTTATAGTTGTTCGTTTGTTGCATTCTAGTGATGTCGGGTTTCGGGTATACCGTATAGTCGGGGAGCTTATAGAGTTTGGGGGATAACTGTCCGTAACTGTTAGGGTCTGGCCGTAACTGGCCGTTTTTATTGTAAATCTTGCATTTTTGTTTATCCAAATAACAAACGTATCCTAGCTTTATAGTTATTTTAAAGGTTATTTATCCGGGATAATACTTGCAGGCTTTAGTAATTTAATTCTGGCAAGTTAGGTAACGCTCGTATTCTGGGTTACCGTTCTGAACTTTGTTTGTCGTAGCGATAATGAATTTTTACTGGAAAAAGGCGGTGTTAATTTCTTTTTCCTCCTTTTTTTTCGTTATTTAATTTATATTCTGCTATTTGTACCTTTTTCTGAGGTTTCCCTTGGGATTTTTTTTAAAATTAAGGAATTCCTTTTTTTTTGGTATCTTTTTTAGCTGGGAAACGATATTCGTTTTTGTAATAGCTTTTTTTGCCACAGTTAAAATACTTTATGTTGGACTTGTCTGTTTTGGGATTTTTCGAAATTAAGCTAGCTTTTTTTTAAAGTCTGTCCTTTTTTTTCTAAGTTCGGTTATTCGAACTTTTGTCGTTTTTACGTTTGTTAGATCCCTTTTTTTCGAGGTACCTATCGAAGGTGCGTCGATCGGCGATGACAGCTTGATCTGTATATTCCTTAAAGGATTCTGTTTTGGGTACTTTATATATTTTATTTTTAACTTAAAGTTTTAGGCCGTCGTAATACGGGTAAAACAGTACGTTTGCTGGCAATTGCGAGATAGCGGCCAAGCGATTAAATTCGGTCGTGTATTTTGCTGCTAATTTAAACTGTCGTAACAAGTGCAGTTATTTTACTGCATGTTATTTTTTATCGGTATTTTTAAACAAAGCTTGTATTTTATCTTTAAAGTGCTTATAATTGCTAAAAATGTAATTTGTAACGTCCGATAAGTTTCTGGGGTAATTCTTTAGGTAGTTTTTTAGGATTGGCTTAAATTACGAAAGGACTTTTTTTGTAAGTACTTGGGAGATGGCCAGTACTTTCTGATAATTCTCCATTAGGGAATTCTGGTAGAATTTAAGATAAATCCGGGCCTGGATCAGGAATCCTTCCATATCTATAGATCCATTATAAGGTTTAAAAACGGCTGGTTTGTACTCTTTAACTTTTGGTATTTTATAGTATCCGGGAGGTAGAATGGTGGTTTCGCGATATGGGTCGGGGGCAATTAAGGGTGGTATGGAAGCTTTTTTTTTTTCCGGGTAAATCTGGCATTTTCCTTTTTTAAGGCTTAAAGTTCTTCCGCTAGGAGATTTAACTTCTCGTCTGTCGTGCGTTTCTTTTCCTTACCCTTAGGTTCTGGCTTTTCGGCCTTTTGGTTTTCTTCCTCATACTTTTTTTTTTCTTTAACTCGCCTTAAACTTCTATGGTTTCCTTAGGAACTGGAATGGGTTGCTGCTAAGGTTGGGAAAAAAAGGGGTCGTTTTTAGCTCGGGTCGTAAGAGGCGTTATGTTGTCGATAAGTTGAAGTATTTCTTTAATAAGGGGTAAGTCGTTTAGTTTTGTTATTGATCCTTTACCTAACCGTAAAAAAGATCGGGAATATTGTTTGTTTCCTGAATGTCGTTTTGTAATGTCGTTTTTATTAAGTTCAAAAAGGCTTATGCCTAATTAGGCCTTAAATCATTTGTCGACTATTAATTAAGGAGTTATCAAAATGTAACGAACCTATTATATATTTACCTGGAGGTATAAGCAGTATCCGAAATAGGTTCTTGATTTGCAGGTAATAATAAAGCAAAAAATAATTCAGTAATTTGTTTATTAAAAAGATTTGCGGATTTTTTCCTTAATCAAAGAACTATGCTTTTAATTGAAAATTTAAATTAATAATTAAGGAACGAAACTATTTAAAGGCTATCTATAAAGGAAACTGGTCTATTATATATACTTTTTTTAATCCCATTATGGTATTGGGTAATCTATGTAATCGGACAGATCACATAGATTATGGTGTTAAGTAATCTAGTCAACCGAGTAAATCACACTAAGTCACGTGACCCAGAACGGGCCCTAGTCCCGGCAGTGGGGTCCTCTCTTGGAGCTGCCTCCAAGAGGTTCGTAACAATAGGTTAAGGTAATTAAAAACGTAAAAGCTAGGCGTTGGATATTTTTGGTAACGGAGTAGTAAATGTACTGCAGGAACGGTAACGAAATTCCGAATAGCTTTAATAGAACGTATATAACAAATATATCAAAACGTAACTAAAAAAAAATGCGGACCGGGCTTATAATTGTAAAACCCTGTATTACGCACTGAAGCATATAACTGAAGAAAAGTATATATTGAAGGTTGCATAACCTTTAAAAAGTCTTCTACAGAAAGTAAGGGTAATGAACCCTCCTTAAATACACGTAGATACAGCTGTAGCTGAGAGAAAAAGAAACACTAGATGTATGGGTTGTTAGCTGATTAAACAGTGCCAAGGCTTAGTTGTTTGATCGACTTCAGCAGGGTCTGACAAAGGCCCACAGACGAAGTAAGTCATCATTTCGCTAATATAGCCCAGTGGACCTCCAATGCATGGGGGATCCTCGATCTGCTCTTAGCAAGGAGTTCATAGACATGTACAAGAACGAAGTTGGAGCATCCGAGCCACAGGAAGACTTCTACGACCGGCATGACCTATATGCTATGTGAGTCGGCGTAAGAGAAGCCAGAGTCTTGAATATCTACGACTGACAATTTGCAGACGATACAATATCTGCATCGCCGGAATCTGGCCGCAATGGACAGCACCACTCCAAACGCAAGTAACGAACTATTCCATTAAAGAACTATCCTAATGTGTCCGCTGACTGAGCATAGAGCCAAGCCGGCGATGCGTCGGCTTCTCGCGAAGCACCCTCAAGGTCTCGATGGTTTCCAAGGGGAACAAGTGGATGTAACGGAACCAAGGTTATAATTAGTCTTTGCATGATGCAAAGTGGAAATAGTAGTACAGAGTGAAAAGCAGACGAAGCCGCCTAAAGGTAGTTCGCAGAATAGGTAGCGGATATGTAACTACGAACGCCAGCCTTCTTTCTAAATATTCGGTGAAGCCCCTTATACATACGGGTAAGGGCCTTACTCCTCGCACTCAAAGGGGTTATCCACATTACCTCCTGGCAGATTCTTACGATGTATGAGCATCGCTGGTTCGTTGGAATGTAAAAGATGTTACAAGACCGCGTTAATGTAAGCTCAACAAGCTTATAACAATCAAGGAGCGGCATAATATTAGCCAATTCTGTTCTCATCGTCGTCTTGCATCTTCAGATATATGCCCACTGCCGGTGTTATGCGATCGGTTGCTATTGTTTTATCGAGATATGCGCATACAATATAAGCATATATTTTACTTCGATTTAGCAGACGTCACATGTCACTGACCCCTGCTCACAGTCCCCGTTCGGCCGGTGGACTGGCCGGACTTCGGATCCAAACAAAGTTCTGTCCCACCACTTCTTTCCCACTCCCACATCGCAACAGTACTATCCTAGACATGCCTACTTTGATCAAACAGGATCACGTTCCTAAAAACAAGTCACAAGCCCCGCTCGAGCCCAGTGAAAAGGAAAATGGGCAATTAGCCCTCGAAACGGAAGTGAATGCTCCGGGCTATTCTGCTTATACTACGAAACAGAAGCGATGGATCATTCTGATTGCAGCCCTGGCAGGCTGGTTCTCTACTGCTAGCAGCTTCATATACTTCCCCGCCATTCCCTTCCTAGCAAGAGACTTGCATGTTCCTGTGGAAAACATCAACCTTACTGTTACATCGTATTTGGTTGCATCTGGTATTTTCCCGTCTATCACGGGCGACGTGGCAGATAAGTATGGGCGGCGTCCGGTTTTCATTGCGTCACTTGGTATATATGGTTTTGTCAATATTGGTCTAGCTACGCAAAGATCATTTGCTGCTTTGATGACTTTGAGAATGTTACAAAGCGCTGCTATATCAGGTGTGTTCAGCCTGGAAACGCTCTAAGGATAGCACTAAACGGACGAGGCACGTTCTCCATTGCTTACGGCGTAATCGGTGACCTGACGACTCCCGCCGAAAGAGGTGGTTATACAGGATTCATGTCTATCTTGTATGCAGTCGAGTCAATGTCACTATACACAAGTTTGACACTAACGAAGGAACGAACTAGTCTGAATACACCACCAAGCGTTGCTCCCTTGTTCAGTGGCCTGCTACTCACACGGTGGACTTGGTCTTCAATATTCTAGTTTTTGACCATTGCATCTCTTCTCGTCCTTCTAGTTATCATCCTCTACATGGCAGAAACTTGTAGAACATTGGTTGGTGATGGGAGTGCCCCCGTTTCGTGGCCTTATCGGCCTCTTATTCCCACCTTAAAACCCCCTTTTAGGCCCTCAGAAGTCCCGAAGATGGAGAAGGGGAGCGGGAATTTGCTCGTTAACCCTTTCTCTGTCCTCACATTATTGAAGAACCGTGCCACCCTCCTTGCTGTGGTTTGCTACGGTATTTATTACACTATTTACTCTTGCTTGCAAGCCTCGCTCTCTACTATCTTCATTGAGGTATATGGCGTCTCGGGATTAGTCTCAGGGCTGATATACATCCCATTCGGTGTCGCCTGTGCGGCAGCGGCGTTTCTTGCTGGTAACTTAACATGGAATAGAGTCGACTGCATTTACGTTAACCTCGATCATGTCAGGGAAAATAATCGATCGAGATTATGCAATTACAGCCCGGAGACTGGGTTTGGGCAGCACCTGTCACAGAGCAGAGGAGCTCTTGGACTTCCCTATCGAACATGCTCGCTTCCGAACAACCAAATATTCCATATTACTTTGCACGCCACTCATCGTTGGATGGATGGGCTCTTCAAGTCAAAGCAGTGAGTATACCTAATAAGTTCCGCTTACGAAGATGCTTTTAACTGTGCAACTAGCATATAGCGATACCCCTGATACTTCAATTCTTCATTGGTTTCACTAACCAGGTTCTGTTCACGGTAAGACCTCATAAGATTTAGACAAACGCATGGTATCAAGAACTGATGTTCCAGTCTCTAAATACACTTCTGGTGGATTTCTACCCCTCCCGCGCGTCCTCAGTTCAGGCTGCAAATAATTTGGTCAGATGCGAACTCGCTGCCGCAGGCTTGGCTGCCCTTGACCCGATGCTTACGCGCTTAAAACCTGGATGGTGTTTTGTGACTTTCGCAAGTCTTCACGCTGCGACCCTTCCGACCCTTGGGCTATTGGAGTCCTGCGGGCCTAGATGGCGGTGTAGGAAGATATAACGACGAGCTAATGATGTAAGCAGAGAGTGTGCTAGGGCAGAGTCATCACACCTAAGATTTAAAGATTGTAGATTATTGGAAATGGGGTAGGCCGGCTAAAATAGGTGCACAATGACCCACACCTCCTGTGTGTGCATAAAATTGTACAGTCTCGAGGCCCTCACGGCTGATCACTCAGTACGGTATCTAACCGGTATTTAACTTCTCTTTCGATAATAGACTTGTCCACTCCTGTGCCAAAGGAGAAAGGCTGTATGGACACGCCGCGTAAAGCTGAAAATATGTAACACCCTGTCGAAATCTCCAGCCTTCTGTAACAGTAAGCTTGATCGTTCACATAATGAAAAACTAAAGTCCTGCAACACGAGAGCGTAATACGACTACAGCTACGGCAATACACCTTGCATCCGATAAGGCAGACACCAGTGATAGCAATGCAAAGAGCAATATTCCGATACCCGAGGCAACCGGCAGTAGATACTTATCTCCGAAACTTGATATTAAAACTGGAAGCCAATAAGGGAGTTCTTATTGCAGTGTGTGAGGAAGACAGGCTAAAGGGAGACTGCGGAGTTTATGAAAACTAGGAGTTCGGCGAACGTGGTGCTTATATGCATACCCGACTCCCCCGAGGGTTGCACAGGGGCGGCGACATGACCAGCGTGAGTAGTCAAGGACATCTGACGACATATGCAAATGTAATAGAAAAGAAGGCGGCGTAAAACATAATTCCGGTATCAAGACTCATTGAGCTCTAGGACGCAGCGCGGGGGGAAGGGATGTCCACGCGAGTTTCCCTACAGTACCAGTTGGCAACCGCGGAAATGCTCCGTGGATACAGCCAACGGCTGCTACGGCTTGCGACGGTAATAAGCGACGGGTTTAATGGAGTTATCCCAACTATCCCGCCCGGACCCGCCGCATACATCATCGTGGGGGTGCAGCTGATACCCTGTTCGGCGCCTCGTAAAAAGCTTGTCAAAAAGGGGGTCTGTCTGCAGTGCGACAGGCGGAATATGCGGAAGCTTTTCAAGAAGGCCCAGCGACTTTCATAAGCCCGACGGGGGGGTTAAGACACGGAGTTTTACACGACTCTTTTATCACCGCGTGTGTGATCTTCGGGCGATACTTTCGTAGAAGCTGCGATAGGTTACGGACCATAGCGTTCTTATCTCGGGTGGAAATGCCACTAGCCTAAAAGTCGCAAGTCGAACAGTCACTCATCTCGCGGCATATCAGCAGCGACTAGGGGCCTCGCGAATCTTACCATTAGGCTTAGAAGATTTATACCGGGATCTACATCCGTTTGGAGAGGAAAAAGAAGGAAAACTGCCGCGAACTCCAAGCAAGCATGGTTGTCATCAGAGATGAGCGTATCGTTTCATTTGACTTAACAGTGCTCATGCGCTTCCTCTCTTTCGGACTCTCATGACAAACACCAGTTGTTTGTTGTTTTCGTCGATCGACCCCTTGCAGCTGCAACCCGTTGCTTGGCGCATATTCCCTCTGTCTTGGGAACGCAACCGCTCGGAGCACGACTGAAGGTTACGACCGCCCCTGACAGCGCACAATGGCCGGTATTGAGAAAGCCGGCAGCCATGGCGGCGCTGGGCACTCCTCGGTCACGCGGCCGTCCTCGATATCAAGTGAAGAAAAGAACGAGAAGCAGACCGAAATCGAAGCGATCGGGACAGACAGTAGACGAAGCCGGCAGAGCGAGAGCAAACGCAGCAACGGCTCTTCGCGCGCTTCCGATGACAGTGACCCTCTGTCCCCGCTCGAGCTGGCGCTATCGAACAGGAGCCAAAGCTTCCCGGACGTGACCCAGGTTCGCACTACAACCAGCATCGGTAGCTCCGTGTCGCGGTCCCCGGACTTCGAGGTTGTCTTCGACGATGACGACCCAGATAACCCTAGGAACTGGCCGCTCTGGTACCGGGGCTGGGTGATCTTCGCCATCAGTTACACCACGTGGGTCGTCGTGTTCTATAGCACCAGCTATACGGCCTCTATCCCTGGTCTGTCGGAAGAGTTCAACACGACGAATACGACGGTTGCGACGCTGGGTGTTACCACGTACCTCCTTGGCCTGGCGGCTGGGAGCCTGCTTGTCGCACCGGCGAGTGAGCTGTTCGGGCGCAGGCCTGTGTACGTTGTCTGCATGATTTGTTTTACGCTTCTCGTCATCCCGTGTTGTCTGGCCACCTCTCTTGCGGAGATAATCGTCGTCAGGTTCTTCGGGTAAGTGTTGTCTCTGATTCGGTGGAACGGACGCGGTACTGATTTGTACAGTGCAGTTTTCGGTGCTGCCATGGTATCGAACTCGGCTGGAACAGTCGTCGACGTTTCGACCGAAGAGTATCGCGCGTTGACAATGTCCCTGTGGTCTATCGCGCCGATGAACGGTCCCGTGACCGGCCCAGTGATTGGTGGATTCGTCTATCAGTATCTCGGCTGGCGATGGGATAACTGGCTTGTCCTGATTCTCGCCGGTGCTGGGACCATTTGCATGGCGCTGACCAAGGAAACTTACGCACCCAACATCTTACAACGGAAGGCCTCGCGGATACGGAAGGTGATGAACGATCAGCGATGGTGGAGCCGTTACGATGAGGAGGTATCCGCCATCTCCCTCCTGAAGATAAGCCTACTGCGGCCTTTCGAGCTTGCTTTCAAGGAACCAATCCTTTGGTTTTTCAACCTCTGGTAAGGCCTCACCATCTAAGCCAGAGAGATCGTTGTTGTCTGCATACTAACTCCACTGGGGAAGGATATCCCTGTTTTATGGCATCCTCTATCTCTGCTTCGTAGCATACCCCATCGTGTTCACTCAGTATCGCGGCTGGGGTCCCGGGATTTCCGGTCTAGCTTTCCTCGGGATTGGGATTGGGACGATGGCGGCTATATGCGCCGAACCGTTTTGGCGTAAATTGATCAACATGCACCCGAAAGATCCCATGACCGGCAAGGTGCCACCAGAAGCAACCGCGAGGGTCATGATAATAGGTGCAGTTCTGGTGCCAGTGGGGCAGCTGGCTTTCAGCTGGACTTGTCTTCCAGAGACCATTCACTGGGCGGTGCCTATCGCATCCGGCATACCATTTGGCGCTGGCAACGCCCTCAGTTTCATTTACGGCGTAAGTAACTTGCGGCCGTCTCCGTAGCCCTTATTAATTGCTGTGCCCCTAAGCACAACCATTTCCTATGCTTCTCCCCTCGCCATGACCTCACTCATCAATTGGACTGTTCACCCTCTGACTAGAGTTCATAGGTGAATTACTTGGCTGGTGCTTACGGCATCTATGCTGCATCTGCGCTTGCCGGCAACGCTGTAATGCGCAGTTTCTTCGGGGGAACGTTGCCCCTTGCCGGTCCGGCAATGTACGCAGCACTCACACCGCAGTGGGCCGGTACGCTCCTCGGCCTGTTGGAGGTGGTTATGATCCCGATCCCGGTGGTCTTCTACCGGTACGGCGAGATGATCCGGGGGAAAAGTCAAGTTATCCGGAGGATGCGGGAAGATCAGGAGAAGAACGAGCGCCGAGCTGCGAAGACTCAGCAGAGGAAAGCCAAGCTGGCCAATGCCACCCATAATGACGGAGTGGTAGAAGAGCCAAGTGTCGGTGCTGATATGGGTGTGGGGCTAACGGAATCGAAGGACAAGAGTGCTGTATAATATCAAGTTAGGATAGTACCAGATCGCGATACATTAAAGAGTAACGTCTCGTTTTTCTTGTATCATCCAGATTTGCAATCCAGTTGTGCGGCATGATACCATGGGCTGATAGCCAAGACATCTTGCTCTTTTTCTCGACCAGTATAAACCTCAATACTAACGGCTAAATATCGCAATAAGGATGGTCGCAAGAAAAGGTTGCCGAAGGTATGGAAAGTATAAATTGTCGTAATTAATTTAGGGCCCTCAGAAGTGGTATCTAAAGAGCTTCCTATCTGCTAAATGGCCACAAGGCGTTAGTGTCAACGATGCTAGGTCACTGCTAGCCCGCGCGTTGCCCTAAAACGGAAAGATTAGACACTAAGAGCCATGAAGGGCTAAGGTATTTTATTGGAGGAAGGCTGATTAGGTCATATTAAACGAATAAAAATGAGGCTGGTGTAGCTACGAAAAATGTTATGATGACGCCTCGGGTTACCTCAGCTAGCTCAGCCCCTCCCTGGCTCGTAGCGTTATGCTGTTCCCACCTGCTGCATATGTGGAAGGCGGCTTGGACGGGTCTGTAGGCAGCCGTTCCTAAGTACAGCACAGAACGCATTTACACAACTTCAACTTCATCAAGGAAGAGAGCTTCTCACTATCCGAGACTATCAGTTCTTCAAAATGAAGACGGCACTCTTGATCATCGACATGCAGAACTGTTTCTACGGAATGGCTAAGGAAGCCATACCAAACATCAAGACGCTGCACAGTTTCTTCTGCGAGACCGCGCGGCCCGTCATTTTCACGCGGCACGGGCACCCGGAGTCGGACTTCATACCGCCGTACAAGAACCAGCTGGTGCGGAAGTGGGGGCCCGACGGCTCTATCCACCGCGGCAGCGCGGGCTGGCGCCTGATCCCGGACATCCAGCAGCTTGTCGGCAACGGCTCGGAAATCGTCGACAAGAACACTTACGACGCCTTCGTGAACACCAACCTGGCGCCGCTGCTAGAGGACAAAGGCGTCGAGCGCCTCGTCGTTTGCGGCGTTATGACAGACTGTTGCTGCGAGTCCACGGCCCGCAGCGCCTTTAACCGCGGCTGGGAGACATGGCTCGTGAGCGACGCGTGCGGCAGCGCGAGTAAGGCGCAGCACGAAAGAAGCCTGAAGAGCTACGATTTCGGTTTCGGACCTACGAGGACGACGGAGGAGGTCGTTGCAGCGCTGCGGAAGGAGGGTGATCAGTGAGTGGTGCTGTCGAGTAAGGCTATTAGCCAAGCGAACGTAGATCAAGCGAGACGTCCCAGCTGCTATCGATGTATTGTTGGAGGTGATTGGGCTCGTTCGATGAGCGTAGGGTGTTTTTTCTTGGCAGCACATTAAATGGTGAAAGAGGCTCGAGACGTGGTCTGATGTATAGGACTGAAGCCGATTTTCTTCGCTTGTTTACATGCTATCTGTCTACAGTTAGATCTTTACCGTTTGCGACTAACTAGTGACTACTTTCAAGCTCAATCTCCTCCCTGGACATTATCTTCTTAAACACACGCATGAGCTTTGCCTTGCAGTCCGGTATCATCTTCGTAAATCGCTACGCGATGTATCTGTGGGGAGACAGTAACACTCACCTATCCTCGTCCACCCCTAACTTGTCGCGCATCAGGCATGATAAATATCACTGTGTCGGACACTACCGGCCCACCGGGTAGTATACCGTCATCAGGATACATCCCACTTGCAAGGAATTATGATCAAGCCGTGTCATCAGGGTACATGCCGCTTGCGAGGAATTACGACCAAGCTGTATCGTACAACCCAACGCGCGGCGAATCCGCTGGACTACACACGCTGAATGCTATTAACGCAACTAGCATTTCCGGTGGGCGGTTACACTCACACCACTGAGACCGAAGATCGCTCAGGACGTATGCGCCGGCGAGAGAATTGCGATACCGAGGAAATGGGCGTCCATAGGTATAGCATTATCCAGGAAAGGCGCTGCATTGTTTGAGCTTTCGACGCGTATTAAGCTTTAGACCTACAGCTTATTTGCTTAATATGTCTAACTACCGGGTCCAATAATAACGCTAGCGGTTTCGTTGTAGGCACGTCGTATGTACGTGGCCGCCGTCGACACTCTGCTCTAGACCATTTATTAACCGGAATAGTGGGTTATGAGAGAGATTAACATGCCTAGGTATCTTCCCCTTTGTCACCACTTCCATTTTACCTTCGTTTACGGGTTAGTTACGACAGATCGGTCTAAGGGGTTAGCAAGTCATTCGCTTACAAACAAACGAGTTCGTCGGCTTGCATACCTATCTGAATACCTTGCTTGGCCACGGTAACACTTTTAATTACGTTTATATCAGCAAGAACCCGGTGAAAATATCGGATACAAATAAACGTTTTATTTTAAAAAATTAGATATTTAAAGATTTAAAATATTTACTTTAAACTGTTTAATACTTTTTCTATATTTAGCTTATTAAAAGAAATTTTATATTCTAGAACTTATTAAAAAGATTTTCAAACTTTACATATCATTATTATAATTTATAAAATCATATAATTATCGTATTAACTAAAGGGGAATAAAAGTTATAATATATATATAACGAAATTTTTAATTATTTTTTCAAAATTTTATTAACGTATTACATAAGCATATCGGATATACAAACAAGTTAAATGCTTTTTAGCATTTCGTAATAACAAATCCAAATAAAATAACTATAACGCGATAAATTAATTTAAACTAATTAGATTTTTTGTTACTAAACGTATTTACAGTTATTTTATAAATACGCACATTATATCCGGGCTTACGGTAAACGCTATATTTCCGTTTTTTCGTTTTAATTTTTGTACAATGATTACTTTTAATTATTATTAATTGCGTTTTTTATTAACTCTTTTTTTAGCTCGAAAAACTTATTTTTCTTATATAGTAAATACTTCTTCTTTTTGAAAACGTTTATTTTTAATTTTTTAGCGTTTACTGAAAAAAGAATTAATTTTGTATAATTTAACGACTTTTTTTAAAAAAAACGTTTTCGTATAAAAATATCAAGTTACTTTTTATTAAAAAAATTAACCGATTTAATTATTTTTATCAGCAAGCTTCTTTAATAATTTTTAAGTTTTTTTATAAATATTATCCTTATTTTTATATTTTTTTTATTTCGAGAGATTTTCGTCGGTAAGGAAAAAATAAAACCAGCGGAAATAAACGGCGAAATGTAACGGCTGGGCTAGTTAATTAATTATTAAACCTAATTGTGCAGATTTATGTTAGTAGTGATACTGTAGGAAACTAAGTAATAATCGAGTAAATTAATTATATTTGGCAATAGTAAATAATTAAAGGTAGTTTAGGTAATTAAGTTATAGTATAAACTAGTATTATTTAAGATTATGGGAAATAATAAGCGTATATATCTTATTTTTGGCTTAAGGTACTTAAAGTACTTAAACCTTTAAGCCGGTTACGTAACCTTAAGTTACCGTCGGGTTTATTTTTTTTTTTTTTTAAGATTCCGACCGTTTTTGGAAAAGTTAAGTTTTGTTAGGTTATAATACGATTTCCTTCCTTTTAAGATTTTTGTATTTAAAAAATTAAATTGTTTATTTGTTAATTTTAGGTAAATAGCTTTCCTTTTTTACTTTTATTTTTTAATATTTTTTAAAATTAATTATTATATTTAATCGAATTGAAAAATTCCGTTTTTGTTAACGTATTAATGTTTTTATTTTGGCCGAACGGGTCGTTTGAATGAATTTTAGGATATTTTCCTGTTTTCGATATAAAAAAGAAATGTGAATTGTAAGGGTTTTCGTAATATTAAAAAACTTACGCGTTATATTCGATATAAGGGTCTTTGTAACGTGTTTGGATTTTTAAAAACGAAACATTAAAAATTATTAAATGAAACAAATCGTTTAGAACGTAAAGGAAAATAAGTTCGAGAGATATTGCGTATTGCTATTAACAAATTAAATCGTTTTTAGAAATAACGGCGATTATTTTGTAATTATAATTTAGAAATGTTCTGTTATGGTGTTAAAGGTACCGAGGTAATAAAAAAGTTTGTTCGTTTAAAGGAAAAGTAAAAAAAGTTATTTACCGAAATCGTTACATTAATATAAATTGCGCTCCTGATTAACTAGTTTAATATTGGCGTTATTAACTGATTTAACTTTAATAACGTAAATTAAGGTACGTTTATAACGGGTTTTGGCGTTGTCAGTAAAAATCCTTTAAAACGTATTAAGCGTTTATGAGACTTTTGATAGGTTTCTAAGTATTTTCGAAGTTTAAGTAATTTTTTTTATTTAATCAAATATTCGGTAAATCCGTTTTTTCTGCGTACGTTTAGAATTTCTTTATTTCGTATATTAATGTATTTCTTTTTACTCTATCTTTTATTCCTATATTAATTTTAATAGTATTTTCTGTTAACTTAAATAACGAAATATGAAAAATTGGATAAAGTTAGAGTTTCAGGAGTAATTTTAATTCGTAACTATTTTCTGGAATTTTCTTAATAATTTTATATGGGCCGATATATTTGAAATCGAATTTTTGATTTGGGCGTTTAATTTTGACGTTTTTGGAAATTAAAAAACCATGTTTCTTTCCGAAAAAGTTAGTTTTTTTTTAACTTTTTCTGGTTATAATATTTGTTTTATTTAATTAAATATAAATTCGAGTTTTGTTTTTTTAGTATAAAACCAAAATTAACGTTTATTAAGATCATTTTAATACTCTTATAGTAGTTAATATTATAAGTTAATTAAGTTATTAGTGGCTTTTTAACTTAAGTATTTTGTTCGTAATTAATGTAATATCGTAAATAAGTTTCGAAAGTTTAATTTAATTGTTTTGTTTATTTATTTATTTAAAATTCAAATACGCTGGATAATTTATAATTTAAACCCATTTATATTATAAAATTTCGTTAAAATTTAAAAGTAAACGTAATATTTTTATTTAAGATAATTTTTGTTAGTAATTCATGTACGTTAAAAATATATTAGAAAAAGATATATATCATTTGTTTTACGTTTATATTTTCGAAATATGGAAAAAAATAAAGAAAATTCGTAAATCGGTTAACGATAACGAAAATGCTGTTATAATATATTTTTATTACTAAATTTTCGAATAAGCGAAATTTAATAATGCAATCTATAGTAATCGAATTTGATGGCTAATGTATAACTAAAGAAAGTTGCAGTTTCCCGTATAATTTATGCCGTTAAGTTTTAGTTTTAATACATACGTTATATTTTTATTTAATTTTTTATATTATTGTTTTTATTTTAAAAAAGTAATAAGTACGTTATAGTCGCTTTAAAGTTTGGTAAATTTCTAGATATCCATACAATAGATATTGGTATATATTTTATATCAGGTTCTGTTAATATTTTTTTAAAACCTAGATGTCTTTTTTTTGATTATCAGGTAAGCTATCGTTATATTGTTATACTTTCTAATATAAATCGGGAAATATTACTTTAATCGTTATAATTTATTATAAATCTAAATTTTTTAGTGTAATATTAAAAGTTTTATAATTAACTTTAATTTTTTTAAATTAAATCGTTTATTAATAGTATTTATTTTACCGTTTTTAAAGCTCTTTTAGTACATAATAACAAAGTTATATTCCGTTAATTCTTTTACGTAACGTAATTATCGTTTTGTAAATTTTTATATAATAATAAAACAGGTAAGATTTTTATAATTAATATAAACCTTAATTTAACTGAAGTTTTCCTTAAGTATATATTTGAATTTTCGGAAAACTTGAAGAATAGTTTTGAATCTTTTGTTGGAAATAACATAATTTAATTTTGTTTTTTTTAACTTGTAAAAATAAAAAAATAATCGGGTAAAATATTTCCTAATTATTTCGGTATTCGATTACTGCGCTTAATATATAATCCGAAAAATCGGGTTTTACCTTAACTGGACGTTTTAGATCGTATATAATCAGTATTGGTTTATTAGTAATTACGTTTTTAATTTATTAAAAACCCTCTTTTATTTCCGTTGTTTCCTAGAATTCGTTTTTTTTTGGTAAGATTATATAAAGGTATCGCGATTTTATTGAATATTTAATAAATTTAAGGTAGTAATTAGCGAATTTA
The DNA here is from genome assembly GCA_004155035.1 of Monosporascus sp. 5C6A. Lineage (NCBI taxonomy): Eukaryota > Fungi > Ascomycota > Sordariomycetes > Xylariales > Monosporascus > Monosporascus sp. 5C6A. The sequence goes on along the minus strand of QJOB01000073.1, from coordinate 130,074 downwards.
ACAAATCCCTGTACTTTTGTAATAATAATAGATATAGTTATTCGGTAATTACTGTAATTTTCTTAAAGTTTATATTGATATGCTTTAAAATAATGATATGTTTCAAATATTCCATTTTTTAAATATATAATTAAGTTTTCTTTGCGTTTATTAATAATTAACGTTTTTTAAAGTTTAAAATATTTAATCAACGTATTTTATATATTTCCTTTCGATTTTGAAAAAATTAAATTGTTGTTTAAATAATATATAACGAAAACATTTAGGTATTTTCGAAATACGTAATTAATTATTTGCTAAAAGGTTATTAGTACGTTTGTAAATCTTATTAATATAACCAAATATTCATATAATCCTTATTTTGTTTTGAAAGTTAATTTTTTTTTCGTATCTTAATTTAATTTAACTTAAGTTGTATCCGGTTTTAAAGTTCAAAGCGGTAAATTATTTAATTTTCTGTAAGCGATTTTTTATTTTGGTAATTAATAATAAAGTTATTTTATTTTTGACAGTAATATTATTATAATATTAATAATTTATTATTAATTATAACTTATTATATTTTTTGGTACGAAAAATATAAGATATCCGGTTAAGGATGTAGATCGTCGAATTTATCTTTTTTGGAATTTATTTTTCCAGATATTTACATAAGGTATAAAGCTTTGTTTTGTTCAAATTATAAATAAGGTAAAACTTGGGTAAGCTATCTTTTTTTAAAGATTATTTTATGGTTTTATTTGTTATATTCCGGTAATTTTGTTTTAAGTTTTTTTTAAAATAATTATTTATATTTGCCATATTGTGGTAATATATTAACCATGTTTTTTTGTCTTTTCGGGTTAATATTTTACGATTTCGTTTATATTACAAAGTTATGCCCGGATAATAGTTATAATACATCGAATGCGTTTATTATGCCCTTTTTTTTATATTGTGTCTTTTTAGGTAATAAAGTTTTTATCGTGTTTTTATACCTGTATTTATCTCTTTTCTTTTTTGCTAATCGAATATAAAGATTTTGTTCGTTTTTTATTTGTTAATAAGATATAAAGTAAATTTTATCTAGCTAGTATTTTAATCGATTAAGGGGTTATATTAATATAATTATGGTCTTTTTAAAATTATATCGTAAATTTTTAACGGAACGATATCGAAATTAATTGTTTGGATTCGTTTTTGGATAAAAATTTCGAAATAATTAATTTTGCGTATAACTTTTCCGTTATCGTAGGTAAATGCCTGATTTTCAGCGTTTTCGGTGTTGTAAAGGTTTTTATTTTTATTTTTTCATAGCAGTTTAATTTATTAATTTCGAGGTGATGTAAAAGGCGCGTAAAGTTTTACCGTTTATTATTAAAATGTATTAATATATTTTAATTCGTATTTTTAAGATTATAAAGTTGTTATTAGTTATTGTCGTTATATTTAAAGTTATTTTAAGGAGTTTTTGTTACCGTTTCCGGCTTTCGTTATCTTAAGGTTTTTTATAGATCGCGTTCTTTTTTTGAGGATTTCATAAGCTGTTGGATTTGTTTTGTAAGTTTCTGTATTTGCTTTACCTGGCCTTTTTGGCGGCGTGATTAAGCTTTAAGTTGGAAAACTTTTTCCTTTTATTGGTATAACCGGTTTATTAGGTTACAAATATCGTTTTTTAATTCGTTAATAGTTTTTTATCCCGCTTAAGAAACTAGTTAATTTTATCAGGAAAACTTTGTTAATTTGTTTCGTAATTTCTTTCGTTTTCGAAAGTTTGTTTCGAAAGTTAGCTGTAATTAAATTTCGGTAATAACTTTTTAATAATGTTTTTAATAAAAATTTAAATTAATTCTTTTTGGATTTAATAATTACATTATATAAAATAAGATATAGGGTTTTTTAAGGGTATTTTTCGTTTTCCGGTTATATTAATACTAGTATTATGTTTTTAATTATATTTTATGTAATGGAAGTTCGTAATTCTCGGTATTATTATTAATCGATTTGGTTATATCCCGTCTGGGTATAAAAGTCGAAAGTTTCTTTTTATATACGAATAATTCGTTCGTAAATCCGTTAATATTTTTCTGCGTGGATAAGGTATTAAAACTAGGTGCAGTTAATAAGGTAAAAATTCGCATATCGGGTTTTCTGGACTTGCTTTTCTATTGCTGCTTACAAAAAAAACTTTAGCCGCTTTTAATATTTGTCGCGTTTTCTTTTGTTCGTCGTCGTGGCAAATATAAATTATGTTAACTTGTTTGTTACCGTTTTAACTTTTTTCATAGCTTTTCGGGTATTAAAGTTTAATGGATTTTCTTGTTAATTCTTTGCAACGTTTTGTATTGTCGGGCGATATATCTTATTTTACCATAATTATAATACTGCACCTGGCTTATGTTTCGTTATTAAGTAATACCAAGTTTTATAAATCCTAAAATTGTTTTATAAAAGTTAAAAGATATTTTGCGCTTTTTTTCTTAATTATTTTTGGAATGTTTTACTTATAGAATAAAATATTCCCGTTTTTTATCGTTTTTTAAATTGTCGGCTATTAATTCGAACTATTTTTATAATATATTTTTTTAGTATTTTAAATCGTAAAGGTTTAATAATATCGTTTTTAACGTTTTCTTTTAGATTTTATAAAATATATCGATTAAAATATCTTTTTCGTCGTCCGTTTATTTTGCTTTTGTTATAAAATTTTTGAATTTTATAACGTACGTAGAAGCTGGTTTTTTTAACGCAGTTCGAAAGTTTTCTAAATTACAACTTGTTTTTTATCCGGATTTTTAAAGTTGTTTTTAAGTTTATTTTCGAAGTTAACGTAATTAGAAAAGACTTTTTAAATAGTTTTTCTTTAATCGGATTTTCCGTTTTCTAAAAAGTCCTTTATAGTAGGTTCGAATTAATTAAAAGCGTTTCCTTTTAGGCAAGCGGCGATAGCGAAAATTTGATCTGCTAGGTTAATAAGTCCTTTAAAACGAAAATAAACCCGAACTTAGGTTAAGAAGCTTTGGACGTTTTTTTTTTCCCCGTTATAAAGCCAAGGTTTTTTAGGTTTTATTTTGCGGAAATTTATTTGCTAGGCTATTACCATTTTATTAATAAGTTGCTAAACTGTAATTTCGAGTTTTTTAATTTTGTTTTAGAATTACTAAGCCGTAAGTTCCGGAATAATAGTTACTTAAATACTGGTTAATATATCAGCGATTTAAAGTATTACTTAAAGTTTAACAATATTATTAAATAAAAGTTTATAACGTATAACGGTTAAGTTAATTAATTAATGATTAAACTTAATCGTACGGGTTTATATTAATAATAATACTGTAAGAAATTAAATAATAATCGGATAAACTAATTACGTTTGGTAATAATAAATAATTAAGAGTAATTTAAATAATTAAACTATATTATAAGCTGGTACTATCTAAAATTATAGGAACTAATAAGTATATATACCTTATTTTTGGCTTAAAATATTCAAAATATTCAAATTTTTAAGTCCGTTAAGCCCTTTAAACCGCTTACGTAACCCTGAATTACCGTCGGGTCTTACTCTCCTGAGATTCCGACCGTTCTTGGAGAAGCCAAGCCTTGTTAAGTCATAATACGAAACGGTTAACGTAAATATAATCAAAGAAATTTCCAAATCGGAAAACATGTTATTAAAATTAAATTAAATAAATCCAATTTTAATGAAACCAAACTTAATATTATCGAACGTTATAACGGTTTTAAATGCGTTATAAAAACCGGCGAAAAAGTCTTTTTTTAATATAAATATAATAACGTTATATTAAATTTGCGATATAAAAACTATAAATGTGCTTTAAAACGAAAAGAAAAATACGTCGAAAAAATAAAATTAATAAAAGAAAAGCTATATAACAAGTAATAATATCGTTATTCGTATAATATTTTTCGAGTTTTATCTAATAATATTTTTCGTAACAGTCGAAAATAAAAGAAAATTCGTTTTTTCGTCCGTGTTTAAATATATTTATTAAATACGAAATCTATTTTAAATTTAATTCGTTCGTTATTTAATTATCATAATTAATTATTAAAATATTAAAATCTAAAATAATTTTCTTTATTAAAATAATAATTAACAATATAACTTAACTTTATAAATTAATAACTTATATAATTATGACTTATTTCCGATTATTTCATTACGTTTATTTAAATTCTTTATGTTTTTATCGTTTATAATTATTATACCGTATATTATTATAAACGTTATTAAAAACACGTTTCGTCGAAATTATAAATATCCTTTTTTACTATACCGTATTTTACGATTATAATCCGAATTAATTCGAATTACTTACGAAATACCTCCGTATTTTTACATAATATTTTTTCATAAGTAATATTTCGATTTAAACGCGTTTTAAATTTTCGTTTATTAAATAAAATTTAACGTCCAGTTTTTTTTTACGCGTATCGTAATATATTAAGCACATAGCAAATTTGCTACATTTTTAACATATTAAAACCGAATAAAAAACGCTTATATATTTAAATTAAAAATTCGGTTAATAATCGATTCTTTTCGGTCGGCGATAATTTTCACAAATTAATAACGGTATCAAATCGGGAAATTTTACCGTTAAATCGGTTTATAAAATAAAATATAAAATATCATGAATAAAACTTAACTTTTTATAACTAAGTTTCGCATTATTTTTTTAGCTTAAACGGCTAAATTCATTTTAAAAGCCTTTATAAATCGTTTTATATTATAGTTATTAATCTCCTTCGAGGAAACGTAACCGTGTATACACTTAGATAAAATGATAGATTGCTACCTTAACTTTTAGCTTTACTAACCCTTTTCCGTTTCGTAAGTGTTTTACTTTAACGCAATTCCAGATTGCTTAATCCTGCCTTTATCCACGTCGATTCCTTTCGGAATTCTAGAAGTTTCTTGTAGTTTTAAGCAGCCGAGTAAACCAGCGTTTATAATCTTTTAACGTGTAATGTTTCAGTAGCTGGATTTTGGAATTATTTAATTTGTTATTTTTATTATTTTTATTTTTCTGTATTTTCGTTAGCAGTTCTTCCGTTAAATCGAAATTATTTATAATAAGTTCGTAGAAAGGTAATTTTCTTTTATTGAAAATAAGGTAATATCCGAAAATCAAAAGACGCAGTCGATTTTTTTAGGAACAATTTTTTAAATTGACACTTACGTCGACGGTTTTAGATTATGCGGTAATTTTTTTCGAATGAATTACCGTAAACGGGACAGTTTTTGTCGAAACTTTCCCGTTCCGGATAATTGGTATTTCGTATTTGTATGGCATGTTGTATTGTTTCGGCTTATATTTTAATTGATGAGAATTTGAAAAGCCGTAGAAACGATCGAAATTAAACTTTTTAGTTATAAAACTAGCAAGGGCTTATAAAGCTTTTTATGCGCTTTTAAGGTTTATTTTTAAGGTTTACCGTGTAAAGCTATTCTTTCCAGCGGGCATAAAGTTTACTAAAGCCGAAGTTTGTCGGTAACTACGTATTCAGAATCGGAATAACGTACGGAATTGAAATATGCAATCTATTTAAACCGTGAAAAAGAATTTAAAAAGTTATCGTATTTAAGGATATTAGGTATAGTATTTATTATAAAAATTAATCGTGGTATAATTTCTATATATTGGCTTAGCTTTGTTTTCCAGGCTTGGACCTATATAGTTACCTTATATTTTAGTTATTAAAAAACAAACAATTAAAATTAAATAATTAATATATTATAAAAAAATGCGATTTGTCTATATCTCCGACTTGCTTATATAATACGTTATTATTATTATTATTATTATTATCATTATTATTATTATATTCGAATTAAGTAAATAAAAAATAAAGATTTTAATTTCATATTAACTTTTTATAAATATAAAATAGATAACGTTAAATTAAAATTATATTTAATAAATTCGTATTAATAATTTTTAAATATTTATATAAGGATATTATATAAGGATATATAAAGCGAAACCAAAAAATCACAACTTATTATCAGGCCTTATTTTTAAGGTTTTGTTATTTTTATAAAGCTTTTTTTAAAAAAAGGTTTAGTCGATATATCTGACCCTTGCAGCTACTTCTTGATCAAAAGCGCTAGCCACGGCTGCGCCTGCGGCGCAGCCCGAATCCCAAAAATGGGCCCTGATTTTAGTGAGGTAACGTACGGGGTCAAGAGCCCTGCGAGGCGCAGTTGAGATTGCACAACCTGTCAGCTAGCCAGGTGCGCTAAAGCGCCCTAACTGAAGAAGGCTACGTTTTGATCGGAGGATAATTGTTCCGTTGTTAGGTTATACAAAAGCTGTACGCGTACTGAGAAGCTGCATAATTAGCTGAATACGATAACGTAACTGAAATCTCTTATGTTTGATAATTAAGAGTTTTATTTGTTTAATTCGAGTAATTATTAATTGATTAGTTATTGTTGAAACGATATAGGCTATATATCAGTAGTAATTATTTTAATATATTTTAATAACAACAATAGCAACCGTACCGTTTATTTTTTTTGTTATTTTCAAGGGATTTAAGAACTGGAACCGTTTTAAAGGTGAATTTTAATTTAAAGCGTATATGTTTGATATATAGGACTTTATTGATTTTGATTAGTTACTTCCGTAATTTGTTAAACTTATAAAACCCGATATAACCTTTTATTCGAAAAAATTAATTCGTTATATAACGCGGATTAATATTTTTATTTTTTTTATTTTTAAAAAGGATTACCGAAAAGATTAGCTTTATAAAGTACTTAACAAATACCTTTAAAATAACGACAGAAGGTAAATAAGCTTATAATTAGGGTTTTACGGCGTATATTTATAAAAATTGTAAGTACGATATTTTACGAAATAAGTTTTAAAGTTTGTATTTCTAGTAATTAAAAAGATAAGTTTTTTTTAAAGAAAAATTTACGAAAATAGTACGTTAAAATGGTCCAATCCGATAAGGTATACGATAATAATAATTATATAAGTTAACGATTTATATATAACTTTGGTTTCCGTTATGGAAACCTGGATAATTATTTTTTAAATAATAAAGAAAGATAAGATTAGTAACGGACAGATTAGTTATTAAAAAGTAACGGTTAACTTTTTGAATTATTCGATTATAACTTATCCTTTTTTTATATTACGAAATATAAAGGTATCGTTTTCGATTTTTACGGGGTTTTTATAAATTTTGTTGATTAGGATAATTCTAATTAGAAAAAAATAGATTTTTTAACCGTTAACCGTAAAGGAATACCCCTAGACGAAGTCCGAAGCCAGGTAGCTGTAAAGGTGCCCGTACGGACTGAAACTTTAGCAAACGAAAACGTAATAAATCGAACGTTTAAGGGATTTGTTGCAAAACGTATTTAAGTTAATTGCATTTATTATCTTAATTTTATTATACGTTTTTTAATAAAGCTCTAGTAGAATTTATATTTAGCAAAATAGCTAAAAGATTAATCCGAAATCGGATAGTTTTTAATTATATTTTAAGAAAAATATTAACCGAATATTTAACTTTATAAATAAGTTATTTATATAAAAGATAAATCAATTCCTAAAAGGAATAAGACGGATTTTGGTATATATCTTGATTATTGATTAACGGGTTATTATGAACTTATCTTTTTATTTTTATACAATTTATCCATTTTAGATTTAGGGTTTATAATATACGTTTTTAATTTTATCAACAGGTTTTTAAATTTTAGATTAACCGTATAAAAAACGGGGTATATGCAGGTAATAATTTTATTCCGATTAAAGGGTATGGAAAGGTTAATGTATTATTTCGAAGCTTTAACTGTACAAAAGCGTTGCGGTTATATAACGTGGTTTATTATAAATAATTCGCCTGTAATTTGGTATTATGTCGATAATTCCGAAAAACAGATTTTTAGTAGGATAATTAAGGGATTAATAATTGTATTTAAGATAAATATAGTTAAGTTGTGGTTACTTTAATAGATAAATTTAATTAATTTGTTATTAAAGATATGAACGTAATTATATTTTCTATAATTTTGGTTATTTATAAATAAAATATTAGCTTATCGACGCCGAGGTCGTTACGTACCGGTAATGGTATTTTATGGTATTTTATGGTATTTTATAGTATTTTATAGTATTTTATAGTATTTTATAGTATTTTGCGATTAAGATATTTAGATTTTGAAGTAAGTATTTAGTTGCCGTTTTATATTAAGAAAGTCCGGTTAAAAGATTTTATAATTGTTGGATGTTAAGTATATAATAAGGCAAAAATTAAAAAGTAAATATGCTGTAAGCTTAAAAAGGGAGTTTCCCGATTAAGATAGAAAATAGTTATTGATTTTATTAATTTCGAAAAAGACTTTGAAAGATATAGATACATTATGTTTGTTACTGATAAATATTTAGGTTTTATTTAGGATATTTATTTTAAGAACCGAAAGTAAGATATATTGATTATTGCGTTCCGCTATTTGCTAGGTATTTTAAAGAACCAAGATAAAGTTTTCTTATAAGTAATCGAATACGATTACGAAATTTTAAAGAATTATTTGTTTCGAAATATTTTCTAGTTCTTTTTATTTTAGTATTAAATTTAAGTTTTTAGTATATATCCAGGCTTAAAACAGAGGTATTAAACGTTTAAAAGATGTGATTAAAAAGAAAGCGATTGTTATACGAAATGGCGTTAAGTTATTTACGTTTTTAATCGTATATATTTATAAAGCTGTTGTATACTTATATAACCGTACTTTTAAATACGTTTTTTTAGTAGATTTTAAACGAAGTTTATTATATTTATTTAGTATATAAAAACGGCGTTCTAATATTTAATTGGAAGCTTTAATACGTTTATTTGTAAGTTTACGGTTATATGGCTTACGTTATAATAACCGTTGTTATAAAAAAATTGGGGTTTTAAAAGTTAAATTTTAAATGTGGATAGGTTTTTTCGTTGGTTATTAATTAATAAATATTTACCAGATTTGGAACCTTTTGACGAATAAGATTATTGCTATTTGAAACGTATAGTTTAACGAGAAGGTTACTTTTTTAGGTGTTATTAAAATTTTAAAAAACGACTTTTTTTACGTTACCGAAGATGAGTTATAGAATTTATTCCGATAGGTTTACGTATTTAATTAAGTTTATAGTTATTTTATATATATAAAAGATAAAGATTTAAATGGAATAATTTAGTTACCGGCTGGGTAAAAGGAATAGTTTTAAAGTAGTATAGACGTTTAAAAAGATGTACGAGATAAGGAAAAATAAACCTGTTTATAAAGAATTAATTATTTTTATACAATCATTATATTCGAATTATTTCTATTTTTTAGATTATTACCGCCGTTAGCGTTTGCCTTAATAATTGTTACGATTATTACGCCGACGGAAAAAATAAAGAAAGTTTTAAGTTCTTATTACGTTATTTAATTTAAAATAACAGTAGAAAATAAAGGTTTTTTACGAGTTGTAAACGTAGGTTTTCCGTACGTTCCGTATCGAAAAAATGGTTATTAATACGATTATAGGGTATAAAAAACTACGTTTAACGTTAAACAATTAACTTATTTTATTAATATGATCGATAATTGGCTGGTAAGCTACGGAAACTTAAGGGAAAAAATAATTCGAAATTTACGTTACTTTAATCGGAAAGATTTTAATATACCAAGAACAAAATTAAAAGTAAAGGTATTATTTAAGTTATAAAGCCGGGTATATAAGCGAGATTACCGTTATTATTACGAAGTTATAAAAAGCTAAATATATTTCTATTAAGAAAGTTATTTCTAGAAGCTGAAAAAGTTTATTTACAAAGTTATAAAGATATGTAGTTCAGAAGATTGTTGATTAATCCGTTATTAATAAAACAGGTTTTAAAATATATATAGATATACGTTTACAAATTTAATAAATATAGCTGGCTTTAGAAATATAAGGTTCGTTTCGTAATATAAAGTAATTAACAGCTTATTATTTATAGCAATATATACGTATTTACTTTAATCGGAAGGTTTTTTACAGCTTTAATAATTATTGCGGTTAAATTTAACCTAAAGTTTAAGTAATATAACGCTGTAAACGTTTTTATTAATACGAATTTACCTTACGAAGTTTATATAAGAACGCTTTTAAGATATTTTTAATGTAACAGGATATTTTGAATTGGAAAGGTTTATAATAGCTTAAGAGAATTGCCGTTATTTTGGTAAAAAGATTTTATTAGTATATTTAAAAATTTGAGATTTAGCCCTATTTTTTATAAGCCTTATTACTTTTTTCGTTAGGGGGTATTATTTTTTTTACGTTAACGATATTATCGCTACGTACAATAAAAAAACCAAGCCCTTATCGATCGGTTAATTTAGCAAATATAAAAACGGTATACCTTTATAAAAAATAAGGATTTATAATGGTTCCTAGGTATCGAAATAATCAAAAACAAACCTAATAGAAAAATCTAGCTATCTTAATTAAATCTTATAAATAAACTGGTTAACTTACTTTTTAAAAACATTAATAACGATTGCCGAGCTACTGCCGAATCTTAATTTAACTTATTTCGGTTTTGTTAATAAATACCAGAAAAAAATCGGTTTTATTCTTTATATTACGATTTATACGTAGTCCGATATATCTTTTGTAATATTGCGACTTACTTAATTTAACCTAAACTTTAATAACGTATATTATAAGGCAATTAATTGCGTTATACAGTACTTAATCGGTACCAAGACGTTAACGTTATAATTCGGTAATAAGAATTCGTTAAATACTTAAAACGATATTTTTTTTACAAATAATACATTTAATTAAAAAAGTTTTTAAATTTACGTTATAAAGTTATTTAAAAAAGTTATAAAATAACGTACAAATAAGTAAAATATAGTAATTGCTTTTATAACTAAAGCGGAATTGTTATTTTTTATATAAGTTATTAAAGAAACCTTATTTATTTTTCGATTAATTAAGAAATTAAAAGTTAGTTTAAATGTTAAATCGTTAAATATATAATATGACAATTAACAAATTATACGATTTATTAACGCCGACGTTACCTTTTGAAAAATAAAATTACGGTACGTAAATATATATAATTATTAATTACGAAAAGTAATAAAGAAGTATTCGATTAAAGTAAATTATACATTTACAAACAATATATTAATTAATGGATTAATTAAAGTTTTATTGTACGAACTTTTTAAGTATTTTAAAAATTAATTAAGATTGGTAGATATTACGGAAATTTTAAACCTATAAAGGAAAATTTTAAAAGTTATTTTTAATAAGGAATTAGCTAACTAAGAAGATACAATTACCGGAGGAAAGGTAAAATAGAAAGCTGTGGCTTTAGAAAGTAATCAAGTATGATAATTAACGCCCCGAATTTTTTAAGGCGTTAAGGGGGTGTATTAGTTAGCCAGGTACGCTGAAGCGCCCTAACTAAAAAAGGCTACGTTCTGATCGGAGGATAATTGTTCCGTTATTAGGTTACATAAAAGCTGTACGCGTACTGAAAAGCTGCATAATTAGCTGAATACGACAACGCAACTGAGATCCCCTATATCTGACACAACCTGCTTATTACCGAGTCGGGTAAACTAGTTGTCCGACTCTAGGTGACCCTGGAAGCTGGAGGTACCGTATTTTCCTTACCTCGTGAACCTCCAGTTCTTATCCTTGCCCTGTGCTCCTGCATAATCTCATCAACTCCGCCAGCCATGACCAGCCTTCCTCGTCATGGAGACGAAACCTCGGCTGCCACAGTTCTCGACATTGCTGCTGCTGCTCAGCGCGCTCGCACCGGTGAACGGAGATGATCGGATCGGTTATTATGTAGCCTCTGGCGCGGGGAGTAAGCCTGGCGCTTCCGTCCGTCCTACCTTCAGCCATGCTAAATCCTCTATGCAGCAGCACAGGTGGCTTCGTGCAACTACCAGACCACGGCGTCGCATCGCTGGAGCAGCGTAGGGACCATCGGGGTGTGTGTGGAAACGAACGACAGTAGCGATTCTGGCACCATGACCACGAATTACTACCTAGGCGAGGCCTGCAACGGGACATCTGCTTTCGGTCACTACCTCGCGACCGCTGATGATGGCCGGTCCGCGACCGTCACCGTTAGCTTTCCGTGGTAAGTCGAAGAATACTAAGCCGAAGAGCAATCGAGGCGTGCAGATAAAAACCGATATTAAATGTGCCGCTAGTGACCGTTCGTGCGCGACAATCACTGTATTCAGTGAGTCGCCCTCCGCCTTGCCATCTGTCTCGTTCATAGGCTGCCCCGAACAAATTGGCCTGCCTCCTGAAGCACGAACGGTGTATGCCGAGCTTCCTAGCGGCATCACCGCTGCCACAGACTCGGTGACATCATCTCGCTCAAGAAGCTCATCAACGAGCACGTCCAACCCAACCCAAACTACAACCAACACGAGAAACGAGACTTCGGAGGGGCCAGGGTCACCGGGCGGTAGTTCGAATACGCCGGTCATCGTTGGCGCGGTTGTGGGCTCAGTCGGAGGCATTGCCCTCATCCTGCTTGCCTTTTTCCTGGGTCGACGACACGCCGCCAAGAAGCGCACGACCAACACGCGCAACACGACGCATCAGCTGCATGAGCCGTATGAAAAGCCAGAGCTGGAGGACACGCGTGCGGGAGCGGGCGTAGGCGCAAACCCCGCGGGCGCAAACGATGCGACACAGCAAATCGCTTGGAGTCAGGCGGCTTGGAACACACGGCAACAGTTACCACAGGTTTCACCACCATCGGAGCTTTCGTCAAACCACCCGGCTGCGCACCAGCTATCAGCCGAAAGGGGACCATACGAGTTTCCTGGGTCTTATGAGTACAGTTATCAGCGTCAGCAGGGATAAGATGTGGCGGCAGCGTAACCGGGACAGTAGACTTTTACCCTCTGATAAATTTGTGAGGCCTGAAATTGCTCTTTACTGTGCTTGCCTCACTAACTTCCAAGTTGCCGCCCCCAGGTCTTCTCCAGGTCCACCCAGGCCACTAAGAACTGTGACAGGTCTTTTCCCCTCTCGCCTCTTTCCTCCCTTCTTCTTTAAGACATACATTTTTACTGTGCCTGCTTCCCTAACTGCTTACCAGCTCCGCGTCTCCTCGTGATCCACCAAGGTTTATAAAAGGGCTGCCAGGCTTCTTCACCTCTCCCTCTTCCTTTTCCTTCTTCGGCGTTTTTACCGCCCCCTCCTGCTCCCTGCTTTTCGCCCGGGCACGCCCACAGGAAACCAGTATCTTGCGCGACCTTTACCACAAGGAGCCTCAAATAATTGTGGTAAGTAATTTGCCTACTCTAAGTTGCAAAGTCGGCGCCATTTCTCGCAGACCCGGCTGATGATATTTATGAACAGCTTGCTGGCACGAGAAACCTGCTGGCGGTCGCGCTGTCTCTTGGGGGCTTGCTCAGCATTACCAACCGCTTTGTGGCTCTTTAAAAACACCCTCGGACTGCCCCGACGTTATGAAATTGCCTGGTTAACGAACAATCGCGTGAGTCGGATACAAATAAGTCATCACCACTTCTTCCAGGACCGAAGCACACTTGTATCTTCTGGAGAACCCGGTTTCTGAGGGTCTGCCCATGATGAATGTACTAATCCGTATGATCGTAGGCACCATGGAGAGCAGCGACACACCTATAATTCAAGCGCTCGAGAGAGTGGACGCTGCTTGTGGTAAAGAGTGGCTGGAGGTATATACCGCGGTGACCCACTTGCTCGAGGCCGGGAAGGCGGACCAAAATGTCCCAAATGCGCAGGAGCGTCTAGAGCAAGCGCATGATGCCTTGCTTCGCCGCCGACGTTTTATATGGGAGATGAATGGAGGTGTACCGATCGGGCCAGGGGAACCATATAGCAAAGCCCTGTTCGCGTGGGCTAACAACATGGTGTCGGTCACCGAGAAAGCCCTGGAAGACCCGGGATCTATCAACTTGGACCGAGAATTTGATGAGATCGAGAGAGGATACGTGGCTCTGTGGATGTCGGAGGGTAAGCTACGACCCCCGAAGGTCACGGTGTCAAACATCACGTTTCCGCTGCCCTGGGCAGAGACGGAGAGAAAAAGGCTCGAGATACTCTTGCACGAGAAAAAGATTTCATAAACAGACGTACACGATTTGGCCCAAGCTCGACTTGAAAACATAAAGGAGTACACCAGAGCCAAAAGAAGCACGGTGGAGAGGAAGCCAAGCCCGGTAGACTTAAAGAACGATAAATAGTAGTATTATATTATCCTGAATATAAAGGATGATAGCGGCTGAGGTAAACTGGTTTCGTCCTTAACGCCAGGTTAATTATAATGAAAGCCAGCTTTTAAAAAAAGATAAAGCTGTTTTAGAAGCGATGATGAAAGCGTAGGTAATTGTTACAATAAGATGCATAAGGGGATATTCCACGAAAAAGCAAGGAACTGTAACTCGAGGAGAGTAACTTGGAAAATACCACAACATTCGGGTGAACATGACAAACTCAACAAATTCAGGAGGACTGTCGCATCACCGCGCCTCCTTCCATCCCACACTGCGACGGCTTTCTATATAAGCCAGTCCTTTCATGGAGGCTTCTATCTATGAGGTCGATGGGCGCGACGTCTGAGTATCCTGACCTACATTTGCAAGAATCCCTCTTAACCATAGATGACGACACCTCACATGGATACCCCGTTGAACATTCCCTGTGTGGTCTCGGAGAGAAGCTATATAGAAGCGAATAGAATGATGCCCTAACTCAAATAAGAATCTTACAACCGCGCAGCACCTGACTATGAAGGTAGCCATACCCTTGGCACCCAAATGTCGTCTAAATGCCTGTAGGTGAGCCAGTGAACCAGCTGAAGATATACGGGGACTTCTAAGGGATGATTAAGGGGTTACTCACCCCACCTTCCCATAGGAACGGTCTAGGTGCTGTTCGAGTGTCAAAACTCGGATATGATGAAGACCAGTCGTACGATGAGTTGGAGAGTTGGCAAGTCGAGAATCATCCTCGGTTCAGCTCGGGGCCTTTTTGGGCTACGCCTCTCGATTTGGAGGTATTCATTAGCAATGGAACCTTTTCATCGCGCACTCTAATAATAAGTATGCTACCCTTTACATAGCTGGCCCCTTCCTCTTTACCATGATTCCGCGAGAAGCTACAATAACGAGATATGAGACCCTAGCCACTTCGGAGGCGGATCGTCGTCATCGAGAGTCGTCCTGATGCTCTCGAGCAGGCGGTCCACAGGCGTGACGACGCTCACGGGGCCCCACTGCCCGGGCGTGTCGGGCGTGACCAGCATGCCGACGATGGCCCCGGTGAAGTCGACGACGGTGGCGCCGGAGTCACCGGGCCTGGAGAACGCCGGGATCTTCCACCCGAAGCCTTGACCGGGCCGCGGCACGGGGACATCGAGCACGACGGTCTCCGTGGTGACGAACTCCATGAGCCCTCCGCTGTCGTTGTCCGCGGGGTGCAGGCTGCGAATGTCGGAACGGACGTTGTTCAGGAGGCCGCACCGCAGCCCCGTCTCTCTGCCCACCTTGAAGACGAGCGCGGGAGGAGACTGGGAGTTGTTCGGGCGGTCGAGCTTGGCCGTCCTCACTGCGCCCTCGGTCATCTTGTGCAGGTTGGCGGTGCCGAAGAGCTCGTCCAGGGCTGGCGTCCATGGAAACTGAACGAAGTTTGGTCAGTTTATCAATACACAGGTACAGGTCCATGTCAAGCGCGCGACAAGAGGACAAGGGGAACCAAACTCACGCTCGACTTCGCGCGACTCCCCATGCTGGGGTCCACCTCGACGAGCGTCCACTTGAGCAGGCAGCCCGTCTGCGCGTCGAACGTTGGCCCGGAGCTGCGCAAGATGTAGCCGAAGTCAGCGATTCTCCGCACGCTAGTCAGTATCATCGTCCGTTGCGCCGCGATATGAGCGGGGGTGATGTTCTGCCGGTAGCCGTGCGGGATGGCCTCCTTCCTCAGAAGCTCGCGTTCCCTGGCCTCCAGGGTCGCCATGGTCCGCGTATAGTCGCCGGGCGAGGGGCACTCGACCGGCCGCTTCTGGCTGACGCCGGACAGGTAGACGTACGGGATGTCGCCTGATTAATGCGGCGCGCAAGGCCTGATGTGAGCATCGTCTTCTAGATATCGTAGGGGAGAGGGGGGATCCGCGAAATGGAAAGCAATGGGCCGGGCAGCTTGACTAGGCAGTTACTTACCCTGTGTGATGGGGTGACAGGTGACAGCGCAGTGTCCGCCGCGCTCAAGCGGCGCCTTGAGGTCAACGAAGATGCCCTTGGAGACGTCGCTTTCGACGGTCCTGTTCTGCCTGTCCGGTGCGCTGACGCGCAGACTCGCCCACACTGCAGCGTCTGGGGTTAGTAGTTGTTCTTTGAAATCCATGAAATAAATAGCCGGGAATGACAAGACATGTTCCCGAGCTATGAACTTCTAGGAGCCTCCATTGTGAAATTTTGAGATTCCGAGCTCGGAGATAAAGGGGAAGGAATGACTCCAGAAACACCCTACCGCACGGCTCCAGGGGTCCCAGGGTATCCGTCTCCGGGCCCCACTCCGACGCGGGTGCCGCCTCGGCGATTTCCATCTCGACGTTGGGGATGCCGGCCCTGCGCAACTCAAACAAATCAGAGTCCAGGGCCGCACTAGCCACAATGACACTCACAACAACCGCGCGCTTCATGAACTATCATATCTCAGCCGCATAATAAAAGGGTTACCTACGCCTCCAGCAGCTCCTTGCCCCGCACGACAAGAGACCGTGCCCACAGCTCGCCGACGCCGGCGCCGGCGTTCAGCACGACAAGCACGACGACGGGGAAATTGGTGCCGTCGCAGAAACCGAGCCGGAGTACGCTGATGGCGGACCAGTCGGTGCCGGCGACGAGGCGGCGGAACCGGGTGCGCAGCAGGCGGTCATAGAGGGTGGCGGCGGGGTGGTCGGGGCCGACAGGGCGCGCCGCCCTCGGAAGCGGCCTGCCGGGGGGTCGCCGGGCATGGACGGGGCGCCGTTCCAGCGTGCCTCGGAGCTGCGGGCCAGCAGCCGCAGCCCCGTACCGAGGTAGTAGTCCTTGTAGTCCTCGGAAGGCATCTATGTCGTCTCTCTTGCGGTCGTGTCTTCAGTATTGTGTTGTAAGCTAGGTAAGATAACTATGTAAAGTGGCGTGGTTTGGCATCACTAGGTTTACTATGGAGAGAGAGGGGGGAACACGAGAGCAAGAGAGCCCTTTGGATTTATAGTTGTCTTAGATTGATAGCTACGTTGAGTCAGCCGAATACGCTGTTTTGATGGGCAGTTGCGATGCCAGTCATATATTATTCACTTATTGTATCTACTGTTCCCTTCATCACGCTATCTCACGGGTCTGGTCATATATACGGGCTCAATAATAGAACATTCATGTAACCGATGGTGAATAGACATATTGAAGACACTTGACATTGTTTTCAGATGAAACCTTCGAATTGGAATTCGCCTATACCGTTACCACCATTACTTCAGGGAAAGCACGAGATCATCATTGTGATAGCCCTTCTCGACATATATGAACGATATAGAAGCTGACATGGGTTACGGGAGACCGCACTTCAGGCAGGAAGACATCCGCATTGTCTTTCAAACTGCAATCAAGTTGGAGTCAGTGTTTATGGTGGCCAAGATCCTGTAGGATGGGATTTCGATATCTGTCGGGTACATTAATAGCATACCTTAGCTCCGGTCGCCTGAATGGGCATTGTGAGTGATCGTCTTCGAAGTCTTGACATGAGATTCGGAATGCTATAATCACCAGCTGTAACACATCCGGCAGCGATCCGCCGGCAGTTGCATTTGGGTTAGGGGGGGATGGTTACGGAGGAAGCCGCTGCCTTGCATGACAGGGCCGCGAAGCATCAGGAACGGCAACTCATACCGTCGATCACGGTGAACGCAAGTCCTGAAACGCCGGTCGCAAGTGTTAGGCAGTTAATGATGATCTCACAACCCCGCCCCCGCATACCCTTTGCGGTAGGTATGTACTGCCAAGTCAAGGGTAGACTCAGAGGACCCGCGCGTTTTATGCCTGGTTAGATATATGACGTCATTCTGATATCGCGGCCACCACTCCCACCGTTCGCGTTGTCGAATCGACCGGTAGAGGGAGGACGGGGAAGGGGAACGCTCGTGGGACGTCGCAAAACGACGGCGCCAGGCTGGCAGGGTGACTCACAGAAGGGAGAGAGACACGGCGCCGAGATGGGCGTGTTGGCTTTGGCCTCCCCATCTCGTCATGGCACCGTACGGCTGGCATCACACAGAGTAGATATCCCGTGTCTTTAACACCAGGTGATTCACAGGATTGGAATAGTACTGCCGTTAGCTAAACGACAAGCCTCCCGCGCACGAGACGTGCCGACTTTCCGACTTGGCAGGTTCCCCCTCCCGGCCCTACGTACACACGGGTAGAATAGGTTTTTGTGCGATGCGCTCCAGTGCCAGCCGGCGGTTGCTTGAGACTCGACAAGCCCCAAACATGCATTGAGTGTAGCCGGGTATGCCGAAGTAACAATGGATAAACGATCATTGCGTAGACGAGCCGTTGCATCTGCCACATCACCACTCTGTCCTTGTGGCCTAGATAAGATCGACTGTGGCGCGGCCACTGCATAGGCCGGCGAAATGTGCCCCTCAGTTGGGCCTTGCCTGTTGTGCACCACCACACAGGTCCCCTTCCTGGGATTGGCCGCGTATCACTGCCGGTAGCGAAGCGCTCCAGGCTCGGCGAACTCTCTGGGCAATGCTCGTCGTTGGCGATGCAAGGATGGGAGATCCGTGGCCAGAAGAAACTCTACTTAGGGAGGTTGTGGCGAGTACGTGAGGACTACCGGATAGGGCAACTCTGGTGGCCAAGTGAGGCCCGTAATTGGCTGGTTCCGCAAGCTGCCCGGACCGTGAAGTCCCTGGAACTTGTGGCTGTGTGGATGAAGCCCCTTGCGACTGGTGGCGAGTTCGTTGCGTCAAGCAAGCCACTTCCATCCTGCAAGGCCCCTGCACCCTTCCTCTCGAGTGCTGTTTAGCCGCACTCAACCGCCATATGTTTTGAATGTTGAATGGAGCTTTGTATTGTAGCGAGCATGGAATACCCGCGGACGACTCTTCCAGCCGCGCGGAACGGTTGTTACTCGAGAAGGTAGTCCACCCCCTGGGGTATAACACGAGGTGTGGCTCGACCTGCGGCGAATCCTTACTGGCGTGGAAGTAAGACATCCCCTGTGGCGATTCTGTTCTCGAGTCAGTCTGGTAAAGCCCCGCGGAAACCACTTCTGCGCCTGAACGGCTTGCGTTCTCGCGCGTCGATTGGCTCTAGCCACGACTGCAAGAAGATGCCCCTCCCCCCCCGCGAGCCGCAGGTGGCGATCTTCAGACAGCTCGCCGAATCAACGCCGTCGTCGTCCCTGGTCATCTTCGGTTCCGCGACCTCGTCCCCCTGGCCAGCTGACACTAGCATGCCTTCCCGAAGCCTATTGGAAAGAGGAGAAATGACTAAAACATCACATGTCGTAATCTAATTCCGTGTGGCCTAGGGGGAGGCCTCCCTCAAGGGTGTCTGGACCTGGCCCTGTGCTTCCGATTTACGCGTTCTCAGAACTGACTGGTCCGCCGCTGACCCCCGGGCAACCGCAGCTGCGTAACCACATTATCCGTGTTCCTACAGCATGATGGTGGACGTGTAACCCACAGTATTTGACTTACCACACTAATACTAGTTACTGGTCTGTCGTCGAAGGATTTGGGAAACGGACGCTTTGGTCACTTGGGTCTGAGACCACCGGCGATCAGCGGCCGGCTCCTCTCTTCGGGCGGGAGGACCGTGCGGCATATTGAGGTCGGGAGACTAGGGGGTCAAGCCTCCCGTGAAGGAAGGGCTTAGATGGGTTCTAGCCGCAACTGTGGCGAGTGCTCTCCGCGGACTTTGCACCTATCTTCCCGCCGGAAGTACCGGTACTTCTCCCTCGTGAAAATTGCTGAAAATGGTTACCTTGGCCCTAGGAGCCCCACTTTAGCACTCTCAGCCGAGCTTATGAGTAGCCCAGGCACGTGCTGCTAGCTGCACAACCTATCAGTAGGGCATCTTTTCGCTAAGGCTAAGTACTTTTCGTAACGGTCGATACTCCGTCCAATGGAAGGCTTTCCCATCCCTGTCTGCCCAATAAGGTTCGACGGCACGGATTTAGCGAGATATATCGGCCCTAACAAGTCCTTCAGGTTTGGAATATGCCCGATACCCGAGCCCGAAAGCATCACGTAAGGCGGAGCAATGAATGTCACTCATCGCAAGTTGTTTCCTGAGCACCTGTAGATAGCATGAAATGGTGAACCTCAGCTTCGGGTGCACAATAAATTTATGACCGGACGTGTACTACAGTAGACATGTGGCTGATGGTACTTTTGCCTTCGATCTTGTGACGCCGGGATTCGCACATAACAGCGATGAACCCTGAGGCGCTGCTTCTGCGTCTGGGTAACCCCAGGGAGGTCGTCCGTACTGAAGGACGCGGGTCGCAGTGCTCGAAGATGGGGATGGACCTAATGCGCGCATGAACTGACACATACGTCAGAGGCCTGGGGCGTTGGATCTCGGGTTGAGCCTGGTCCCCGCACTACGCGATGGTAGGCGCTTCTAATAAGTAGTAGCCGCTGCTGGGTAGTGGACTAATCAGTCCCATAACGCGTGCCGAACATCGTCACGAAACGTCGGAGATTAGTATGATAGGTCTTCGCTTACTCCGACCGTAGGACGAGAGAAAGACAGAGGACGGCGGTGCGAGTTTGTTACAGAACCATGGAAGGGCAGTGAAAGATTACCTGGACGTCAGGTAATACTAGACCTAAGTCGACCTGATCCAGGGGGCTCCCACATGGGACTGCCTGCTTCTCCACGAAGGCGGCCCCGCGCGGATGCTCCCAGGGACCCGCGGACACATATTTACTGGAAGCGTTGCAAAAGCCGCCCACGGTTCCACGTGCTTCAATACGCTCCATGTTTACATCAATATCTCTGAGAGAAAGATTAGGCGGGTCAACGGCTCAAGACGGTGAGATCCGGGCTAACGAAACTGCGTCTCGGTAGAGGGGCCGGCGCTAGAGGTGAGTTATCGCATAAGGAACGAACCCCACGTTCTGCCTGTGCATCCAGTACAACTACGGCTCCGGGAGGGATGCTCGCTGGGGCCTCACTTGAAGGTATCCTTTACTGAGGGGTTGCTGCAAAGGAATCGGGATGCCCAAGACTGCGGAATAAGTGAATTACTACCACGCCATGTTGTTGGCCACTGGGAAGAAAAGATCGATGCTAAATGACGCCCGAAACGGACGGCTGGGATGTATGGCCGGCTCACTTCCCATGGTCAAAGAGATCCCATGGTTTCCGTCGTTGTCAAATCGCGGCATCTTGCTTGATGAAGCCAAGGGGATGAGATAGATGCGTGGCGCGGAGCTGGGCTGGGGCGGGGCTGCCTGTCTTGTCTGTGTCTCTCTCTGGCGGATGGGGGGTGGTCATTTAGGGCTGGTCGGCCGAAATTGATACCCAATGTTGAGCGAATCTCGGTACCCTCCATCTGAAACCGCGCAGGAAATTATGACACAAATGCTATGTCTGTTAAAGCCCAAGTGAGGTACTGTGCTAGGATTCCCTAGGCGGTAGGGTCGCCCGGAGCTTCCCATCCATGTGGCCCGGCGCTGCTGCCCCGGATAGATAGGGACATGGGGGTTTCCATTCACGACTCAATACCCGCACAAACACGGCACACAACGCATGGGGCTTCTGCTCCGTTTCCACCTGTGAACCTTCAACGGCACCCCTGTAAACCACCAGCAGCACAGCGGTAGCGAATTGAGCACAGCGCCTTGTACGTATACGGGCAAGGGACCGACTACAATAATTACTCGCGCCTGGCATCAGAACAGGACACTGGGCCGAGACGAGCTAAAGACACGGAAAAAAGTAATATCATAAAGAAGGCAGTTAATTGGGAAGGGGGTGTTGAAGTTTGATGAAGAAACTCTAGTTGTGGACGAGCGCGGACTGAAGGCTCCGGGGGAGAGATGACCTATGCGCGCTGGCTGATGCGGCGGGGGGGGGGGGGGGGGGGGGGGGGGGGGGGGGGGGGGGGGGGGGGGGGGGGGGGGGGGGG
>QJOB01000073.1:75408-107859 GCA_004155035.1 Monosporascus sp. 5C6A | reverse complement strand
GGCACCCCCCCCCCCCCCCGTAAATGACTTAGCCATCTAGTTACATACATATTTCGTACTGCGGTTGAGTAGAATGATGGCTGGCAGAAAGGCGGTAATAGGAGGGAGTCGAAGCCGAGAGACCGTCTCAATAAAAGGGAACAAACACTTATACAAAAGGGTACGAGGGAGTTATTAGGGAAGAAAGCTGAGAAGCACTTTTGGACGTAAACGTGAGGCCAGTCATAGCAGCAAGCCACACAAACATATGTGGCTGTAGCCCACATTCTAGCTAACCAGACCTCCCCAGTTGACCGCCTACTCTACGCCGTACCATAACTACCATACATCCATCTATCTGCTGCAGCAGGAACTTCCGATGACGAGTCTGAAGAATAGAGAAGGAAAAGATTATGAGGTCTCCCGATATATGAAGATGTGTTTGAAGGATAGTGGGATAAATTAGCCAATAGCCTATGATCGCGCGGCGCGCATCTTCGAGTTTCGAACAGCAATATCGCTTTCGGAAGTTATTATTACCCGCGTATTCTCACGTACTAGCAAAGCACTTCGGCACCTGCAATACCGGACGAACCGTTCAAAGGAACGAAGTCCGCGCGCGCGCCTGCAGGATTATGCGGCGGCGGAACCTGCCTAGTCTAGCCCCGGGTGAAACGGGCATATAATACTTGCTATATGGCTTTTCTTAAGTGAGAGATTATTGTGCTGACGCGCTTCGCTATTGGAGCATCTCAAGACTCCAAGTAAGATTACCTGTGGCTATGAGCATGGAGGACTTCTTCGAAGCCGGTCGGGTAGGATGCCGCAGACGATAGCATTCGCCCGCAACACAGTATCCAGACGGCCGCAAATTATCTTCGCGTGTGATCGCGACGGACGAGAAGGAATGGGGCTGTAGTTAGTGGTATTCACGCAGTATATAGGTAACCCCAACAGATGCATCTAGCACAAATGCGACGATGAACCAGCCAGGGAATCTTTCGTCAATCGCGAACGACTCTACGTCCAAAATAAATATATAACGTGGGGGTTTCCCCATCCAAAATCGTGTACGGTACTCGAAGAAGAAAAGAGCCAAAACCATGGGTATCATGCGCATTCCCTAACCATGCCAACTCGCAGTACCTCCTTTTTTGACCCTCTATCGGTGAGTTTATACCAAGTCAAAACTTGGCATGCGCCCAGGGACTGTCGTAGTCGCAATGGTTCCGGGCGACGAAGCCTCTGCGTTGACTTCAAAATGTTTTGATGAGTAAGAATAAAGGCTCTGCCTGCATGCCCGAAGGAATGATGAAGTAAACATTGCTGCCCGTGAAGGGAGTGGTATCTTCGTTTGTTCCCCCTAAAACGCCGAATAACAAAAGAACTATGCCGCCGTCCGGGATACGCAGTCAAACAGTTGCTCGTCTATATCTCCTATAACATCCGGTGGGGATTTTCATCGTCACTCGTTGAATCAGAATCGCAGTCGTAGTTCGTGGCCCGTTGCCGTGCGGAACACGCTACGGGCCGAATCCTTGTCCGCATGGGTCTCCGGCACATCGACCGCCATCTCCCATTCGCGCTTTGGCTGCGGAATGTTGCGTTCGACCTCGGCAACTTCGAGAATCATGTCTTGCCCCTCAGATAACTCGCGGATTACGTCGTCGTCCATCTCCACCTCAAGCCCGCTCTCCAGAACATGCACAGCACGCACAACTCCCGCGGGATCGAGCCCCCACTTGGCAGAGACTCGCGAAATAAAATCGGCGAGGTTTCGTTGAGTAAGATAAACAGCCCGATGGAGTTCTCGTTTCCCATTACCCAGCGTCTGGCGGGCGACGTAGAAGCAAGCCACAGGCCTTACCGGTCTCTCAAGAGGCGGCCTGTATGAGGGGTCCACTCCAAGCGCTTCGATCCAGCCGCTCAAGTTCCCATCGTTATCCATTTTGGGAACTTTAATAGCCTGTTCCGAGAGTCGCCGCGAGGCGGATTGATCACCACCTTGTAAATCAGCCCACTGGGCTCCTCCGACTGAAGCGGATGCCAGCGACTGTAGCGACATTGAACTAGGGGACGGCGAAACCAGCGAGGACCCAGCCACCGAGTTTCGTTCACTCCGTGCTTGCCAAACAATAGAGTCCCGTGACTCCACCTTTGTCAGGTCCGTAGGCTCACCCGGAAGGCTAACGGGGTGTAGGTCTGGGTCGTCTAAGTCGTCCCCTCGGAGATAGAGCACACTGACAGGGCGGGTGCTGGTGAACATGTCCTGGAGTACCTGTAGCTTGAAGTGTAGGTCTTCCTCGATCGGTGCGCGAGGAGGACCGCCGGTGTTTCCACCGCCTGCTGAGCTGGTAGACGACATCGACCACGTTCTCTTGTGTTTCTGTACTTTCCCCGGTCGTTGGTTATCTTGCGCCTTCGCTTGGGAACCAGTACCACGCTTCCTCTTGCCAAAATCCTTAAACCCACTCTCGGCCTGGGCGATCTGCTGTTTGATCTTATCAATAGACTTCTTCACATGAGCAACATCGTTAGACAGCTTCCGTTCCGCTCCGTGGTCTCTAAAGAGCTTAACTTTGCAGTAACATATCTCCTGTATTGCGTCAGTTCGTGGCGACGAATCGTCTGGCGGTAAGATGCTAGTCTTGGCACATAGGCGCACTGGTATGCCCTTCACCCCCTTAGAATGACTAAAATCTGTCGAGAGGAAATTGAAGCGAACCGCGATGCTGCATTCTGCGGAGCCATTGACCCCAGGAGTCCAGATAACCGAGAAGCCGTCAAACGATGCGCTTTCGAGCTCGATACGGGTTCGCTTTTCGTCGCCTTCGGCGGGTTGAGCTGCCTCGACGTATTCGACGGCCTGCAGCTTCCCCCCGCGCTGGTGGGCTTCGTTGGTACCTCGACCTTCTTTCCACAGACTCCAACACACGCCGGGCTTTTGTCGTTGCTGGTCGTCCTCGAAAGAGATACGCACGAAGGTCCGATACCTTGTCCCTGGGGCAATGGGTCCTGCAGATGAACTGTCTCTGACTGATAACGAATATGCTTGGCCTTTGTTGAGATAAGTCACGGGTATCTCGTCCGCGTGCTTGACCATAGCTGTTGGGGCGTTGAGCGTCGCATGGAATCGAAAGTTCACCGCAGTGGGGGGAAGCGGATTGTTGATCGCCATACCAAATGGATGGGATTGGAACGCCATCATCGGCGGCGACTGCGAGAGAGTAGCATCTAAAGACCCCATTTGCTCGTCGCTCGGGTCGGAACCTAGTGGTGAACCATCGTGATCCATCGTCTCATAGCCGGTGTCATCATGGACGAAGGTTGAAGGCGCAAACGACGCTTGCGGCGGAGTGGGCTGGATAAACGGGTTGAATTGCTGCTGTTGGAATTGTTGCGGTGGCATGCTGGGTTGCAACTGCGAGAGATTCATTATTGCTGGACCTGCATTCATGGCGCCTTCACTTGTCGGGAGAGACAATGGGGTGCCCAAGCCCATCCCTAAACCTAAGGTTGGCGTGTGTAAGTCGCCTGCTTGTGGGTGGTAGAGGGTATTTGTTCCGCCAGGCGTAGGCGTGTAGTAGCCTGGTGGCTGGTTTGCGAAGTGACTATGGAAGTTGAAGTTGTGGGGATCCAGTAACGAAGGCGTGAATCTCCATTGCTCCGCCGTAGCCCTGGGGGTAGGGTCCTGATCATGGAAAATTCCATGATGTAAGCCTTGATTCCTAGACACGAAAAGTCAGCTTCCGAGTTGCCTGATGTTGATTACGGTGAGCCTCGGTCCTGGTGGTAACATCGTAAAGTTGAATACCGGGCGTATTGGCAGCTACCGGGCGGGATCCTCCACGGTCAAGGTGAGTGAGCCGCACAGCCTCACACAAACAAGTGGTGGCATGATGCTCTGGTCGCAAACCCCACCCCTTACTTGTCAAGATTATATATCATGGGGAGAAGTTTCAAACGGGCAGGAGGAAAAGCGACATACGCTTGCTGTGTCGTCGGCGCAACGAGCGACGCATTTTCGGCTGCTAGAGTGTTATGTGCGGGCGGGCCAGAGGACGCAGTCACTGCTGCGACCTCGGGAAATTGTTGTCGGAAATTGGCAATAAGATCATCGCCAGGTTTGTTCGCGCTCGTTCTGAAAGTTAGGTGGTTCTAAGTTAGCTAAATAAACGACGTAGTGACCCTAAGAACTGAATGCGCCAGCATGAGCTGAAGGGATGCCAGAGGCGCCGCAGTTGGGGTTCTTCGCTGCAGTGGCTGGTGCTGCCTCATAGCTGGCTGGGATTATGATCACCCACCTCTGTCGAAACATTGGGACTAGGATGAGCCGGGTGCTGTCGCAAGACAGCTAAACCACGTAGTGCGCACAATGAGATTGGAACAAAGGATAATCACAAAACCTTCTCCCGAGAGGTACGCCCCTAGATATCGAGTGATTCCGCCAACTCCAAGCGACGTTACTATGTCGAAGGCAGCTTCACGGCACAGGTGGGGAGAACGAATGGCTGTGTTACCAGACTTGCAGCACGCCTCTTGTGATCATGAGGGGGGAAGTGTTTGAAACTCAAGCGAAGGATGCGATGCAAGGACTATAGGGTTCGATGAATAGAAATTGGGTATGACTTGGACCAAATAGGTCGAGACTGAGAAATGCGACAAATTGCGAGCGAGCGGAAGTAGTCCAAGTATATGGGAATTAGAGGCTCTCGCGAGGGATGGGAAAGACAGTTATACTACAGGTAGCTTGTGATTTGGTGTGGGTACAACATAAGATGATATCCGAGGGCAGGTGGTGGAGGTGTGCAGTGCAGTTAATGGGCCACAGTCGGGAGCCACAGTGAAAACAATGATACAAGGGGCCAGGAACATATTAGGGAGAAGGGAGCAATGGGGCTTGCTCGGGGGTTTTATTATGAGGGGGAGGGGGGTGAGCCGATGAATTTCACCGTGGCTCGGTCGTCTCGTCTGTGAGATATAGAGCAGTTACAGTACATAGAATATGCATGAGATGAGTTAGCTACCCTTACTTGGGGGTCCTAAGTACCAGGCCAGGATCATGGGTTTCCGGCCGACAGAGGGACAGCGCGCGCATCTGGCCACCGGCGGAATACCGACCAATTGCTTCTAGAATAGAGACCGGAGGATCCTGTAATTGTAAAGAGCGATTGTGAGTGGCGGAGGGTACTTCGTACACCTCCCGGTTGAGCAACCCTCGTAGCGAAGTAGCTGTACATATCCACCTTTCTGCGGCGGAGGGTTGCAATCGAATCTCTGCTCCCCTGCCTCCTGACCCTTGGTTGTACTTGTGGCTGCCCGTAGTGTGTACCGTCAAATTCTGCTAATGGCTCCGAATGAAGGGAACTGAATCCAACTACGTTGATTTGGCGGCTCTCTTTCTGCACAAAAAGTCATCCTCCGACGTGGACGACGAATTTGTGACCATACAGATGTTGAATCTGCATCCCGCTCAGAGGCGAATAGCACAGCACAGCCTCGCATATATGCGGATTCGGCCAAAACACATGCCTCTGCTCTTGGAGCTGCCCGACTCGCGACGTTGCCACTGTCACTCGTAGTTGGCATTGGAATCCATCGCAAATTTTGAAGCCAGGCTCGAGGCGTGCTCCAACCCTATCGAAGCATCATCACTCCTCGACTACCCGCTTAAGCGGAGGCATGGCCTGGACTGCGGCTCTAGCGCTTGATCCCAGTACTGGCGGGCTTCTTAGCCATGTCGCCGCCAGCCGATGTATTGCGGCTCGCTTGAGATTCGGTTCAGAGCAGCAGGACCCAGGAATAATGGGCCCGAGAAACATAACGAACCTCGCCAACTCGGGTAACATCATCGCCTATATTGTAGTTGTAAGGAGCCACTAACGGAGCAGTCTTTTCGACACGAATCTGTATGCTATATAGGGGATGTCAGTTGCGCTCCCAAGGACACATGGTTCTTCGCAAACTGCGCTGTTGAACCGGACCCCCTCGAGTCTCTGACATCTTGGTAGTTACTCGCCGACGACCATTGCCTACCTAGGTGATAATGGCACTTCTTTCCCTCCATCTCGTCTGATTCAACAGGAAACAAATGAATCAACATGGTAGGGCAAAGAGCCCACATGTAGGTAGAGGGGACTCCTGCTTCCAATTTAATATGGGATGGGATACTTCCTATCTCCAGCATGAGAATGCAAAGAATGGGAATTCCCTTCTGAACTTTGAAGGTCATGTGATGGGCAGTCCAGGCTTCTGCGTCCCCCTAACCTTCCACTTTGTATAACGGCGACTAACAGGGAGACGACGACCCTCGCCGTCCTTTCCTCGCAGAACTAGGGGCATTTTGCTTTCGGTCTATCATTAGTCTCTTTCACTATCGTAGTTCTCGTCCATTCTCTCGGGTCTTCTGCATCACTTGGATCATCAAAGTTTATATTCCCCTATATCCATCAAATTAAAGTACCCCTGGATAAAGTTTAAGCACCCCGATGACTCGGCGCGTGGCGATCTCGTCCTCCATGCGTTTCGAGGTGCGGCGAGCGTGCCGACGCGAAACTCGGTAGTGCAAGGCCTGTCTCAACCGCCATACTCAGAAATGATAATTCAGTCGCTTTTCCTCATTGGCGGCTGCTAACGACCCATACACCAAGTGGGAAAAGAAGGCTTCTCCCGCAGGGCGTTGGACTCCGCCTGGAGCCAAGAACCCGCTAAGTTTCATCGCCAGTGCCCGAATATACGGTAAGTACCTACAGCACCGCCACACCACGAGTCCAGGTTCCTTACTTTGATTATATCTGGTCTTCATGGGACGTGATGATATTGATATTGATCTAATTGCTTCCACAAACAACGACGCGCACTGTTTGGTCGCCACTCACCATGTGGACGAACAATCTCACAGTACTTCAAGAGGGTCTGGATGGTTACTAGTCGTCGGGACGAAACCCGACAGCCCACTAAGACTAGAGTATCCATCGTGGGGACGATGACGCAAAACCAGCTAATTTTCTGCTATCCTCAGCGGTCCTTAGCTTGACACCGGCGGTTTCTTCTGCGACCCTTTTATTTATCGTCGCTCAAAAAGGTATTCAAGTGGTATGGCGATTTCTCTCGTAGGTGCTTATGTGGGATGCTGAGCGGAGGCCGTCGAGATTCAGGGGGCTTTGGTCGACCACTGGACATTCTGGTGAATTTGGATCTGGTCGGCTCGACATCGGGACAGTCCAAGAGCCTTTGTGCTAGCGATTCTTTAAGTTGGATACCGAAGGCTCCGGATAGATGAGCATAGATGAAGGCAAATGGATGAGATCTGATGAGTATACTAGTGTGCCAGCGATCGAGATCTACAGAAATGTAGCCGGATCGGATTAGTATATTATAAATGATTTTCGTCTTGTGCTCGACTATTTTTACCAGCAAACATTCTACTCTGTGGAAGGGCGATTGGTAGCTTAGCGAACGTCCCCGTTTACTGAGCAGAATGGAATGCGATGGGCTCCGAATTACTGCTGTTAAGAATAAAGCGGTATGTTGTGGCTTGAATCGTTGAAAATGCACTCCACCGGGCGTGTATGTCCGTTACGTATTTCTTGCACGTGCCTATATCGGATGCTACACCGGCTTACCTACATATATATGTATATATATGCGAACCAGCAACAGAATCTGGCAGAATGCGCTTGGTCAGCAGTTTCTTTACTACCTACAGCAGATTATTACATGCAAATATGTGTGCAAAGTAGGTACCTATGTAAGTATCACATACACGCACACCAACAAGAGTCGCTTGGCAACCTCGGTGAATATGTATGTTAGGTATTTATAATTAATTAACATTAATTAAACTTAGAAAAATCCGACTTTTCGATTTTAAAAAAATTAAGTTAGTTAATACCTGAACTCCAGTAGAGAATTACGTAAAAACTTAAATGAATTAAAACTTCAATATAGCAATAATGCTAGCCCGGGCGCTAAAGAAAACCTGACAGGGATGTTTTTGTTCGGCCTGATACGCAGTAGTTCTGATTGATACAGGTCACAAGGTACTTTTGTTAGTTACTCCACCCGTCCACTATCCTCTCGGCTGGCAGAAGGCTACAAGTGGTAACTACATTTTCGGTTTAGCTCTGGAACAAAAAGAAATGCCTACCCATTCAAATAGCACCAATTCTACTTTTTATGGAGCATATTGTTAATCCAGGTAAAATGCCATAATGGGTCAGGCCGTGATCAAAATAATTGACACACCTTTCGTTTGTGGGTCCTAGAAAAGTGCGTCAATTATTTTGATAACGGCCTGTGGGTTAATGACGCCAAGGTGGTTGACAAAAATATTGATACGGCCACGACCCATAAAACGTCACTGACACTATCAATTTTTTTTGTCAACCACCTTGGACGCCTAGCTCCCCCATATAAACTCTATTGGCTGTAACATTCCAATTTATGCTAGTAAACGGCCAATACAGTTATCGAATAGACGGTCGAATTTCTCCCGACGCCGACATAGATGAGGAATCCACATAGCTAGCTTAATATGGCGAATAGTGGGGGTGGGGTAACTAACGAAAAGTACTCTTGCCACATTTATTTTAGCTATCTTCCGGTGCCTGCCTTCTCCAGCCATTGCAGCCCCGTTGCCCACCCAAGTTTCAACGATCCTCCACTCAACCTTTTCAACTTGTCCCTCTTAAGGATTTTCTTCCGCCACTACGAGCCCCTGGCTGCCTGGGGTACTCTCCCCGAGGTCTGATCTTTCGAAGAAGCCTTTCTCGTTCCGATACTTCCACTTCAAACACCAGAATAACTGCATATATGCAGACAAACTCACAGCTTGATGCCATGGATCTTTGGCTGCCTCTCTGATTCCGTCCATACCTTATTCGCAATCTAGACCAGACCACCTAAGCGGCGGATGCGTACAGGGCTATCTTTGTTGTCGGTTTAACCCCCTTTTAACGATGTATCTGTTGAATCGGCCGCTTAAGTTACCTGACCTCTTCTCCGGGTAATTGCTAGAGCCCATTTTCGGATTAGGGTACGGGAATAGTTCATGAGCTCTTGAGCTATTGCGTCATCGTGACAAATAGTCGCAACTGCATCCTCTTCTGTATTTATACCACACCTCAGATTAGCTGCCTCAACCAGTATCTCATTAGTAGCCTACATACTAAGGTAGGCATGAAGTAAGCCATTTCTATATCCACAAGGTGCTCACATGGAACGCCTTGATACTCGACTGTTGAATTTCCTAGCGGATCGATGTAGGGTGAGCAACACTACTGGGCTGTCCCAGCATTCCCAGTGTCCTGATCGTCATGTCTGAACCACTACCGTAGCTCCTATCACGCCACTTCCCGAAGTGGCAGAGCAGTACAGTCTTCAGCTGCCCCATCTGAATGGGGTCGGTGTCCTGTTGGATCGGCAAGTAGACGTCTATTCTCCTCTTATAATATCTGGCGTTAGTCTTGTGTCGATCGATCTGTTGCCCTAATGTGACAACACATCCCCACCCCCTTAAGGTGCTCCTTAATAGCGTTCCACATGTGGTAAGAGGCCGAGATAAAACGACCCTGTCAAGTACACGTGGGGCACGCCAGGAGCAATACCATGCTAATATGGGCGTAGACTATCTTTGAGTACATTCAGTAATTGCACATACGTATCCATATAGGTATGCGCGAATACCTAAATGGGTACTTAACTTACCCTCCATACTTAGTAAGCATCAGGTGTCCCGCTGCTCGGGTCCTTCATCAGAAATTCCTGGCCGAAATCCAATTACGTGCCGAAGCTCGTTTGGGCCTGCTTGGGCGTGCCGACTTGCAGGCTCCCAGTCCCTTCAGAGGCCCTCCAGACCGACGCCTCTCTCCATTGTTGCATAGAAATTCCTCGGGACGCAGTCCAAACAGCCCCTTAGACATTACAATGCTATCCAATATGAAGCAGGTACCAGAGCCGCGATTTGTTTCCAGTGTCCAACATCCGCCCCCATAAATCTCGATAATTGCATCGTCACGATGAAGTGCTACACGGATGCCGTACTTCACGGTCATCATGCACTTGGGGCCAACAGAGCCTCCTCCTAGGACACTTGCCCGCTAATCTATGAAACGCAACGAAAGGCTCACGGTTGGTTCACGTCGACGTGGCAGTATCTGGGGAGCATCCCATTTGATCGCGTCGCGGACGTGAAACAAGCGCCTTGATAATAAGGATTGTCGAAATCGAGTAGGGCCGCTGCATTGTCCGATCATGTGCAGCAGGCCCGACCAATTATGAAGACACCCTGACCAACACTTCATGCCCGTTTCGTCAGATCGACCGACTCCGCTGATCTTTTATGTATATACTCAAGTAGAAAGCACATCATATAACGCTATCTCTACGCTGCCGCAAAATGCTAGATGTGCTGTAGTGGGTAGTATGTCCGTCCTCTACGGAAGCCCCGGCTGCACACCAACCTACACCAAAGCACCCAATATTCCTGCATCTATTACTATGACGTAAGAAGACTGCTCAAGTCGGTAGAAGGGGCCTCTCAGCCCTAAAGAAGCGGAAGACGCAGAATAGGACTCGCCAGCACCGCAACCTAGAGATAATCCCCATATAACACGCAAACCCACTATAAAGTCTGTGGTGGGGGCCCAACGATCCATTTGGGGATGCTGTCGTACATGCCAAGCTTTTTCCAATGCAACGCCTTTCTTGATGCACATGACCAGTCATCGCCAATTGCTTTCCACGGGATCTCTCGCATCTTGCGTAAATCGGTCGTCATTTACAAGAACGTAGTGGCTTTCTACTGAGGGATGCGATGTATCTGTATCCACCTAGACATCTATCGCCGCTTATCAACGTCGATATAGGATGTGACTATGCATTCACAGCCAGCCATGGCTTGTTCCCCTGGGGCCCTAGTGTCGTGCGGTGAGACAGATCCGTGGGAAGCCGCTCGAGACCTCATAGCCAAGTAACCCTACAACAACAACGACCGCCATCTCCCAGTCCGGGCTAGGCAGTCTTTGTCGTACTGTCCGCCGTATAACTTCAATGTTCTTTGATACTAAAGAGATCTTTCGCCGATTTCCAACCGCAGAACCTCGTGTTCGAGGCGCTGGAGACTGCAGATCTCGTCCGTGTCTGCAAGCCTTGCGGCTTTGGTTTCCTAGATCTTCAATGATAGACATGTGTGCCGGGCATACGAAGCTTACATACACAGGCAACCTCTCTCTCGGCCCCGAGAATGGATAACGACAACAACCGGCCCCTCCCTCACCTACCCCAGCGTAACTTTCCCCTCGCTTTCCCCAAAATGGCGAGGCTAGGCTGCTCTTGTAAAGACAATCCCGCTTTCCTGCAACGAGCTGCACAGCAATATCATCTGTATTAATCCCCAATCTCGCTTGACCCTCTGCAAGCGTCGTGGCTTTGGGGATACATCAGCATCGAGGTATTGTTTCGCTTACTCTGTCACTAATATTTCTATAACGTAAGTCCCTCTTCATTCTACTTAACCGACAAGTCGTGGGCGGTTAGCTGGGCATCCGGGCGTGCTGCCCGCATCAAGAGAACTACACACCTAGCCATGCGCATTGCGAGTTCAGGTACGTCGTAGCGGACCCTGTGGCGTCAAAACCCCAAGCAAGGCGGTTGACAAAAAAAACTGTCATACTTCTAAAATACTCCAGGTTCAAATAACAATCACCTATCAACAAAACCAAGTGAAAAGCAACTTGACATATTGCCTTAGTCTCCGAAGTCCAAAGATTGTATTTCTTGCTTTTATTTTGTTCAGAATAGGTAGTTACGGCGTGGTTATCTATGGAACTAGAGATAGGTATTACTAGAGTATGACAATTTTTTTGTCAACCACCTTTGCCAAGATACAACTGTCCATTCGAAGGGTTTGGGAGCCACCAACTCGCACGTCAAAACCCCAGTGGCTGTCGGAACGGCGTAGCTGACATATGCATGTATCGTGCCACCCCTTTCGGTGTCCCGTCGCATTTCAGGAAAGTATCGGCGGGGCTCGCCTACCGAGACCGTTCACACCTGGTCGATCATGAAATGATTCCTGTGTGCGCCTTTTACTTCCCGCTCCCCTTTTCCCGTATGGAATAATGCTCCCGCTCCGCCCACGTGCGCCGTGCCCTCTCGTCTATGCCGATGTCGTTAAGCGAAGCAGCGTGCGCACATCACGTACTACAACGATCGACATAGGGCTGGGTCCGGTGAATAAGTCTGGTCGGAGCTCCCAAGTAATTTGAGTACATGCGGAGCCACTTACACACTCGCTGCAAGTTGTACCGGTGAGTACCTTCGACGGTGCTTTCGCACCTCTATTGCACGCCCGCCCTCCGTTGATTGTATGGCCTCGTCGAATAGGTCGCTTCGGTAACAACTTCAACCGAATCCATCTTGTCGGTGCCCGGCGAGGTGAGCTGCACGGTGAGTCATCTCGCGCGATCGTATCCCCCACGGCTGGGACCGAAGGATTAAGATGTCTCGTCTCGCGTCGCGCGTTGTACCATGTTGCTCTATCACCGCCGGCCCCGTACAACCGACGCCGCGTCTCCCCATCGCCACCGGGCGGCCTTATGCCGTCTGGAAGATTGATGGTCCCGCGGACGTTTCCCTTCGTTGGGTGGTACGCAATGCTCGGAACCTCGTGTTCGTACATTTTAATGGAACCTTCCTCGTGTCATGACGTCGGCCGTTCCATATAGGCAATGTTCTGCATGTTAGAATCTACGCTACCCTCCGTAGGGCGGTCCCCAATATTCCCCGGGGATGCACTGCCACACCGCCCCCGACCATCCTTCCCGCTGGCGATGTAACCCTCATAGGGAATGGACCAGCGGACCCTGAACTTCAAGTCCCGCCAAGAGATACCATCGTACGGCTTCCATCAAATAAGGAGATAATCGATTGCCATTGGTGTCCCAAAAACAACATCTTTGCAGATCGCTACCAGATCCTGATGCTAGTTCGTCCCTGCATAACCGCCTTAAAGTCAAAGGCCGACAAGCTGGTTTTTCCTGATCAGCGTTGATGCTATTTTTGGCAACGCGGATGGCGGCTGTTAAAACTACTCGGTGGTCACTAACGTTTGCTTTCCGGCTAATTATCCCTTCAAGTGGCGGGCGCCGCTGAGGCTACTTGGGGTCCGGCCAACAGGTACTTGCAAGATTCGTACACTGCTACGAAGGCGCATTATCAGACAGGCTTATGATGACGGTACTCGTGATGGCGAATTATGGTTTGTTACGGGAGGGGGGTTTGACGCCTCAGGGATTTCTACGGTTCGTCTGTAGCGAATAGGAATGTGTGATGTAATGTTAAGCCTGATGTCGGTCCAGGAGAGCAGTAGAACATGAGACGGGTGCTTGACGTACCCAGTGATTAAGGGAAGATCTGCTCCTGTTGACCCATACACCGTCCATATCCAACTTGATCAGAGGAGAGGATGATGGCTTGTCGGTATCGCTATTGGCTTAGGATTTTAACTTTATCTCGTAATCATGCTCGATGATGTCCATATCAATGCTCAAGAATCCGTTCAGAGCTGTTAACCCTTATAGTAGGGAAGGTGGCGGTTAATAGATAGAGGTGAGTTTAATAGACTATGCTGGTGTCAGAGAAAACACCACCTCCTCGAAGCGAAGAAAGATGATTATTCCCGGTAGCAACTTATTCAATGCAGAGATTTTGGAAGGCATTAGTGGCAGACGTTCATTGTCGGTAGACCTTCCCAGTGGCGTTTTACGGCTTTCGGGGGCTTTGTCTTAACACCGGTTTCTCGGGACCAAAGTACCCTCCCCTACTTCATCCTTTCAGAGAGCCTATCTTCCGTCAGGCGCAAGCGGGTCTTTTTGATGATCAGTTTTCACCAGCTTTATGCTCCAAGCCGGCTCCGAACGACCTGGGGAGTGCGTTATATTACGCCGCGCGTATTGCGGAGTCTGAATGACTCAAGGTAATTATCAGTATAAAATAGCCCACACTAGCTTCAGAGCAGACTCTCGGAGTGTTGCGCACAGAGAGAGCTGCCTATGTCAGTAGTGGAATCAGCTGTCTGTCACTGCTCTCAGCACGAGCCACATCTGAGACTCGTCGGCCGTACTAACACAACGTCTGAACTGAACTATGAATGTAGGCTCGAGCCCATGGCCTCGGCTACCAGAGGCTGGCCTCGGGCCAAGGGAATAGGGGCCCAGAGGGATGCTGCTCGCCACCAGGAAGGTGAAATTGAAGAAGACAGTAGACGGGGAGATCTTCGTGGGGAAAAGTGGCGTGATGCAAGAAGTCATCTGGAATACATAACATAGCTCGATGCACTGCCCTCAACTCTTCCGAAGACGGTTATCCTAACAAGCTAGGTAGGCAGATTCCCGATTTGAATGCTTCTGCCTACTACCTACGGGCATATAGACGCAAGAGGAAGGGAATAGAATAGAAACATCTATCTTTATGTGCGATAACTCTTGAGCAAAATGGTTTCATCTTCCATACAAACCTCCGATCTTGGTTATCGCCTTGTGAAGAATGTACTCCCCAGTTATAAGGATGAACGGCCTGAACTAAGCTAGGTTTATGATCTTCTTCGTAACAAACTTGGACCACTCTTCTAGCCCCTTCGACTATAAAGGATTCATTCACACAGCTCCTTCCACCTGTTAAGAGGGTCCATCTCAATAGTAGACTACCATGACTCTGCAATAGAGGTGGGGCATGGACGGGAGCAACATTGTTTCTCTTCAAGCGCGTACCGTGAGATCAAGCTTCCAATTCGTCCTTTCCTAATAACAGAGAGTCGGTAATCCCGGTCCTCGGGGAGGTCTTGCTAGAGACGTTGAATTAACCTAAGGCGGGGTGGCACTCGAGTCCTAAAGGGCTACGGGAAGTGAAGTAAGCGAGATGAGTATCGTGTATATGAAAGTTTTCGCCGGTAGGTCGCAGGTTCCCAGAATGGGCCGTCCACGACGTCTCCTGACAAAAGGGGATCTCGGCAGAGCTAGGAGGATTAGACTAGCCGCGCCGATTCTCGATGCAATGAGTGTGGTTTTCATCTCACATGGCGCGAGACGGCCAAACTTCGGTTTGGACATAGGCATCGAAAGGATTATTTGCAGGTGGCCTTCGAGCTCACTCTCATCCATCCCGAGGCAACACTACCCAGCTGGAGCAGCTACCCCATCGTCTGGAAGGATACAGCTTACCTTTTCAACTACCACTTCGACAAGCGCTGGAATCAGATGACGATCTTGTGTCCCCGCGGAGACTTGCGGCCGGCAGCTTATGCCTGAGATAATTATTGATGAAAGTAATGGTCCCCGGGTCCAATGCTGACAATCTGGAGGCAGTATATGCTGGGACTGTAAAGGAAAATGGGAGAAATCGAAGGACTGTCGTCCTGAGTCGACGTCGGCGGGCTAAAGATCAGCCGTCCTTTACACTTACCGGAGAAACCTGTGAAGGCTTCTGTCAGATGCACCGTACATGCAAGAAAAGCCTCTACATATGGAGTTGAGCAGCCCGAAATGGCGTGTCTGTCTCAGGACTAGATGTCCGTCGACGGAGCTGAACAACTATTGAAACTAAGCCTTAATGGCTGCTCAATAGCTAGGTCTTGGCACACTAGATCAGCCACCGTATGGGACCGCCCCGGCTATTTCAAGAGACCTTTTCTCATGGCTAAAGCGGTATTTTCAGTATATATGAGGCGCCATCAGTAAGAACACACTCTTTCCTAGCTGGGACTTCTCAGAGGTCAACCAGATAAACCACGTCTCCAGCAACAGATGCTTCAGTATGTGATGTCAGGGTCTTTTATGACTACGAAGACGAATTAACCCGGGTTCGCTAAGTTACTGATCAGAAGTCTTGGGCCTGACCAGCCGTCGGAGCAACCATCAGCGTCATAGGGGACGACAAGAGTCTAAACCGGTCCTAACATACACAGAAGCTTACAGTCGCCCATCACACAACGATGTTGAGGGGAAGGCTGATAGTTACGTACAAATATGTCTTGGGCGTATTAACCTTGAGCATATCTATGGCTGTCGACCTACACATAGTTTGGAATCGACAACGGAGCCCCTTCGTTATTACTACAGGGTAGAAGCATCATAAGAATTAAGGTAATTTCGTTGTTACAAATGTGTCCATAATTTAAAGATTTGAAATACTAAAAATGGTTTAAGTAAATATTACCACCTGGGTTGTTTAACTATGCATTTATAGGGTGTGCTAACTTTTATTCGGCTGCCTAGCACAATCGCCGAACTTCGGCACACCCACCTAAGCAACCCGACGATAAGCACTTTAAAATAATCATCATCACTTATTTTATGTTACCTTTCTGTTCCTAGAGTTGACCAACTACAGCGATGGCCCAGACAATACGCTGGGGTCATACAAGGCAGTGAACATGTTTGCATGCCTTCCTACGCACGCGTTATCGGACCCTACCTGACGGCAATGCGCATGCCACTTCGGCACCATCCTTGGCTACCAGCATATATAGCTTGGCCGATCTTCCGACGCACTCCCGAATAGATGATCCATCGCCCGCGCACCCTCGCGGGCATCGCACTCGGCCAGCCCGGCATCCGCGCCCTGCTCCTGCTCCTCGGCATCCTCTCCGTGTACGCCATCTACGGCTCCCTCTACTTCTACCGCGACCCCCTGTCGATATTCTTCTCGCAGCGCCACGGCTTCGACCAGTTCTACTCGGCGACGCGCAAGGCTGAGGCCGACGAGTTCCTCGACGCGGCGACGGCCAACCCGAACTTCGCACCATCGAGACTTGGAAATGCCGGCGACGGGCCCCCGCCGCGGATATGCGCCGCCTTCATCACTGTGGGGAGGCAGATGCACGGGCGGCAGTACATCGACAGCGCCGTGGGGTCGTTCTTGGCGAACATGACGCGCGCCGAGAGGCGGGCGGTCCACCTCAAATTGTTCTTCGCCGACGTGCCAGACGCCGAGGCCCGGCATGCGAGCTTCGCGCGCCTCAGCGCCACTGGCCTCGCCGACGAGGTGTTCACGTACAACTCGACGCTCCCGGCGCGCGACAGGGACCGCAAGATCGAGATCTTGGCGGGCTGGGCGGAGGACCGGGGTAACAAACATAAGCTCGAGAGGAAGACGGTGCACGACTACGCCTACGCAATGGACCGGTGCGTGCGGACGACCGAGGCGCCGTACATCGCGCTCTTCGAGGGCGATATCCTACTCGCCGACGGCTGGGCCGCGAGGACGCTGGTGAACCTACGCACCGTCGAGGACATGATGAGGGATCCACACCGCCGAGACCCCGCGAAGGGCGAGATCGAGCCGGGGAGGCCCAACACCTGGCTCTACCTGCGGCTGTTCAACCAGGAACGAAGCTCCGGCTGGTCCGGCGGGATCGGGTTCCGAAGCAACAACGCGCACGTCATCTCGGCCGCGATAGCAATCCCCCTCCTACTGATCCTCCTGCTGGCGCGCGGACGGCTGCCCCGCCACGTCGGGCGACAGCTGGACGGGTGGACGCTGGTCGTCATCTGCGGCGTCGCGGTGCCCGTCTTCGTGTGGCTCTTCTTCGCGTCGGGCAAGGCTTCGCTCGTGGGCTCGCCGCCGGGCGTGCGCGAGGAGTGGTTCGGCTGCTGCAACCAGGCGCTCGTGTACAACCGGGCGCACGCGGGCGCGCTGGCCGAGCACATGCTGGACGCCGCCACGCGGCGCTCGGCCCCCGGCCGCAGCGACATGCTCCCCAAGACGTTCGCCTGGGACCGCGGGCTCGCGCGCATCAGCGCCTACCCGATGCTGGCGCAGCACGTGGGCCGCGTGAGCGCCATCGACACCTCGGACGACGAGGCGAGGCGCGTCTGGAGCATGGCGTTCGAGGACCTGAGGCCCGAGAGCTTGGCCGCGCAGCATGCGAGGGATGTGCGGGCCTTGTTTGGCGACGAGGCAGCTGATGAGTTAGGTTAGATTTTCACGCGGTTCACGCCATTGTTATGCCGTCCGTTACGAAGTAAATGACTTGTTCTACTATTGCATGACAAGACTTGGCAAGGCTTTCCTGCTCGACTGTATTAACGGTTTCGTTATTAATATCGATAAAACCCTTCATTGTCAAGCGCTGACATGATGAGAGTGCCGCAGTTCCTCTAGTCGCTCCCTCTTACTGCTATAAAACAGTCCACCCTTATTGTCGCAGCTCCCGGCCCTGTATCAATTCCTGTGGCCGTGGTCAACCTTTCATAAGATTCATGGCTATAGAAAAGCAACCATCTCTATCGTCAGGGTTGTGGGCCGCGTAACGTCCCATACTGATGTTGAACTAACACGAACCCGATGTGGATATCGGCCGTTTGCTCTAATATTTCTCGTACTGCAGCTGCTTCCTGACTCCCTTCAGATCTCAGATCCTCTTTCCCAGATCATGAGAACCGCTTCCCTTCTGATCTTGATCTGGCTCCGTACGCGTTCTGGAGCTTTTATGACACCTCCCAACCCCTCTTCGCACTATTATCCCTCGGTGAAAGACTCTGGTAGCAGTCTCTCAGCTGAAGTCTTACGTACACTAGGAACACGACTTGCCTATCGTTAGGAACTACGCCCGAGTACTGTCCTCCGCTATGGAAAGTGGGTCTCTCTTTATTGGGGTTATAATCACGAGGTTCGATTTGAGTCTGCTGATGATGCCTCGGAGAGACGCAACATAGAGGCCGTACTACCAAATAATATTACTCACTATCCCTATCCACCCGGGTTACTCTGCATCTATTTTGGAGTCCAATGCTCCAATGACCCCGGGCAGCTACATCTCGACCCATATCGTAAGCTAAGCTGGACAGGTGTCAACCGGGGAAAGGCCCCACCTATACTCCAAGGCGGCCGACGATCGGCTTTCGCGGGTTCCCTCCGTTGCGGGGAAAGGGATACGTTATAAGGAATGATAAGGATGCACCCCTTGCTGCGTGTCGGCACGGGAGTGCGAGTAGCATGAACGGTTAAAGAGAATTACTGAAGTGACACGATGACGAACTATCGAAAAGACCATATCCTCTTCGTCGGCGCTACCGTTGTGGACGGGAGCGGAGAAACACCCAAGTACAGAGCAGATATACTGGTTGGGGATGGCTACATCAGATCAATCAATGCGGATCCGAAGGGGCCAGAGATCGAGAGTGCACACCGGCAGGGGGTCCGCATCGTGGATTGCGAGGACGGACGATGGACGCTGTGCCCGGGCTTCATCGACATGCACGCGCACTCGGATCTCTCCTTACTGCACACGCCAGAACATCTGGCCAAGATCACGCAGGGGGTCACGACCGAAGTAATCGGCCAAGACGGCATATCCTACAGTCCTGTGACGAACGAATCTCTGGCCCGCATCAGGAAACAGATCGC
Organism: Monosporascus sp. 5C6A; assembly: GCA_004155035.1. Classification (NCBI taxonomy): domain Eukaryota; kingdom Fungi; phylum Ascomycota; class Sordariomycetes; order Xylariales; genus Monosporascus; species Monosporascus sp. 5C6A. Next base: position 88,473 of record QJOB01000073.1, on the reverse strand, counting down.
GGGTTGGAACGGCAATCCTCAGTACCCACCCGATTTCTTCGACAGGTGGAGGAGCGTGGAAGAATACCTGAATGTTCTCGACGCATCGAAAATAGCAACGAATGCGGCGTATCTCGTCCCGCAGGGCAACCTGCGCATCTTGGTGAAGGGGTGGGATTCGAGTCCCGCTACGCAGGCCGAGATCGACCGGATGAAGGAGATTCTGCATACCGCTTTCAAGCAGGGCGCCGTCGGCATGTCGTCCGGACTCACCTACGTGCCCGGCATGTTCGCCGACGACGCGGAGCTGGCGCAGCTGTGCCAGGTGGTGAAGCAGTACGGGGGGTACTTCGCGCCGCACCACCGCTCGTACGGCAAGGGCGCCATGCAGGCCTACGCGGAGATGATCCAGCTCGCGCGTAGCACGGGCGTGCGGCTGCACCTGACGCACGCGACGCTCAACTTCGCCGAGAACGCCGGCCGCGCCGACGAGTTCCTCGCCATGGTCGACGGCGCCATCGCCGAGGGCCTCGACGTCACGCTCGACACGTACCCGTACCTGCCCGGGTCGACGACGCTCGCGGCGCTGCTCCCCAGCTGGGTGTCCTCGGCGGACAACAAGCTGGAGATCCTGGACGACCCCGCGCAGCTCGAGCGCATCCGGCAGCAGGCGCTCGTCGAGGGCACCGACGGCTGCCACGGCTGCACGCTTGACTGGGACATCATCGAGATCAGCGGGGTGCAGGACCCGGGGCTGGCGGACTCCTGCGTGGGCAAGACGCTGGGCCAGATCGCGCGCGAGCAGGGCAACAGGGACCCCTTCGACGCCTTCGTCGACTTGCTGAAGGCCGACGACTTCGGCACCACCATCATGCAGCACGCGGGCCACGAGGGCAACGTCCGCAAGATCATGCGGCACGCCCGCCACACTGGCGGCTCCGACGGCATCCTGACCTCCACGAAGCCCCACCCCCGCGGCTGGGGCACGTTCCCCCGGTACCTGGGACACTACCACCGGGACCTCTCGCGCGGCAAGTCGCGCCGGATCTACGGCCTACAGACTTCCGCCACGCCTACGTTCGAGGACGTCGAGCCCGAGACGATTTTCGGCGGTGGGCTCGAGGAGGCTGTGAGCCACCTGACGGGCCGCGCCGCGGCCATCATGCGGCTCAGGGATCGCGGGCTTGTGAGGGAAGGCTACAAAGCGGATCTGGTGCTGTTCGATGCCGAGGCTATTCGCGATGCTGCGACTTTTGCCGATCCGAAGCAGCCCGCGAAGGGGATTAGGACGGTGCTGGTAAACGGCCAGTTCGCGGTTGACGAGGGTCAGCATACTGGCGCGAGGGCTGGCCGGACTATCCGTCTCAGGGGGGGCGAAGATGGCCAATTTGTTGTTGGGTGATGCCTCACCGGATGAAACCTGTCGATTGTTGATTACTTCTCGCGAGCGGCGCCCATAATTTGCTACCAAGCTGTTATTCTGCTTTACCGTCCGACGAAGAGTGATAGACGGTCAAGCTTCTCATTTTATACATACTGTTAGTCATGAGTAATAGGCGTCTCGCACCGTTGAATGGAGCCCGGCAGGCGAGGGAATTCCTGAGAGGAACAGGTCCATAGCCTAGAGAGCTAGGCTCAAATGAAGACGCGTCTTATTACAGTTTTCTTGACCAGGATCGAAACCAGCGTCTCAAAGCAGATGGCGAAGGAAGCAAAGACCTTTGGACATCGTTTCAGATAGCAATTAACCGGTATAATGCGGATTCTCAGCCACTTTCTTATATACAGAAGAATTACGGCATGAACATCTTAACTCTGCAAGTCTTCTTATCCAGGCAAAACTCGTCATATTATTAACCATACTCGTTTATATGAATGCCTACTATGTATCTAAGTGCAAGTGGTCCTCCGCAATGGACGAATGAACTTACATAGCTTCCTAAATGATCGGATTGGTCTTTGACGCAAGCCTGTCGGAATCTTCTTTAGTGCTGACGATCATTTCGCGCCAATGGGGTCTTGGGCCGGCGGAGATAATATGAGGGCCAAGAAACTTACAGATGCAGGAACAAGGACGCTCGGGTGGTGGCCCGCAAGGCTTACCCATGCGTTCGGTTACGGCCATCTGATCAATGCAACCGGTGGGATCTTTGGGGAAGCTTGGCAGCGCCGCGTCGCGGATGAAACTCGACCGTTCAAAGCCGGCGGCTGTTGCCAAGATCCCCCATTAGGGAATCCAGGATGCGGAAGCTAAAGCCGGCGGACCGCCACCCTCCGGACTATAAACAGTCTTTGTCGCCGGCTTCCCACCACGTAAGGCGTGAAGGCCAGAAACGCGTTGTAGCGTAACGAGAGAGACAACTAGCACATTATGTAGTAAGCGGATTTGTACTGTTTATGTGGTATGTGTGTTTGATTGTGTCCATCTGAACCCTCTTGGTATTCTCGTCTCGGATCTCGGATCCATTGAGTCGCTTATCAGCAGACCCTAGTCAGCAATCCCCTGACAAAGTGGTATTAAGGCACCCTCTTCCTCGAGTCTACCAACTTCCCGGGTCCCCGACACTCTTTCCCACCCACCGCCGTCTCCCGTCCACTAACCCGTGAGAGCTGCTGCAGTCAACATGCTGCGCGACACCCTCTCCGCCGGACTGCTGTCCCTGCTCCTGGCGACGCCGTCGTCGGCCGTCCTGCTCTGGGCGACCTCGTATAATGACCACACGGTCACGACGCTGGACCTCAAGGGCCGCGAGCTCAAGACCGTCGCCAAGTCCACGGACTGCGGCTCGGAGCCCGCCTGGCTGACCCTGAACAAGGGCGAGTCGGTCCTCTACTGCCTCAACGAGGGATGGGGCGGCGAATCCTCCATAACGTCTTACAAGACGCTGGCGGATGGGACTCTGGAGACCTTGGACATCTTCCCGGTCCTCAAGAGTCCCGTTAGCTCTACCCTGTACGGCCCTGACAAGAGTGGATTGGCTGTCGCGCATTAGTAAGTGGTTTTCTTCATCCGTCAGCCCCATGTCTTTGGGCGGATGCTTCAGAAGTGCCTTGAAGTGGACCTCGCACCATCGTCATCAGGAACGACAATGTCCAATAAGCGGAGACTCTTGACTCTCATCTTCTAACATCCGCTTCAGCGATACCTCCACATTCAGCACGTTCTCCGTAAGAGACGTAACAGAGCTGGCCCTGGCGCAGAACGAGACCTACACCCTCGCCGAGCCGGGCCCCGTGCCCGACCGCCAGTCCGCGCCGCACCTCCACGACGCCGTCCTCGACCCCACGGGCAAGTTCATCCTGGTGCCGGACCTGGGCTCGGACCTCGTCCGTGTCTACGCGGTCGAGCCCGACTCGATCGAGTGGACCGAGCTGGAACCCGTCAAGGCCGTCCCCGGCTCGGGGCCCCGTCACGGCGCCTTCGCCGTCGCCGGCAAGAACACCTTCTTTTACTCGCTCAACGAGCTGTCCAACACCATCACCGGGTACCGGGTCACGTACAATGCCGAGTCGGCACCGGAGTTCGTCCAGATCTTCCACATCAGCTCCCACGGCGCCGGCGGCAGCGTGCCGGAAGGCACCAGCGCCGCCGAGATCGAGGTCTCGGTAAGTTACTTATCCACCTAACGTAACCCCTCTGTCTTCAACAATGGTGCTGACCTGATGCGACGTGCACAGCCCGACCAGCGCTTCGTCCTCATCTCGTCGCGCTTCGAGAACTCCCTCACGATCCCGAACTTCGACAGGACGAACAGCACGAGGCTGCCGTCGGACCCCATCGTGTCGTTCAAGATCGACCATAAGAGCGGCGAGCTCGGGCTCGTGCAGGAGGCGCCGGCCGGCGGCCGGAACCCGCGCGGCTTCTCACTCAACAAGGCGGGAAACCTCGTCGCCTCGGCCCTGCAGAACGACAACCGCGTCGTCGTCATCGAGCGCAACGTCAGGACCGGCAAGCTGGGCAAGATCGTGGCCTGGGCCACCGTCGGCGAGGGCGAGGGTAACGGGCCCAACTATGTCCTCTTTAACGAGTAGACCAGGCATGGGATGCCGCTGCGCTTGTCCGAATAGCACACTGGGCGACGATACTCGAATGTACATAAAGCTTCGTGTCTATAAAAGGTGAATAGAAAAATTGGAGTGCATTTGGGCTAATACGTGTATCTCATCGTGGAACCACATGCCCCCTCCTTATCCCAGTTCGTCTCCGCCTGCATATGAAAAGCAGAGAACCTTGTGGCCCTTTTATATATCAGTTCTCAAAGGCTATACCTGAGTTTACAGCCATGATCCAACCCTCTAAGTCCGGAGGAGAGCCTGATCTCTCCAAGAAAAAAAAAGAAAAAGGAATAAAAAGGTCTGACGAAGTCGAGGACCGGTCTCTCGTCCAGGAGCACCGAAACCACCGCATGGAAGCGCTTTCAACCTGTCTTGTCTTGTCTGTCTCCCTCTAGCGGGCTGGTGTACTCGATGGCCCATTCGTATCCCAGCTGATGGGCGCTTGCTTTCGGTAAGTGGCAGGATCGCCATTGAATTCGCTCACGCATTCAGTGTCGTCACAGCAGTTGCGGTTCGAGGCGTCGCATGCCTAGTCCCCGTGGATACAGCCGGGCTGGGCGAGCGCCAGATCAGAAAACAGGAGAGTGGTACCAAGGCTGAGATTCATTGTTGTATTGACTAAGGTATGAGATAAAAGAGTCAGAGATGTTTGAATATGCTGCGGATTAATTAAATTCTTAAAGTTGCTTATGATAAAATTAGGCAAAAAGTGTCGTTACCAGGAGTTCTGGTTCTCTATTTCAACAGCTTAATTGAAGTCAGCACGGGAGACTCCGTTCTCAGCGAATATCTGGGCTACCATAGAAACTTCGAATAAAGGGGCGCTCCAAACCTGGTCGGGAGCGTATTTGTTCGTATATACAAAAGAAAGGAGCATCGGTTGAGGAATGGGAAACCCCTATCTTTAATAAGTGAAAGCACAGGAAGCGGTATACCATTTCTGTTGGCACCCACCCATCCGGGTTCGTGCGCCGGAATACTTTGGCATGGGTCGCATACCGCCATAATGTATGACAGACGTTATAACCAGGGACATTTTAGTGACCGCATTTCGCCCATGGATAGAAATATTTCAGCGTTTGGCAGCTTCAGGGGTGTGCTCCCTTGCGGATGCAGCACTGCAATCGCCAACCGGACCGAAAGATTCCAGAGTTTGATATTCTTAGCACTACGCAGTACAACTCGTTCTTAGCGAGCGTAGAATTAAACGATGCTAGGTCTGTCAAAATCGCCTTCCAGGTGGCCCTTCCCAAGCTCCAAGTGATTAGCAGCCGTCTTCAAAACAACTAGTCACCATGACCTACCTCAGTTCGCCCGGATCCCCGTTCCGCCTACATCTCGACCGAGACTCACACTAGACTCCGAACGCCAACGTAATAAGTTCAACTGCCTCCGACCATTTACTTACTTCGGGGCATCGGTAAGCGGCACGTATCTGACCCCGTAGAGTTTCTTCTTCTCAATCTTGCCGTTCTCGTCCTTATCCACGGTCCAAATGTACTGGTCCCAGCCTCCCTCGTCGCTAACAGGGATGAACATGCGTCCTGGGCTACGCAGCTGCTGCACGAGTTCCTCGTGGAGCTCGGCCGCCGCCGCACCGACGTGGATCGCGTCCCAGCCGCCAACCTCGTCCTTGGTCTCGGCGTCGGCGTCAGCGGGGCCCCCGACGCCGGGCTTGCTGTCGCTGCGCGGCTCGGACCAGCCCTTGCGGCCGTCGCCGACGCGGAAGCGCACGCGGCCCGAGTCGAGGAGCCGCGCGCCCTCGGCCGACTTGCGCATGTTAGCCTCGCCGAGGTCGCGCAGCTCCTTGATGTGCTCGAGGCCGACGACGACACCGTCCTCGCCCACAAGCTCGGCGAGCACGTGCGTCAGGTAGCCGCTGCCGCTGCCGATGTCGAGGACGCGGCGAGGGCGGCCCGGTTGCCCGACGACCCGCGGCACACCCTCGGCGCTCTGCTCGTCTGCTACCTTGGGCAGCAGGAACGGCAGCAGCGACTCGACGGCGCTCGCGTGCATGTGGGGCGCGCTGATGGTGGCGTGGTGACCGATGGGCTGTGGGCTGTCCTCGTAGGGCGACAACGGCGCGTAGTGGGCGCGGTCGACCTTGAGGAAGGCCTCCTTGACGAGTGGCTGCGTGATGAGCTTGTTGCGCCAGAGGTTCTCAACCAAAGACTGGTTCGAGGTGCCGGAGCTGCGCCAGGCCATGCTGATGGATCGCGATGTTTGTGGGTTCACAGTTGAGTATTGGTTGAGGAGTCGGATCTGCCCTAGGATTGCCCAGAGGTGGGGTACTATTTTGGAATGCACCTTTTCGGTTGTTCGGGTATATATCTTGGGGAATATTGATGTTCTAATTGTAATTTACGGCGAGCACGGAGAATCTTGAGAATGGGAGCAGAAGGTTGTAGATGTAGGACAGTCTCAGTCATGGAAGTTCATATATTTTGAGATGGAGCTATTACACAAATACTAATACTTATCAATGTTGTGTAGCTGCGATAAAAGAAGGCTATGAGACAGGATGACATAACGGTACGCTAAATTTGACGTGACAGAAAGATCGAGCAGGGACCAGCCTGTCAAAAGTGTGGGGTACAAGACCCATCTCCCCGCACAGGAAGTGGGGCAACGATGTACTCAGATACCTAGGGTGCTGTATACGTTTAGTACAGCACACCTCCCCATAAAGATATTCACTTTTACAACTTATTTTAATTAGATATCACTGAAGGAGGGATATTATATCGAGTCCCAATACGCTTGGAGTCTGCCTGCTACGTCGACGAGGTAGGTAAGGCCAAGATGGTTCGCGTTTAATCTAGCTTTACCATCACATATCTTTTTATTCCATCTATGTATCCTTTTTAAAAACTTGTTCCTGTTCGAAGTTAGCTACAACTACGTCTACCCCGTGATACAAGGGCAAAAATGGCGCCACCCGTCACATACCGTCCATTGGTGGAGCCGACTGAGATCAGACTACTACGCCTACAGCTGGCTTCCAATCAGGAAGCTATTCTCAAAAGCTCTCTGGGGTAAATCGTTTCGGAAACCCATTATCAGTACTTGATCGAATCTTATACTTCTCTGTCATATGTATGAAGCGACCCTGCCCCATGGACAAGATTCTGCTTGACGCCCAGGGCGTCGGGATTACTGCGGGCGTCTGTGCCGCGTTGAGGAGTGATACTACGAGAGTTCATCGACTATGGGCTGACGCGCTTTGCATTGACCAAAGCAGCATGTCCGAGCGGAACTAGCAATTTTTCCTCATGGGTGCCATCTATTCCACGCGAATATTACTGTATTCTATCTCGGTGCTCTTGCCCCGGATGGAGAGTTCTTTTTCGGAGTAGTACGAAGAAGGACCATTCGAAGCCCTAGAGACGTTATTGCCCCCCCTGAAGATTTGCGCTAGGAAGAAAGAAATTGGTAGTGTATCCGGCACGCTGTATGCAAAGACTTCTCACCTCGACTATGGTTTTGTCGGGTCTGGGTTTTCTAGCAACTAGTTCTTTCAAGGGACCCATGGGTCCAGTGTGGAACGCTGAGGATGCCATGGTCAGATCTCTGCGATCACATACTCTCTATGGTCTCATTCTCAGCCTACACCTCGTTCGGGCAACGGCTACAGTACGCAACGATTACCAAGTCATTGGGATAAGACACCACATGGTCAGTCTCTCTTCCAGAGTCTTAACCTCCGGTGAAGATGTCAGGCGACCGACCCGCGAGACACGATACGCACACATGGCAATTCATGAAGATCATAACGAAGTCGGGCAACTGATAAAAATCGACTATAGGAAACCCCCCACAATAGCAACTTACACGTATATCGTATTCCGTAATAAAAACCAATAATTATTATATCAACGGGACATTAATACTTTAAAGCTATCTCATACTCGAAAAGTAAGAAGGGGTCCGATTACGAAGATAGCAAGTGGCATCTGGTTGGTTTATTTCGGTTTGGGGGGTCCTGGTGATGGAACTGGAGAACATGAAGTTCCGCCCCCATTTCTGAGAAAAAGCCGGGCCGTCCTTATCCATACCTGCGTCTGCTTCCCGGTTATCACGCCCCCCCTCCCGTCCTATAGACCGCCACGTACATCTCGCCATCGGCGTCGCCTTTACTGCGCCTCCTGCGACGCGCACCAGTCATCCACGGGATTCCTCCACGTAACTGAGTGCTGACCCGGTGACGCGCTAACGCGGCATACCCGGACTTTACGCGCAGAGTTTCTACGAGCCCAAACCTTATGCGAAATGTTAGGCGCATAGGTTAGAGGCGCCGGTTGTCCAGGATCGAAGGTTTGGGAACTATGAGAGCCAAGGGAAGCGTATCGAAAGTAATCAATACTTACCGCAGCCCTACAGCAGTCGAACACTTCTGCCCTCCAAAGTTCTAGAAAGTCCACAAGTTGTTATTTCCAGAACTCCTGAGCATGTCTTTCAAGATCCTCCTTGTGACTTCCCATCCGCAGCTCCTCGTCGGCCAATGTCTCTTCCCTGGAGATGGCATCTCTTAGACTCAGAGACGTTCCCGTTGTAACGAATAGAACCTTCATGCGGTCCTGTCGCAGAACATCAAGGAACATCCTCAAATGCTTGTCGGTGCTGCTATGCTCGAGCCACTGCACTCCGTCCAATATACAAAACACCGGTTGAGCGCCCAGGCGTATCACATCGTTCAAAATCGCCAGGGAAACGTTCCACGATGCTTCTGTTCCATCAAGACGGCGAAATCGCTCCTCTGACAGGTCAACGCTCCCCTCGAACTGGGGCGGAAGCAGCCAGAGCATCTGCCGTATGAAGGCGTACAACACTGATGTCAATGCCTCCGCCTCGGGGGGCTCGTTGGGCCGTAGCCTAGTAAGTCTTCCGAGCTGGCAGAAATACGACACCATCGGTATGCTGGCCCGGGTTGCATGGCCGACGACCTTCAGGCCGATCCGAGTTAGAGGGTTCTCCGTGCCGCGCTCCGGCATGTACCGGCCCCTGAGCCATAGCGTCTGAGGATCAGATCCGGCTCGGCTCCACTGCACGAGGCGCCCCAGGGTCTTTCTGTTCACCTGGGCTGGCTTGGCAGCTATACCGGCGGGGCGGATGCTGTCCCAGGAGAAGAAGGCCTCAAGGGAACGGGAGTTATCCCGGACTGCCTCAACTGTCCAGTGTTTTTGCTTTGGAGAGAATTGGTATGGGGGAAGAGATGAAAGGCGTAGGTTAGACCGCGGGCTCGGAATGGGTTGAAAAGCGGCCTTACCAGTCTCCGTGTCTGCCCAGGTCGGCAGAGGGATGCCTGGCGAAATATCAGGTGTGAAGCGCACCTCTCGGTAGAGAACTATGCCCTGATCCGTCGACTGGGGCTGCCGCCCTCCCAGTCTCCGCGCTAGCTCGGCCTTCGTCTTCAAGGCAGCGGCTTCGGCAATTAGGCTCTTCACGCCGTCAACGAGGAGCGCAATGTCCTCGACGATATCACTCGCTGCGTCAGACCCGAATTGTACGCTGTCTTCCTTATGCCTCACAAGGTAAGAGGACTGATTAGGGCGCCCGCTCGTGTCATAGGTTGCGGCCGCTGTGCACGACTGTGCAGGTATCTTTTTGGATCCTCGTCCTCCCTGATTGCTACTTGTGGTGTCGACTTGCCGGTAGCAGGGTTCATGCTGGCTGGCGAATAGCTGCAACTGGTCTTGTATGTCTCGACGGACGGAGTGGATGATGCTCTGCAACTGCGGGTTTTTTGCTATAGCCTCGATTTGGGCGCATTTGGTTTCGATGCCATCACACTTGGCGGATAGGCTCATGAGCCTCTCATGAATGGAGTCGTAGCTATTGTCTATTCTGCGACTCATATCGAATAGCTTCTCGCTTGAAGGGGACTCGTGGTCAGCAGCGGTATCGCAACCAGGGTAGCTCGTCATGGACCTCAGGGCAACTGACCTATCTTCAACTATGATGAACGTCCCTAGGGAGTTGGAGTATTCATGCAATCTTGTCTGGAACTCTTTCCATTCCTTCTCTTTTATAACAGACTTCGCAGACCTCCATAGCTTAATTCTAAACTTATCGCTGGCGTTGAAGTCACTGTCGGCCAGCTTCTGGACCATCCTCGTTACATCGGAGTGACATGCTTTCATCAATTCCCCCAGCCTTATACCTTGGCTCTGTTCAACAACAGGACTGTCCTCGAGTCGCTGTAGTATGTGTAGTAAGTCGGTTGCATGCTTGGCAACATATGCAACTGTATCGGGCCCTTCTTTGATCGATGAGAATGTCTTGTAGATTATGTTCAAGCCCGTAATGGTGAACTGGATCAGCGAAGCCAGGCTAGCGGCGACATCCATTATATTAGTCCAGACTACAAGTTCTATATAGTCTTTTTGCGAATAATATTTTGGGATGAAAAATGCTCTGGAGGCAAGGCAGAACGGCAACAGATGGAATTATTAATGTAAATAAGAGAGGGCTTGCAGTTGCACGCCTTGGAGACTTGTGACTACGCAGGCTCTCTGCAGAGTCGCAATCAGGATGCATTGGCGCCTAGGCAGAATCCGTCGGATGAGCTGGGGGTGGACATGTGCAGGAGCTTGTGAGCCGACTCTTGAGTCTCACACCCATCCAGAAGTTCGGTCGACATTTCGCCAGTCGTACAGAGACGATTGGGCTGAAATGCGCGACACCTTGTTGGGCCCACACGCATCAACTTACCTCTGAATGACTTCTGTACACCAACATATTACTATGCCTAACCGCCTAGGCCAGGTAGATAATTTGGAAGGTACATCAACAAGGCTGTGACCATGTCCTTGTTTTCATCCGAATCCTTACCTCCTACTACTGTGAACAGACGACATTGCCCATCTTCTGAGATTTAATTCCCTACATGTAACGAAACGTTCATTGAATTAATTGAAACCGGTTAATATTTCTCCTGTTTCTGCAGAGAAACCACCCAACTGCGCTACGGCCTTACACCCACCATGCATACTGAAGATGCCAACAGTCCCTCAGCGCTGGGCTCGAGTAAGGGGTCTGAGAATTCTCTACCGGCATTAGACGGCGATACCAAATTGATTTCAGGCACTGAGGCAAAACAGAGTGATGCCTGGATCCGATATTCCATTGAGTGGCAGGACCCTCATGGTGTATTCAAGTCTCGCCATGAGGTGAGTGAACATGATGCCGAACAAGATATCGGCGACACATCTCGTAACAGCCTACCCGCCTTCGAACGTGTCTCTGTGTTCCGGACCAAACATGACGTCGAAACAAATGCAGAGAAAGGAAAGACCGAAGAAAAGGCCCTGTCACTAACGGGTGCGACGCCGACCTACTATCTGCGCATCTATTCCGTAGCTATAATCCACGCTCTGCGGTCCGTGGTCCGGTACTATCCTGAGCAAGACCTGAGCGGCGACGTCATTGAAATTGACTGGCCCTATCCCGTCCTCGTGCACCACTACGACGAGTTGCGCAGTTTCCGGAAAGCATGCGCCAATAAAGAGCCATCCGAGGCCTGTGTCCGCGAGAGGCACCTGGATAAACCTCTGGAGCTGCTGCTGGGGTTCTTGGACAAAGAAGTGATGGACAGTGTTAATGCAGAGAAGGAGCGCAACATGAGAGGCTACACCACTTTCGATTACTTATGGGTGAGCCATAAGCCAGGTACGACGATAATGTATGAAAGATCCGGGGAGTTGGGGTGGGAGGCCGGGATTGTTTACTCGATGTCTGGCGGCATATTTACACAACCACGCCGCGTGTGGACCGTCTACCTATGGTCAATGGAGCATGATGGGTCGACGCTAAGGCGAGTACGGGGATCGGTCGATTACAAGAGATTTGATGGGGAGGAATCATACTCCCGGTTGTACTTGCTGATCCTGGGTGACGAGGAGTTCGAGAGCGCCAAGTTAGAGAATGACGTGGTAAAACAAAAGATCGAGTACGGTAAGTTATATTGGGACTTGATGGTCAAACAGTGCAAGTATCACGAAGGCTTGACGATGGACTTCCCAAACAGAGAGGTATGTGAGAGACCGAGGCAAGTCCCATAATATGTTGACAATTGTCCAGGTCCGAAGCATGGTCATGACAGATCTGGAGAGTTACTACGAGACAAGTCCAAATGATACGTAACGAAGAAACATCATTATGACCTCTGTAGACGACATTATCTCTAACATAGATGTACAGGTACCTGAGCGTATGGGCAACAGCGACCTACGAGACTTCATATCGGACTGTCGCTGTCGGGTATGTAACAATACCAAGAGAACGGAAGTAGAGAAGACATCGGATTTCGAAATGTACAATGCGATCAACCGGATTGACCACCCGAAACTGTCGGATCACAAATATCTCCTCTGCCCGTACAATATTGACGTATTTGTCTTTAAAACTCGAACATGGGGTGAGAGCTCGGCGATCGAATCAGTATCACTTCATACTTTATAAAGATTAACGATAACGTAGAGACAGTTCATGTTAAAAATCTATCCCCGCCCAGGTTCCAGCGCAAAATGATAGAGAACCTTGTCATGGACGAGGGGCGGCGGAAAACGCTGAAGTCTTTGACAGAGAGCTTCGCACGCCTCAACCATCATGGGAAAGTGCTATCCCAGGAATTATGGACCGCTGATTTCGTCGAGCAGAAGGGCAATGGCTTGATCTTCCTCCTGCATGGAGGACCTGGCGTGGGAAAGACATTCACAGCCGGTAAGTCATTTCTATGCGCCCCACGATTCTTAGCTGCTGACTTGAAAACACTGACAGAATGCATCGCTCACTCTCTGGAGAGGCCCCTAATGGTTCTCACAACCAGCGACATTGGCACCCAGCCGGAGACCGTAGAACAAAGGCTGGAACGAAACTTCAAGAGAGCCAAGAGCTGGAACGCGGTCCTGTTGATCGACGAAGCCGACGTCTTCCTGGCACAACGCTCGATCAGCGACCTCCACAGAAGCAGCCTGGTCGCCAGTAAGTCCCAAGCCTGAAATTACCAATTGGGGGGGGGGGGGGGGGGGG